>JAFMSR010000019.1:36520538-36539359 GCA_022818135.1 Saxidomus purpurata | reverse complement strand
ATAATTTACACTCATTTATAAAATGAATGATATCACAATTTTTATGTAAACACACAAAATTTGTTCGAAAGAATTATGGGATAATTTTATCACTTTTATCAACATTTTTGGTGTATTTCAGGTAAGGGAAATATACAAATATGATTCATTGTGGAAATTAAACAATTGTTTGCTACATGATTTTGTAAAACTAGACCTATCGTTATCTAACTTGTTCATGAAACGATCACAGTTGAGCTTACGTGTTTATCATTCAGTAAATGGTGTTTAAAGACAGTGAGACTTATAGTTAGAGAGATAACTTACATTGTAAAGTCAACATCATATCCTTCATCTATATCCTCTTTCACAGCTGACACCGCCGCTGTCAACAGAAATCCGTCTGTAACAAATTTTCCTTTCATCTCCTAAATATAGATTGAAAGATTAGCAGAGAGAGCGCTGGTGCAATCGGTGAAATTCTGAAGCAATTACTTGCTTTCAAAATGTTCAAGTTGCATATTATCGTATACACCTTCCCAGAAAAACGTACGTAACAAGGCTTAACAAAACCTTCACACATAACAAAAGACATGCTTTGAACATCAAACATTAGATAGAGGTTTCATGTACAGGTATGCTTTATTACTTTCTTATATTTCTTCTTAATGTAGCTTATAACTCATTATTGTATCAAAATCTATATATATACTCTACCTTAACAAGAAGTAGGAAATTCGATTTGTCCTCTGGTTTGCCTCCCCTTTTGGTAGGATATTCCCAGTCTAGGCTAAGGCCGTCAAAACCATGCAGACGAAGGAAAATCATGGTTGATCGAATAAATTTAAGACGATTTGCACTGCTTTCTGCCATTGTACTGAATGTTGAGCTTGCTGTCGTATGACCCCCAACTGCTATAAGGGTTCTCAGGCTTAGGTTTGAAACTTTTAACCGCTGTAGCTTCTCGAACCTACGTATAGTAATCAAAATGTTCACTTTAACATTTATGCGAGTTCATCTTGTGTTTTTAAAAAGGTACTTCAACTCAAGGTTTAAGTCTTATAATAAGGAATTAAGGTATCACGAGTCAGATAAATAAATCTAACTTAATGTAACGACCTTTATGAAATAGCTAAGTCTATTTGATCAATTTTAAAGTAATTTAATAAACGTATATATAGCATGACTTAAACATGATTGATACATGGATGAAGGCTACAGATGAAGGCAATTGTGTAAGAAGTTTATTTCTTGATCTTTAAAAGGCCTTTGATTTAGTAGATCATGACTTATTGTTGTACAAATCAAAATTGTATCATTTCAGTGAAAATGCAATATCATGGTTTAAGTCATAATTACAATGCAAGAAACAATATGTTAAAATTGGACAAAATGTATCTAGCACACTGGATGTTAAAACAGGAGTTCCCCAAGGGTTGATATTAGTTCCTTTGTTGTTTTTAATTTTTGTAAATGATCTGCCTTTGATAGTTAAAAATACAAATCTAGATATGTATGCAGATGATTCCACTTTATACAGTTTTGGCAAAAATGTATCGACTATAGAACATAACTTGCAGGAAGACCTTAACTATATTCAGCGCTGGTGTGATGTTAATAATATGGCCCTTATCCCTTTGAAAACTACTTGTATGTTGTTAGGTTCAAAATATAAGCTCGGGCATTCTAAACTATTGAACATTTTCCTTAGTGATAACATGATACAAAACGTTGAAAAGCAGAAACTTCTCTGATTAATTGTAGATCGATCTTTGGACTGAAACTATCAAGTAAAGGAAGTTTGTTGTAAAATAAATGTAAAATTGAACCTTTTTAAACGGATATCACGATATTTAACAAATGACATAAAAAAGATTTATTACAATTCCTATATTCTGCCAGTGTTTGACTATTGCTTCAATATATGGGGGAATTGTAGTCAGACAAATATTTACAAATTATCGAAACTGCAAAAAAGATCTGCTAGAATAATTTTACAGCTTCCATTTAGAACTCCTTCATACACAATGTTTAAACAACTGTCCTGGTTTCCATTAGATGTACGATTTAAGTACCACATTGGCGTTCTTGTATACAAGGCATTTAACAAACTAGCCCCCGACTATTTTTGTAGATTAATCAGAAAGTCCGAAAATAAAATCTACGCTTTACGGTCCGCGACAAATAGAGATCTTACAAGCTCCACACCGCAATCAAAATACATAAAGAAAACATTTGAATATTCAGGAATGTATATCTGGAATGAGAATCCCGTAAGAACGAGAAACAGTAAAACCTTAAAGAATTTCAAATCTTCATTTTTCAAGCTTCTCATAAATAATTTATATGGAGAATCCAGATCGTTGACTTTACCTTAACACAGTGTGAATGTATTATGGCTTTCGAATTTAGTTCTGCTCAAATTAATCTCGTAACTTGTTATTGTTGTTTTGTTTATACTATGTATTTTGTAAGAAGGCCTCATGTTAGATAAGGTTTGTTTTAAACATAAATACTTAATGAGTTACCTTCTATAAATAAAGATTATTATCATTATTATTAAACATCCTTTCATTTTGTTCAGAATACCAGATGCTTTATTGTTCAAAATTAATACTTACATCAGTTCATCATTCAATTCCCCTGTCTTGAGTTCATTGTTGACTATTCTAGCATATGCGAATATTATATGTGTGCATAGTGAAGCATTGATATTTTCAGGTGTAAATCTCGCCTTCCCGAGGCGGTACTGAGACCAGTTTGTGTAGTAACACACACGTTTGTACTCAGAGGAGTCATCAGCTTTCGAAGAACGAAAAGTATTGGTATAATTTAGCTAAATTTCAATCTAGAAAATTCGCTTATTGCGGCGTATATAATTACTTTGTTAATTCATATACGTGACAACACCACAGGGATGCAGTGCAATCGTTCAGTCTGATAACCATCATTTGCTTTACTTATTTGGAGTTTGAAAAGGTCTTTTTAAAATTGTAGAGTTTGCATACCTTTCTAAACACAATAAAAGGTAAAAACGTCTGACTGACGATTTTAACAAAATAAAGTCATATCCTTTGTGAGGCGGAACCTTTCGTGAAATTATGCTTGTCTGTAAGGAACTGAGCTGACAATTCACAAAGGAAAAAAGGCTATTGATACCCCAACGTTAGCCTTTCCAAAATAAGGAATATATTTCGGGGAGCATCCATCTATTCTAACTTAATCTTTATTCGTGATTATACAATCAATTAGTATATATATGGAAATGCACGTATTCATACAGTGAACCAACCGTAATGAAAATCAATCGATATTTTCGTTGTACTACTGCATTTATGAAATGAGCATGTCATTTTAAGACCAAAGTTTATCAATACACTAAATATTATCGTTAAAAGGGACTCAGGACACGATCTGTAAACACTGACTCTACTTCTTGTTGGAGATGTGTTGAAAAAAAGGCCAGTGATACATCCGAGTTAGCGATAAGGACAATGTGATTTCATTCAGTGATGATTATACATTTCGAACATAAATGTCGATTTTCAGAATTTGCGTTTCTCTTTACTTCAAATCGAAAGTTGACACAAGGGCAACTTTTCGGCCTGAATTCATGCAAAGTGGTAGTTTCACAGAAACCATACCGATTTTGTCAAGAAGCCTGTTTAGTTACCAAATAAAGACATTTGTTTCTTTCGTTGGTCTCCCGTACATTCATCCGCTTTACAATAAGTGGTCGCGTCAGTGTTACGGAGGTCTTGCTATATAATGTAGGTAGAACCAGTGCTTTACAATAAGTGGTCGCGTCAGTGTTAGGGAGGTCGCGCTAAGAAATGTAGGTAAAGCCAGTGCTTTATAAAGAATTTTAAGTAATTAAACTTTATTTCATAAACGTTTTCATTAAATATTCTGTGCTTATATATTCTGCGACAACGGAATAATTTTCGAGTATATATATGAAAAAAATGTTTCGGAAATAATTTCATAAGACAAGTACCCGTTCCATTGTCTGTAATTGATGTGGTATTATCATCGGAGGTCAGTACATCATATATAACACTAAGAAGTGGGTATGGTCGACTTGATGAACGACACATCTGTCTGAAGTCATCTAAATCCAGGCTTCTGATATTAGCTCCACCAAATTTTCTATATTTCAACCATTCCACCTACAATGTTAATGAAATACATGTACTACTACATTTTTTATTTATTTTAGACCAAACATTGTTAATTTCTTGACGGTTTAATTTTATAAAACGGAAAATCAAAATATTCCTATTATAACTATTAAATGAATAGTACCTTCTTAGTTATGCTTTTGACATTATCAAAGCCTATCCAAAGCTCATTTTTGTTATAGTATGGCACCCTTTGCTCATCATTCCAGCCTTCGATTCCTCCTCTTTCCTGCTCCAGGCATATCTAATAAAAATGTCATGGATATAATGTTAAATCTTTTTTCCCTTCCATTCATTAACAGAAGATCCAAAATGGCACTTAATCACTCGCGTAAAAACTTCTGTAACACAGGATGGACCTGCAAGACTAACACAAGATGTAAATGTGACGATCTGTTGAGACATTTGGATTAAATACCTAAACAAATGCAGTGACTAGATAGTTTGTATTTATGTTTTGTTTGTTATATGTGGTTATGGTCCACCATCCTCGTTCAAGGTAGCTATGGTACGACCTGTGTTTGTATTTCTTTTGACTTTAAGGCATAGTCTATCATATCGGGTGATCAACTTTCATAAGAGAAACCTAACCAAATGGTATTGAAGTTTAAAACTTGTTTCCTAGAGTGTTCTAAGCAATTTAATGAAGATATGGCCGAGCACGTGGTCTTAAATGTTTCCATAATGCTTAACAATAGACATGGCCGAGTGACCTGATGTTAAAGCACAAAAGTTCTACTTATAATTCGTTCACAAGTTCTGTTGACCTGCTGGCTGAGTTTTGATTAAAATGTTCAATTTTGAACTCAATCGGATTTCAGTTCGGCACACGTAGACAAAATATTTTTTTGACAAAATGTGACCCTGATCTTTTAACAGATCAGGTTAAAAGTGTTATATACTTGTTTGTATATAATATTTGCTTCATATTCGACCTAGTATTGTACTCGGTCTCGAGTTATCACAGCAGACATTATGATCAATTTTTCGTGATGCATGCTGATGAAATGTGGATTTTGGAAAGTAGCAAGGTAAAGATGGATAATTGGTGGACACCGGGCAATAACAGTAACTCACCCTATAAAAACCGTACGTTTTAAATATAAAGAGCAGGGTCAGTAACAACAATCATGGTAAGTGCCACTAACTGATCAAAACTCATCGAAACAGACAAATATGTAAATTGCTAAACCTCGCTGTTAAATATTTGTTTTTGAAATAAACAATAAAGTGTGAGTATTCAGTATTGATTACCGGATATGATCATTTTCTCTATCTATTCAAATTTATTATGAAGTTCAATTGGAGAAAAACAGTCAGTTTAATTTTGCATACCTGGTACTAAGAATCTGTTCATTCGTTCGATCAAATCATTAATTATTATGAATGTAATATGCTAATGTTATCACATTGTCCGGCTCAGTTATGTGATTCTGTCTATTCCGAAAGTGATATAAGCCATTGAAAGAGAATACATGATTTTATCTATCAGACTGATTGATATTTTTGATGGAATATATTTTTGTAAAAGTATTGATCCATTTAAACAAAAAACAAACTGACCATATTTACATGTGGATTTGACATCCCAAATGGAATGATTTCTTGTTATCCTTGATCGGTGAAATATCTATTCACATAGTTGATATCAACCATTTAAGGATGTCTGCTACGTTGTTCTGCACATGCGCGAACTATCGGAAGTGAGCAAATGTCGTAAAATAGCTAACCACTGAAAAAATGATCTGTAAACTTTCAAAAAGTATAAGTCGCTACTTTATTTCACTGTTTTACATGCAGTAATCACCAATGAGTCTCATTTCGTGGTGTACAACCTATTACGTTTCAAATATCACAAGTTATTGATTAATCTGCGGAGTACCGATGACGTCATAAACGGTGTATTTCCGCGAAGGTCAAACTCAAAGTGCTAAAAACTTTTATTTTATAAAGCGGTTTGAAAGGTTAGATACGCATTTATGTTGTTGATGTTGACGCTGGATGTGTTTGTATCACCTTCCACTTACGTAAGTATTTATTTCTCACTTGTTATTAGAGAATAAGATCACTTTTTCGATATAATTAGACCCGGAAGTAAAACTGACACCGATGAATCATGAAACAACGGTCTGTTGATAGCAACCAAGTTATATTGATCACATAAATTCAAATATACTGTAGATATATTTTATTCTAGACCTGGGAAAATAAGCCAGGAAGAATGATTTCAAAAACATTTTCTTATCCTGCCGAGGATACAACCTGTGCTGTAGTGGATGCCTGGTTGATAAGGAATTTCAACAACCTTACTGTTGGACTAATTTAGCTATTTACTTTAGCCCATGGAAATATCATAATGATAATAACATATCATGTGTGTATTCTATTACATATAATTATAACTATACTGCTGTTGATGCAGAGTGATGGTGATGGTGATGGTGATGATGATGATGATTTTGTTCAAAGCTAAAGAGATGTATTTGAGGACGCTAAAATATTTTGTTGCTAAATCTGAAAAGGCTTCTTGTGGTTGCAGTAAACACCATGGTATATAAACTGCTTGTTCTAAAGTTGTAGATTCTAGTAAACATATTGCATATGACCTACCTACACCAAAGATGCATAGCACTGTTTGTAGAGGAATTAGTTGTTAAGAATCAAACTTTAAAGTAAAAATGTATGCATGTGCACACTATGTCTAGTACAAAAACTTGCCATAAATTCTGGTTTATGAACTGGTGATTGTTCCCTGGGCTTCCCAGCTTAATGAACTAATATCAAATTTAGTTCACAGTCACTAAGTATACTTTAATTGTGACATTATCTTTATAGATTTTTCCTTCGCTTTAGGCAGCCCACCATGCAGACCAGATGCTGAAAACAACTACTTACAATGGGTGCATTGTCCCCATCAGCCTCAACAAGTTGGGCCAATATTGGTTAAGACACCAAGGAAATGCCATTTGTTTGCTTATGTGCTGAAGGACAAGATACTGTTAACAGAGCTACATGTAATACTACATGTATTATGTCCTTTTTGTTTCTTTATTTAATTATAACAACTGAAAAAGTGACTTTATGATTCAGATCTGCTTTTGAATTCTAACTTGCATAGTTTTTGCCAAAAATTGTTTCTCAATACTTGCTATGTAGTCACATACTATGTTACATATTTTTATAAAATGGCAGGAAAATGTATGTAATTTTATATCTTTTTCTTTTACAGGAACTCAGCTATTTCACTTGATAGATCAAAGTCAATGTACTTGGAAAGCAGCAGAGTGTACATTTAAAATTCACAATACAGCTGAATGTCCACCTGTAGATGCAAGATACATGTACACAAAATGCACATCAGGTATTTATTTTTTATGGTCTGCAAGGGTTTCAAATACTCCCAACAGTGCTTTTCTAATAAGACTGTATAACAATTGAATTTTTTGAATACCATGGTATGATATCTTGAGATTTTGAGTTTTAAGGATAATTGGCTGACACAATAACCCTATTATGCCATTATATCACATTTTGCAATACACATTTACTTCTTTGTAAACTGCAGTTATTCTCATACACAAACTGTATTGTCTTTTACAGATGAATGCATGCATATAGATCTATAAGGATTGAAAGTACTTACATGTTAAAAAGTACATAAACAGCATTCAATAGCAGATCTTTGTAAGATACTTTTGTGTCACTATTACTCATGATTGATCATATGTGTATGGTCTCAGAATACAAATAGGTATTTACTTTTGTAATGTCAGTATCTGATATATACAGAGAGTTTCATCTTCAAATTTTCAAAATTATGGGATTATATTTACTTTTGTTTATACATTTGTTTTTAGATGCATATTGACAATGCAGCTGGACTAATGATCTGTTTGCTTGGTATGCAATATGGCTAAATTTAATAGGTAAGAATTGCATGTCTTTCTAAACAAACAAAACAGGCTTAGTATCTTCAATTCATGTGCCCTCATTTCATGAATAACAACTATACAGACACCTAATGTGTATCCAACATACTTGCATTAAACAAGAAGTTTTTTTGGGTTGTATAAACTAGTATTCTAGGACAATGTGATGAAAATGGAAAGAGAACTGAATAGCAGAGTGTAGACTGATCAAACTCCATGGACAGTCAGAGTAAGCAGTTCTAACTTGCTCACATACCTCAGTAACCAATTCTTTAGATGTAATGAACCTGAATGGTTTTATTTTAGTGAAGGCATATATTTATCAAACTGACTCAAAAACATAATTTTGAAAGTTAACCAGTAAGCTATCTTACACAATCTTATCTAACAAACATATTCAAACACTGTTGCTATTTCTCAATCACTTCACCATACATTTTCTTCTGTAACTCCAGCAAGTCCATTCAACACTAAAGTCAAAAAGACTAAAGGTGGGTGTTGTAAATGAGTAGTGCAATTATACAAAACCATTTTTTTATTTGAATAATGTTATACATTGTTTCTACTAAAGATCAATTAAAAGCATCATTTTATTTAATCAAAATGCAAATAATATGTAACAGGGGAATGTTTTTAATTTCAGGTGTACATGAGAGTATTAGTATATAGTGAAATGGAGGGATTGCTGAAAAAATGGGACAAATTACAGAAACTGTGTGACATTCATCCCTAGATGGTCATAATATACCATAAATTTATAGAAGATTGTGAAAGTGTTTTTCAAAGTTGGAAGTCATTTCTTGAAAACCATTTTAAACCTGGCAAACATGTATCATTTATATGTATTACTGACTGTTCTGTTTTTTTTAGTGATTTTCAATCACAGTACCATTATTTTCAACATTCATGTAATAAAAAAATGTTTGGTTTTACCTAATGGAATAAACAGGAGATAATGATGGTTAACTATGACTTAATAATGTTTTTGCATTCCCAAATATGGTGACATAGTTTGTTGAAGCCTAGCGCCAAAAAAAGCCTGGATAGGTACCTTTTTTAAGGTTTTATTTTGATGATGATATGTTCCCCTTGATGTATGTTGATTTTCAGAAAATCGTTGAAATCCCTTCACTGATTTAAAGGCCATCGATATGCACGAATTAAGTGCCATTCTGAAAATAAGTGGGTGGGGTAATTCAATTTTAACATTTTTCATTTCGGTAAATATTTGTTCCGAGTCAATTTTTTTTAGTGATTTTTAATCACATAACCATTATTTTCAACATTCATGTAATAAAAAATGATTGTTTTTACCTAATGGAATAAACAGGAGATAATGATGGTTAACTATGACTTAATAATGTTTTTGCATTCCCAAATATGGTGACATAGTTTGTTGAAGCCTAGCGCCAAAAAAAGCCTGGATAGGTACCTTTTTTAAGGTTTTATTTTGATGGTGATATGTTCCCCTTGATATATGTTGATTTTCAGAAAATCGTTGAAATCCCTTCACTGATTTAAAGGCCATCGATATGCACGAATTAAGTGCCATTCTGAAAATAAGTGGGTGGGGTAATTCAATTTTAACATTTTTCATTTCGGCAAATATTTGTTCCGAGTCAATTTTTTTAGTGATTTTCAATCACAGTACCATTACTTTCAACATTCATGTAATAAAAAATGATTGTTTTTACCTAATGGAATAAACAGGAGATAATGATGGTTAACTATGACTTAATAATGTTTTTGCATTCCCAAATATGGTGACATAGTTTGTTGAAGCCTAGCGCCAAAAAAAGCCTGGATAGGTACCTTTTTTAAGGTTTTATTTTGATGGTGATATGTTCCCCTTGATATATGTTGATTTTCAGAAAATCGTTGAAATCCCTTCACTGATTTAAAGGCCATCGATATGCACGAATTAAGTGCCATTCTGAAAATAAGTGGGTGGGGTAATTCAATTTTAACATTTTTCATTTCGGCAACTATTTGTTCCGAGTCAATTTTTTTAGTGATTTTCAATCACAGTACCATTATTTTCAACATTCATGTAATAAAAAATGATTGTTTTTACCTAATGGAATAAACAGGAGATAATGATGGTTAACTATGACTTAATAATGTTTTTGCATTCCCAAATATGGTGACATAGTTTGTTGAAGCCTAGCGCCAAAAAAAGCCTGGATAGGTACCTTTTTTAAGGTTTTATTTTGATGGTGATATGTTCCCCTTGATGTATGTTGATTTTCAGAAAATCGTTGAAATCTGAACACAACGTAGCAGACATCCTTAAGCAGGAAATGGCACTTTTAAGCATAAACAATTAAAGTGAAATTATCCATCTGATTGAATTATATAACGTAGTATGAATATATAAAATATCATTACAATAGGTATATCAATTTCAACAGGAGCATATGTTTTCTATCTGAATACCAATTATTCTATATTCAGACATCCGATACGACTTTATTTCTTAATTGTTGTTACTTGTAGAAGATACCTTGCATTTGCAGTAGATATTGATTGAGCCATTACAGTAGCTAACCGATTTACTTGTTTGAAATATAAAAGGTTTTACAGTTTGTTTCATTAAGGATGTTGGATGGTCATGATTTTTGCCGTAAACAGGAACTGGCGTATGTCGCAAAAGACATAATTCAATTGGTTTTATAAACTTGACCTTTTATATTTTTCAGAAGTTAGCTTTGGCTTAAAGGTAGATAATGTGAAACAAGTATTTAAAACGAACAAAATATTGGATATGGAGGAAAAGAATACGAATCAATTTTTTTTCAAAGTTTACTTCAAAGTTACTATAGGTGGATAGACAATGATCTGAGAAAATGAATACCCACGACAATGTGTTTATTTTAATAAATCAAAAAATAAAATCATTTTTCGATTTTTATACTGTGTTATCTAATCATACGACATCACGAGCTTTCAATGCAATATACAATATTGTGTCTCAAGCAAAGATTGTTTATGCGAAAGATTGAAATTTATTCTAATTTGTACGTTTTGTATGTTTTTGTATGTTTGTCTATGTCTGATGTTGAACAGATGTAAGCCGTTTAAGTAATATAGTGCACAAGGCTATTTTGACCACATTTAAGTAATTCAAGGGTTGTTACTCTTGTGTTGAATGAGCAGACTAGTTTTCGAGTTATGTAAGGTTGTAATGCCCACTAATATTTTAATCAGGTATGGTGATGATTAAAGGACAACTGCTTTAATGATTACATAAAATGTGTCCATGTTACATTACAGAAAGGGCTCATTTTCAACAATTCAGGGACCGTACCTTATTCATTTATGGGGCTGTCTGGCTTGTTATTTAGCATGACATTTATAATGTACCCATACATATTCTGACCCAGTTTGGTGATGACTGGATAAGAACTATTTGAACTAGAGAGCAGACAATGAAATGAACACCCGATCCACTCAAGGTATTCGCATTAATACGCACGATCTTGAGACGGCTGTGTAATAAACAAGCACAGTGACTCTTTAATGTTTGGTGATTTTTTAAAGAATATTGAATGAAAAATATACAAGATATGAAACTAATGGTATTGTTTTCTAAATTGCAGAAATTAAAGTTACGAAAAGAAGTGAAATCCATATGCTAAATCAGGTAGATGGCGTACATGAGCCCTACCCCAGTTGGCTGACATACTTCCGTTTTCATTCGTATATCTTTACAATGATCCAAATCTATGACGATTTTAATAACTCATTTCATTTTGCAAGCATATTTTATGAATATTTCATTAAAGCGCCATAGATAGAAATTTGTTTTATCCTTGATACGAGGTGTGTTCAGATTTAGAAGGTCGGGTATACCAGTAGAAGATATATGACCTGTGAGCTATGCCCAATTATAGAATATATAAATAAGTGTAGTCACGGCTCAATGCATAAAATCCAACTATAGAGCCATTTCTTTGCAGCTTTGTGATGTGGAATGATTGGATAATTAACTGATGGAGTTTTGAAAAGTCTAAAACACTTCACTTGTGGCATCCATCATCCTTAATGATAAGAAATAGCATTAATAACCAACATAAATGGGAAGCTTTCTTGCTATTGACACATTGTTTTAGTTTAGCCTAAACTATTGCATATTCTCTACAAATGAAAGGGCATGTAAATGATACTAGCAATAGTTATGCTATAACATGTTTAAAGATTTTGAAACTTTTCGCTGTTATAATGTGTGTGTCGAATTGATTACTAGTACTTTTAGCAACCAATTAAATACAAATTGAGGCTTTCTTGTAATGTTTTAAATGCTTGTTAAATGATAAAACTGGTTATCGAACAAAACAGATAATTCAATCTATTTTTCTGAATAGTAACAATTCCTGCTAAATAGCTTGGCTCAGTGCGACGTAAACATTTCTGCGTTCAATTTTAATCACAAAAGCATAATTCCAAGCTGCAAAAAATCTGGCACATTTGCAGATACGTGTGAATAAATAGATAGAGTTTCTAAAATAATTTTATTTGGTGAAAAAAAGGTGAAACACCAATGACCGATCACCAAGTCTTGTCCTGTGTTGAAACAACCTCTCAAATTTGTCCGTTTTCTGATATTGACTCTTAACACAGTCTTAGTGTGCAAATGTCCTACTGCCATGTTTGATTTACAAAGTCTTATTGCCATGTTTGATTTACAAAGGGACGATATTTGGCATTCATCTGAATACGTATGTTTGAGTAACACGTGTATGTTGTATATATGTAGAGAAGGAAGTTTAAGCAATAGCTGTTCAGTAGCATGTAGAATTTAAGAGCTGGAATTAGTGTGCATATATATAATCAATAGGACATGAACTAAATGATTCAGAGAATATAATATGTATATTATGTATAGTACAATATCCTGTTTCACGCACGCTCTCGAAGAAAAGCAAGTCAACAAACCTCGTAATACGACATTAATCCAACTTGCTTAGTAAATCGTCCAGCCGTACCTGGCCCTCTGATTTTATCCTTATAATGCAATTCAAATGTCTGTCCAAATGTTGCCATGCCAATGATTAACTTGTTTTTCGGAACACCTTTCTTTATCCAGTATTCTGCAGCCCAGTTCTGTAGTTCAAAATTTCAAAAGTGTATACTCTTAGTCGCCTTATTACATGTGTATACAATACGATAAAAATTGCTGCCTTTTAAATCAAAATCTTATTCAAGGTATTTCATGTCCCTTATTAATTATTAAGAATTGTCGAGAATATATTTTATTCTGGTTAATTATGTTTGTAAGTGGTAAAAATAAATTGTGAGGTGATTAAACCCACCATATTAAGCTGTCTGTTGGCCGTGTTATCTTCTCTTCTAGCATACAACGGGGAATTCTGTCCGGTTCTTCTCTCTGAGCCGTCATAAAACTTAAATGACATTACGTTGAAGAAGTCAACATAGCTGAAATACAAAATGACAATGACATATGATCCCGATCGTGGTGTATTTGTAATATAATTAGCGCAACTTTATTTAAGCACATTGACGGAAAATCATAATATAGGTGCAAATGATATACCGGTACATGTATTTGTATTTAATGCATTATAGCACTAAAAGTGGTAAACCTTAACTTCAAGAGTACATTACAGTATACACCACCACAACTACTTGAGGGCAGACTGTAATCATACACAAACCGGCTTCTCCAGTTCACTAGAAACTTTTCTAAATGTTTTATTACAGATTTATAGGCAGTCTTGCGAGTATTTAATGAGCAAGTACACTTGTAGAAGTTAATGGGTAGTTGAGCATTTGTTAAAACTTTAAAAGCAGCATGCGTAACCTGAAATTTATCAAAATTTACCTCTTGTTTGTTTGTTTATATTTTTTAAGACAGTTAAATTTACACATTTTATGTAGACATGGGGACACTACTTTACGTTGTAAAAGCTCCTGGGAGAAACAAAACCTTAATAAAACTAACTCTCGTTAAAATTCTATCGATACTTCTTAATGGCTGGTTTAATTTTATCAATATTTTTCTGCGCTTATTAATTAAATAAACAAAAATTCATTGCGATTGATCCTGTTAATTAAGAAATAATCTATGGCTTGGAGTGCTTTATCGAAATTGAAGCATTCCCCGGAGGTGATGTGCCTGGCGGAATAATTCACGAGGGCGAAGCCCGAGTGAATTATTACACAGGCACATTACCGACGGGAAATGCTTCAATTTCGATAAAGCACTCCAAGCCATAGATTATTTCGATTCTTATAAGCCGAATTTATGAAAACTATCGTAACTACTACGGACCTTTTTTTCAGTTCGGCGGTAATGTGTAAAATAGCATAAATATTGGCTGTTGGAATTCACTCCCCTATTCGGACAACCAGTCAAGATATCATAAATAACTATTTTATACTAACTTATTTAAGTTTAATAATCTAATACATAAAATATAAAAAAATACCCGACTGTGACATTATGCAGAAGACGTCAGATTCAGAACCTAACAAAGCAGACAACCGATTTAAAAGCGAACCGTTAATCTGAACTGTACAACGTTTTAACGTGGAGTAATGACGTCAGTGTGATGACGTCAACGTTTTCATTCATGGTTTTGTCTCCCGGAATCAAAACATTGTATGACGTTAATCCTGAATTTTCTTGGCCTTTTTAAAGGAAAACAATGTGAAGGTATTCTAAGGCTTACTTGACGCAATCAAAAATAATATTTAGGTTCTTAAACACAACTATTTCATGCGACTGATGTATTTATACAGATATCATTTCTAATTCTATATTTCATTTTCTGCGCAGGAGTAAATTAGAAAAGTCGGAAGAAACTACTTCCATGTCCGAAACTCCGCCTTCTTTTCCGAGTGCTTTAATCATATTAATGCACTCGAATAGACTATAGAAATATACCATAGGCATATTAGAATTAGAAAGCATGTGTCCTTGTAAAAATTGTAAAGGATAAAACTTTAATATCTATCATACTGTATAAGCTGTTCAACAATGAAGCCATCATCAATGTATTCTATCTTAGAAGGTACAGACGCTGTCAGCAAATATCCTTCCATGGCGAATTCTGTTTTCATCTCCTGAAGATTAATTAGGCAATAATAGCATTTGATTTATAAACTAATGGCTGCTTTGTAAACATTCTGACTAAAAAAGTTAGTACTGTCATACCAATGATTATATTTCTTCTTTTACGACAAGTACAGAAAACAGTCTGCTGTCTTGTAATGGTCTACACTTGGTTTGATAAGTTATGCACACTCATGAATATTGTTGAGATCTCTTAATATGCATTTCTCTCAGATGTCGAAATGGGATAGCAGCTATAAGCCTCTATAATATCTACACAAGTTAAACAAATAATAATTTCGAACTAACATATGGCAGTTAATGCAATAAATTGTCTACTCTACCAGACGTTTTTATTTCATTTTTTGCCTTGTTTAATTCCCAAATTATTAATAATTTGCAAGTGTTTGTTCAGTGCTTTTTGTTATGACTCCATCATGTATATGTTGTCATTTACTTTTGCACTTATGGCTAAAAGTGTTGCCTTTATATGGTTAATATTGACGCTGAAGTATGTATCTTGTCTCCTGTTTTTATCTCATGGTTGAAAAATAAATTCATCTTCTATGTGAAAGTCTGGACGTTGGCTTTTGGGATTTTCGCGTTTGATGCTTCAAGTTATTTATCTTTTTATTGTCTGATGAAACTTTACAACAGAATAAGAAATTGATTTATGTACTGATATATATAATATTTATATGTTATAATAGAAGACTATAATTTTTACAAGAAGTGTGTATATCTGAAATCTGTGACATAGTTATATCAAGTAGGTATGAATGTATTAATGGATCATTGATATCAATGCTTACAACATGTTATCCAAAGTTTATAACAGGTTTGAAAGTTTGTAATATCTAGTGGTGTAGTTGTTTGTTGATTGGTCATACAATCGGTCCTTTTGGGTTTGTACAGCTGTTAAAAATGCATCTCAAATATGTATAAGTTTGCATATTTTCAAAACATGAAAACGAGATATAAACCTTTGATGATTTAAATCTAAGGCTTAGAAAATACCTATTCACAATTGCATTGTCCATTTTAAGACGTTAAGACAAATACACAAGAAACTTAATTAAATAAAACTAGTTTACTTTTGCAAGGCGCACAAGATTATTTCTGTCTCTTTTTGTAGGGTATTGCCAGTCAAGTTCAATGCCATCAAAACCGTACGTATGAAGGAATAGAATGGCTGATTGAATAAACGTCTCACGATTTAAACGTCTTTCAGCCATTCTGGTGAACTGTACACTTGGAACATCCACACCTCCAACAGAAATGAGGGTCTTCAAGTCGTGGTTTGAATCTTTAATCCGCTGTAGCTTCTTGAACCTACATTATATGTAGTACAGTTTTCAACTCTATCTAGGATATTTTGAAACAGTTTCAGCTTTTTTTAATTACATTTACAACTTTTAAGGTTTTCAAATTTGAAACAAGTACAAGCAGTTTTTTATGTCATGCGTCTATTAATAGTTTAGTCTCTCTTCTACAAGCAGTTACAAATAATGTGAAGAAAGATATTTTACATACATGTATTCATTTGTTATAGTAATGCAGCAAAGTAAGGACATTAGAAAATAATCTTATTTAAAGCAAATTTATAGCGTAAAACGAAAGTTTTAGCTGAGAATTTCAGTGCAGTATATTTTAAACATTTCAACGTACATGTGTTCATCGTTTGACAACCCTGTTTTGAGCTCGTTGTTAACTAGTTTACCATATAAGAAGATTATATGGGTACAGAGTGTTGCATTTATGTTATCAACGGTAAAATTACCCTCTCCTGGCCGAAACTGGGACCAGTTTGTGTAGTAGCACACTCTTTTGTATTCGGAGGTGCCATAAACTGAAAGAACAAAAAGTAGAGTTTATCACCCAAACCTATTATCTAATGTACTAGTATTTTATGCACATTTGACGCGTAAACTGCAAGTACTTGAAACTTATTACTTTAAGATGTTAGACTCTGCGTTATGTTTTATTCAATAGCCATTTTTATTTTTCCTTTTGTATCAATGTTACCTATTTAAAAAATCAGATATTTATTCGCCGTTATTAAGTATGTCGTAGGAATAGAAGACATGTATTTTCATATTGACCCAATCAATTGATAGTTTACTATTTTAACACTCGTATAACCTAAAATGGTTAAACTGATCAATGTACATGTACGTTAACATGAATAAAAAATCGCATTAGTGGTGTATAGTAATTTATTGTAAATTCCTATAAAGTTAGCACTAGAATCCGAACATGTACCGTACGACAACATCCCTCGGCAATGTAAAGCAAAACGACATTGACCATACGGCCAAATTTTGAGCTGTATAAATGTTTTCATAAAATAACGTGTAACTTTCTATGAATATGGGATGATGCCAAAACATTCTGCACGTACATTGATTATATCTAAGATCACTTGGCTAAAATATGAAATTACATTAGAGTTTGATAACAATTAATGAATTCTAATCGTGGACTGTGTAGAATTTTCGCTGTATTACTAATTTCGATATGAAGTTTTATGAACACCCGTTATATGCTAAGATGTTACGATTGACGTTAAAAGAATTAAATAACTTAAAAGTGTACATAAATGTCTTTAATTTTCAATTTGCGCATAAATATATATCTTATTATTTTGTTCTGTGTATCTCGAATTTCTTGCTTACTTCTTATGTATGTCATGTTATGATAAAAAAGATTTAAAAGTACTTGAAATATAGGAAAACACACACCAAAACTATAGATATTTACTCAAATTATTTGGCATACATTTATTAAATAAATTATGTTAACACATTTGTAAAAACATTTTCAAACGATGAGTTTTATTTTGCAGATACAAGTTTCAACAAAAGTAAGGATTTCAAAGAAAGTTATAAGTTAATAAAAATTTAAAGGAAGCATATTCTTTATTCTCGTTTGTTGAGAATATCATACTTTGATACGAGATGCAGTAAGCTACTTAATGAAATATTGCGCTGGATATGCTCAATAAACTCACTGTTCACTCAATGATATAATCAAATATTTTACCCAGATTTAACGTCAAAAAGAATACGTTATATACCAAGCGTAATGTATGCTGGAGACCATACTACGATGACGTCCCTAAAAGCACGTCCTATGTGCAAGGCTTTCTGATGACGGTTCCCGCGATTTAATTAAAAAACCCAACAACAGTAGAATTTTAAACATAAAATAAACAGGAAAATTGTTGGTTTCGATGGAATATCGCGTTCATTTCACTCGTTAACACCACAAGCAGTTATTTTTGTTCGTGGCTATATAAACTTGAATGATTCCTGAACCAAAAAAGGTGAAGTAGTATTTTGAGTGGTAACTTTAAATCTTTTGGAAATACATGACCGGTTAAACGTTACATTCCTCCTTAAGTCACCTTTTTACAGATTTTTACAGATTGTACTGATCCAAGCATATATATATAAATACAGTAGTTCGTTAAATTAATGTCAACTGGAAGAAAGAGTTAATGAGTTATATCACGAAGAGAATAAAGGACGTCTATATTATACGGAAATATACAGAATATTATTATCACTGGCTCACAAAGCCAAAGAGTTGTTTTGCTGCAAAACCATACTAATACTAGGGTTAGTGGGCCCTAATTAGATAACGAATGACGTACGT
>JAFMSR010000019.1:36467094-36520038 GCA_022818135.1 Saxidomus purpurata | reverse complement strand
ATCTTTTCTGCATGTCCCTTTCACATACATATTGGTAAGAACAGAATATATCTAGGATCTAGGAGTGTTAATTTAAGAATTGAATCAATAATCTATTGCATTACTTGGGATATGAGAAACATTTTGTCTGTACAAAATGTATAAAGTAGGCTTCACACTTTTCACTTGTTTATTTTGCACCCTCTCATGGTCAATTTACTATCAATTCTGACCTTGAATAAGCTACATTGTACATAATTTGGTATTAATCAGGATTCATTACCTCTCATCAGACAGAGCGGCTTTAATAACACAGGAGGGCCACCATGGCACTATATCACTCACCTTGTAAAAGGTGGAAAATTCAAATTCAATTGTCAATTTCAAAGATAACAAATATGAAGACTGACTATTATTTCATTTGTTAAGCACTTTGATTTTTAGTTGTTTTCTTTGATATTTTTAACAGTGACACATTTGTAATGCATTTTACTGTATTGTTGTTATGCATATTCAAACCAATCAATGTAGATGTATTAGTGAAAGGTCTGCAAAGATTATTTGTGTTATAAAACACCAAAGAACAAAAAAATTTTGGCAACGATACTCTTACTGATTATCAGATGAAAAATGTTGCCACTGTTATTGAAAAACAACAGTCAGATAGACAGGCAGACAAAACATCCGACCTTTCTAAAAAAACTCACTTTGAGACAACAGCTCAGGTAAGCAAAAATCGTGCAAAAACATTCTTTAATAACACAAACTATCTCAGTGCTAAAACAGAAACTTACATCCAATATACATTTGTGGCCTCTGTTGTGCTAAACTAAAATTCAAACTTGCAGAGTGGCGTGTTTTAGAAGCTTTTGAGGCAATTGTCATATTGAGGCTCTCATTGGATTGAGTGCTTCTTAACTTATTAATTTTTTTAATTTATTTTTTTAAATTTTGGTCTGCCTTATCTCCTTTCTCCACCCTTTCACTTTCTCTTTCCTTCTCTGCAACCTCCACTCGCCCTAGTCATCAGCTATTAGTTCTCACGTATTCTTCGCTGAACAATGCTGTATATGGTGTCGCACCGGCCATTTTTGTCCTTAATTCTATAGTAAATGATGCACCTTTGCACATTCCCTGTGACTTTCAAAACAAAACTCAAGCGATCAGCTGTCCATATTTCTCTTCTTCAACATTATCACAGTCAATGTACACCAGAAAAGTTACATGGTCAACAATGATTTTTTTTGCTATCACTCAATATCTGTAGGCACTGTATAAATTTCCAATACACAGCTGTCATGTCTGCCGGCACGGAGTAATATGATGACCCTTCACTCACAAAATGTAGTCCTGAAGAAGACAAATAAAATAACTGTTAAAGTAGTGAGAAATGGCCAAATATTTACAAAACAACAATAAATACAACTTACATTTCACCAAGCCATCCACAGACAGCTCTAAATGGAGACTTCAAATTTTCAAAGAACTACTTCCTAGGGTACAACGACCCGGAAGTACTTGTTGACCGGTGCGACACCATATTCTATTTCTCCTGTGATTTTTCACTTTTCACCTGCTTTTCACTTGCATTGTTTCCCTTTGTACTCGCTGTCTTTGATACACTACTCACTTGACTCAATTCGTGCGCTTATTGCCACGGGACATTTTTCCCAATGGAACTCTAAGGTACTCTTTCACAATTTACTTAGCTATTACAGGGCTATAACTCAGCTACTTTGTCACTGCATACTCCGGACACGCCAGTTTATGCCCTTAAAATTATCCTTTACCAGCTTTCCTACTTTTGGACTTTGTCACAAGTTAGCAGAGATATACTCATTACTAATGGACAAATTTGACAAGACAGTTTTTGCCTAAAGATGATGAGAAATGACCAGTGATAGATGAGAGATGAAATGAAAAGAAGTGGAAGGTCCAGCTTCCGGCGGGCTTCGAACCCACAACCTTCTGCTCTTGCATCAAGTGCACCAACCACTAAGCTATAGAGGACTCACTTACTCAGTTTTTCACAATGTTTAAGATAACTCTCGAAAAGCTTTTCTAAAGCAATTTTTAATTATTGATCATTTAGAGGTTTTCCCCATGGCATGGATTTATGCTTGTTACTTTTTCCATTTTTTATGTTGCACCATGAGTCATGACAACAAGAATGGTCATCAAATGGATGTCTGCTTTGTGCTGTAAAACAATCATGTATACCTTGTGGGTCTCCCTTGTTTTGAGCAAGCATGTCTGAAAATTTTCTCAGAATGACTTTTTTAAGTTTTGCTGAAAGAGGAGGATACATTTTTTGAAGTGAGTACAAGGAATTGTTTATGTTTCTTTTTGAGTATGATTTTTGTCAGAATTTTCTATGATGTTTTTGTTAATGATGGCTCTTTATCTGGCAATAGTTGATGTAAAATTATCACCTGTTTCTGAACGAAATGTGGCGCCTTTCTTTTGAACATTCCTGACCATGTCTTCCATCATATCTGGCTCCATTGCTGTAGCTAACCCTGTCCTGTTTTTTCTACAATCATGCTTACGTTGATGTCTGTTGTGCTCACAGACTCTACATTGCTTCGATCTAACACCAAAGTCTATTACCTTGCCCGTCTTCACACCAAACATTGAACAGTGGCCTAAAATAGGAAGTTAAATAAGAATTTAAAATATCTTGCAGTGTTTTTTTTTTGCAGAATAAATACCTGGTCACAGGGAAAAGTGCCCATGTGATCTTTATCTGTGCATCAGATCAACATCCAATGATACATGTATGTTCAAGGATACATCTTTTGTATGTATTTTCATTTTAACATGAATTATACAACATTTAATATCACAGTCAGAGTTATCTTAGTACATTAAGGAATAAAAGTACATGTTCAGTATGAGTTATCTTAGTACATTAAGGAATAAAGCTACATGTTCAGTATTAGTTATCTTAGTACATTAAGGAATAAAGCTACATGTTCAGTATTAGTTATCTTAGTACATTAAGGAATAAAGCTACATGTCCAGTATTAGTTATCTTAGTACATTAAGGAATAAAAGTACATGTTCAGTATGAGTTATCTTAGTACATTAAGGAATAAAGCTACATGTTCAGTATTAGTTATCTTAGTACATTAAGGAATAAAGGTACATGGGAGTGATATACAGAGTATTTGATGAATGCAACTTCAATGTATTGTCAAATGGGAATCTTGATGGACATGTAAAAATGAAAAGTTACTTTGACAATGTAATAACAAATATTATGTCTCTTCTTATATAAAATACACACTTATACAAAAAACTCAGACACGAAGTACACCAAGTACAGCTTAAACAGTTTGTACTTCTTTGAATTTCATGTAGTATAAATAAAATTTCATGACAAGACTAGATTGAATTTCATAATATTGTACACAATACCTGATAAACCATCATAGGCTTTGCCACACCCATGTATCTGCCAATCCAGCATCCACAGATACATCAATCTTTGTATTTCTGAATTAGAACAATGTAGAACTTGCATGATAAATATCAGTTTATTTATTTAAGAAGAAGCATGGTTGATTTGTTTATGTCTGAATCAATCAAAGTTTGTTCAAAATGCCTCTTTTTGAAACAACATAATGATTTGTAAATAAATTGAAATAGTCAATGAGTATTCAAGCATCATTGTATATTAATCACTAGACGGGTGTTCATTAGAATACGTGTGGCAATCTCTTATGCTTTGTCAGAGTTTGTTTTACAAAATTGAAACATAAACTTGATAAATTGAATTTTAAAGTTCAATGGAAAATCATAGGAGGTGTCACTTTGTTTCAAAGATGGAAGAGCATCTTACATGTCTTAGGTAAAATAAACTCATTAAGAAAATATTCATAATATAATGATTAGTTTCTACCCTTGCAACTTCAGTTCTTCTTCTAGTGACAATTCAGCTGTTTCTTTTGCTGTGTCCTCTATGGCAGTACCACATTCTCTAATTCTAAGAAAAATTAAATACAAAAGAATATTGAATTATTCTTCTGTTGCCATGGTTATATTCATGTTCTTGTGATTGAAATCACTCATTTGTGGTAAATCAAAATACATATTATGTTATATCAACAAGTTGCTTCAAGTTGTTAGATTTCATGCAAAATATATTTCAAAATGGATTTTGAAAATATCTCAAAAGATATAAGGTCAATTTTGATCCGGGGGTCATAATTTGAACAATCTTGGTAGAGGTCCACTAGCCAATGCTACATGCCAAATATCTAAGCTCTAGGCCTTGTAGTTTCAGAGAAGAATATTTTTAAAGTTTTTCCTATATAAGCCTATGCAAAACTAAGTGACCAGCCGCACGGGGTCAATTTTGACCCGGTGGTTATAATTTGAACAATCTTGGTAGAGGTCCACTAGACAATGCTACATGCTAAATATCTAAGCTCTAGGCCTTGTGGTTTCTGAGAGAAGATTTTTAAAGTTTTTCCTATTTGTTACCATAGCAACCACAGTTCTGCATGGAATAGAA
This sequence comes from Saxidomus purpurata, assembly GCA_022818135.1. Lineage (NCBI taxonomy): Eukaryota > Metazoa > Mollusca > Bivalvia > Venerida > Veneridae > Saxidomus > Saxidomus purpurata. The sequence goes on along the minus strand of JAFMSR010000019.1, from coordinate 36,515,540 downwards.
TTCTTTGAACAACTTTGATAGAGCTTCATGCAAGGAACATCCCTGCAAAGTTTCACCAACATTGGCTTAGTGGTTTCAGAGGAGATGTCGTTTGAAGGAAATGGTGGACGGACGGACGGACTGCGATCCTAATAGCTCACTCTGGCACTTTGTGCCAGGTGAGCTAAAAATGAAAACGGAAACAGTGCCTGGTTAAGATTTTGCCATGGAAAATAATCTGGACTTAAATTCGTACTCAACAGTTTTCATACCACGTTATACTATGCATCATTGGCTACAGAAAACTTTGCAGACACTGCTTATTATTTATCTACTACATGTATTTTAACACCTAGTAAAATATCCCAGGAGGTATTTCAAAATTCAAGGCTGTTTTTATGAATTTCCCCGAGTTATCCATGATGAAATCAGCCTTTTTCAAGTTCTGACTTTTCCAGAAAGAAATCATTTTCCATGACTTTTCCAGATCGGTGCGAACCTTAGGTCATACAAGTATGACAATTGGTTATTCATATACATGTGACAAATAGCTGTGTAGGGAATCTTTATTGTGGCGCATTGTTACATTATCATAAATTTAAATATGGTATATTTACTACTTAACATTCATAAGCATACATGTATATGATATAATTTATAACAAGAGGGGCAAGATGGCCTTATATTGCTCACCAGGTTACCAAAGGCTATAATACAAGGCCATCAATAGCAGAAAGGGTCAATTTTGACCTTGGGGTTCTGATTTGCGCAATCTTCGTAGAGGTCCACTACACAATGCTATATTCTAATATCTTAGCTCTGGGCCTAGTGGTTCTAGACAAGACACATTTTGAAGTTTTCCTTAATATATAAGCCTATGTTAAATCAAGTGACCCTGGGCAGGGTCAATTTTGACCTTGGGGGTCATGATTTCAACAATCTTGGTAGAGATCAACTACAGACCAACAAACATATGCCAAACTCCCTTATTTCCCTAGAATTTTTATCTGCCAGGTAATCATCAGCATGGAATTGTATCAATAAACACCTCCCTGATAAATGACCTTAACACCATCTGATTGGACATAAATAGCCCTATCTAATTACAGGCACCAATCTGTTAGAGCATTGAGTGCAGTACTATAATGATAATAAATAATATTAAAATATCTCTTGATTTAGGAAAGTACAATGACTGTGTCTTAATTCAACTTATTACAACTTAGTGTAAGATAATTATATTTCTTATTTCACATGATTTATTCAGTGTTTCTCTAGTAAATTTTAACAATTCTTTTTCCATTTCGTTAATAATTATTTGACAAGTCAAGGACTATTAAACATTTTTTCCACACAAAAGATTTACAAGTTTGTGCCATAAGGAAATTTTATAGATATCTCCCCTATTTTAGGAGATGTTTGTATGAAATCAGATATAATTATATCTCTGTTTAAAAAAAAAATATATATCTCTTATATCAAATACATTTGATCTTTTATCATAATAGAGATATATCTTTCACACCGAGATATATCTTTGTACCACAGAAAAATATCTCCTGAATGTCAAGAGATATCTCTTTTACTTACAGGGATATCTGCTTAACATCATTTGAGAGATACATTTCCATTTTTGAGAGATATGTCTCTAAGTTACAGAGATATCTTTCTATTTTAAACAGATACATCTTTCTCAAAGATATCTCCTTATCTATGAAGACATCTCTATTACATTGAATGATATCTCTTTTGCATTGAAAGATATATGTTAAGTGTTTGGGAGACATCTTTCAAAACATGAGGGATATTTCTGTTAAAAAGAAAGATATCTCCTTATTTGTGAAGACATTTCTATAACATTGACATATATTTCTTAAGTGTTGGGAGATATCTTTCAAAACATGAGAGATATCTCTGTTAAAAAGAAAGATATTTCCTACTTTACGAAGATATCTCTGAATATTAGAGATAACTCCCCTATTTTAGTAGAATTAGCAGCAATAATTATACATTTTCAGCAGAACAGGAAGAGCAACACCAGAGTTTTTTTTCTTGGTATAAACAAATGAATCTCATAAATGTATTTTCTCTCCAGTTATAAAGCACAAGTATAGGTCAATGAATTCTCAAATATTACATGACTAGGCAATGATACAATGCCAAATATTTAAGCTCTAGGCCTTGTGGTTTCTGAGATGAAGATTTTTAAAAATGAAATCCTTTTCAGCATGTTCAGTGTTGTTATCGTATAATAAACAACTCTTTGTCGCTCTGTGTGCAGTTATACACCACTCAGGCCTCCGGCCTTTGTGGTTAATTACTGCGTATCAGTACTCAAAATCATTGTTTATTTAACACTGAACACCACCGGAACAGATATTATTTCATTAATTTTAAACGCATGCAGTATATTGGCAGGTACCCGCCTATCCGGTTACTAAAACTGTCCTTCATTGCCGAACAGTTCCAGATGTTATGACAATTATGATATTTTAATTTTTCAGATTTCACCGATTGATGCATGACTTGTGTGTTGATAGGTAAATTGGTAAATTGAACTTGGAATTGTGTTAACATCATTTTTAAACTTAATCCTAATCAAATCATAAATACAATTAAATTGAATTATCTTGCGCTTGTAAGTGCCAAACCAATTTTATTGGGGATGTGTACACAGCCATTTGCACATCGCAGTGAGACGTAAAAGGGGGACGACTCTAAAATGTCAAACAGTAAACTGGTTTGCCTTTGAAATGGAAATAGTGAGGAGAATAACTTTGTAAGAAAACAAGCAAGACTATTTTTGAGTCGTATACCTGTTGACTTTTAAAGAACAACTGACTTGACGATGATGAAATGCACTGAATGTGTCTTCAATCATGTCAATGAAATAATACCAGCTAAACAAAGGAACATTCTACATAAATAAAAACGTCAGTTACCAATGATGCTACTGTGACACTGTTCATGCTGTTGAAAAAGGTTTAAGTGTGCCAAATAATATCAAAGTTTAATGTCTAAGCTTGAATGCACTTATGAAAAATTTCTCTAGGACCTGCAGCTGTGGACAAAGTTGACTTTGAAGATGCAGTGACAAAATTAAAAGCATCCATAGAATAAACGTCAGTGTTGTCTAGTCAACTCTACCATTTTGTTATAAATGTATCACATGCAGTTTTACACAAGCAAACTGAAAACTTCTTAAACATGTTAAACATATAGTCATGTCTTAGATTTTATATACCATGAAGAGTATGAACCTCAGAATTTCTAAATGACCCCCGAATTCTGATAAAGGGGGTCATAAAATGACCCCCTCAAATTCATAGCTGGCAGAAACACTGTTTAAAAGCAAATCACCGTGATAATTTTTGCAATGATATAAACTTGCTTACCAAGACGGCGACCAATCATTGCTACCTAGACTTCTTGTCAGACAAGAAGTCAAGGTAGCGATAACTAAAAGTGAATCAAGCCTGAGACGCAATGTCTACACTATCCAAAACCAAAGGGATTTGTTACATGATCTAGATAAAATCTCAGTTCATATTATTAAAAAAAAAATCTTGTCTTATAATAAAGAAAAAATATGTATCCATGTTTGGTTTATTGTAGAATAACCCGGGTTTGGAGTTTTTATGCGCAAGAATATATCACAAAGGCCGAAGGCATAAGAACGACAAACGAGGGTTATTCTACCATAAACCAAACTTGGATATTTATTATTTTGATTCTAACACAACTTATTTGAAACAACATTTGAAGAAAATGAGAGAACTTTTTTCATCGAACATAACTTACACTTGCGTGCTACGCACCTAGATTTTGCAGTTGAAGTTTCTCCCGCGAACACTGTAAACATGGTAAAGACACTATTTCAATGTGACTTTCATTCATGTAAGATGTATACGCGGTGTTTCAGATTTTTCATCAACTTAAACTACAGTCTCATAAGAAAGAAAAAAGTTTAATAATCTAACAGGAATTTCATTTATAGAAATGGTTCGAATTTTCAGGGTACAAAATAACGGTTCAAGTTACAAAAAATAGTAGTAACGGGTATAGATAAATGACGTCACAGTTTCTCTTGATTAATGACGTCACTGTGTAAACAAAAACAATAACAACAAAACAGTAAATAAAGTCAGTGTAAATAGTATCGTAACATTAATCAAGTTAACTGGACATGTGTCACCATCGGATCCCCCCGTTTTGCCCCAAGTCATCCACAGTATGCCATGTAAGATCCTCTATACCTCTGGTAAATTGAGCAGCCAAAACACGATGCGCGTGCAGTGTCGTTCAAGGTCAGTTTATTGCAGAATAACCCAAATAGATTTTCTTCTACATGTATGTAGGTTATTCGCTGGTCGTGTTAGAATCTGAGTTAAGTATCATCATAGTTTTACATGGATAACATGTTACCAATCCATTTGACTTCAACTATTCTCTGTTTCACCTACTGTCTAAGACCAATTTTCCATTTTCTGCAATAAACCTCAAACAAAACAGTGCATACCAACATACACAGTATCAATTGTCTCTTAACATGATTTTATATCTAATATACCTACTGAGTTCTTTCAATTAATCGGACAGAAACGGGACTTTTTTCTAAGTTATCTGGTTATTCTGCCAATATTGCATATCTATAGAAACACGCTGTACGCATCCGTATACTTTGCGGAGATCACAAAATATGTTTCCTAGTTCAATTCAAGTAAAACAATATCCCTTGAAACGTCCCCGAGATATGCAACGTCTGTTCAATTATCCGGACAATTGTTTATTTGTGTAAAAAGTAGAGGTGTAACGATTCATCGCGGTACACGGTGCACCACAGTTTCTTTAACTTTCGCAGTTCACGGCTTGCCATTACTAAAATTTGGTTCGGTACGGCACAGTATTTACTGTTGGTATTCAACGTAAAGGGAAATAACCACTCTGAAGAGCTAGCGATTTTCATTGACTTAGAAATATTGATTAACCAATGGCCGCGCATGTTTTAAATAGAGTTTGGCAAGCTTACAAAAGTGTCTGCCTACTCATGTTGAATTGAAAAATGCGTAAGAAATGTTTTGGCCGCCAGTTTGGCAATATTTTGGTTTAGAATCGGCGGTATGACAATATAGTATGAAAACCGTATGCAACTTGCAGACAATTACTTTTATCTTAATAAATAATTGCGTCCATTTGTTATTTCATACTTTATATCCATTCAACTTCTGGGAACAGTAGATGTATCGTATCGAACTGTTACGTATCGTATCGCAACTGTATATCATGATATGTATGGTATCGTGAGAAAAGTGTATCGTTACACCTCTAGTAAAAAGTCTGTCATTTCATCAGAATTTTTTTTTTCTGGTTGATTTTCTCACATTATGCTCTGTACAGCTAAACATGCTAAAAGTAAACAAGTGGCATTCCCGGAAGAAAGCAACTGGTTATTATTTATAGCATTAATCCTGAACCAAGGTCCGTCATCGTTGCATTGATTTAGGTCCTAAATGTATTATTTAATGCTTTCTGTATGAATATAACAAAGACTATCTATCCCCTAAGATTTCAGTATTAACTTTACAGTTTGCAAGGCTTTCCCCATTCCGAACTGTTAAATTTTTTATGAAACTAATGTTGAAACAGAATGTTAATATCGCTATATTTGCGCAGGTGCGCATGTGCATTGATATCTCAAGTCCCCATGTGACAATGGCTGTCTGCAATCAAAACATAAGGCAAGTGCGGTACATTTATATCAAATTTATCAATGTTGTTCACCTAACTGATATACAGATATATCATGTTGACTACACTGTCACAGAAACGGAAAGCATTTACACAGGGCTTTTTCACCCAGAATTGTGAAGACACCCTAGCCTATACATTTGTGAAAAAATTAGCGCGCGATTGTCCAAAATTGTGAAAAAAATAGCGCGCGATTGTCCAAAATTTTGAAAAAAGCTATCTTAATTTTCAATAAATTGTGAAATTTAAACTCTGTTGCTATTTTATATATAAATGGTGTTAGATGTACAAAAGAACAATTGATCACTGTTAAAACTTAAATCACTTCTGAAGCAAATGGAATCACAAAAAATACAAAATATTTCACAGTTAAGAATTTAATGAACACACCTCTGTTAGTCCAGTCACTGTCTTTGCTTGTCTATAAATACGTAATGTCATTTAATACCTTTTATATCTTTTTTGAAAGGTTAAATAAATAGAGGATAATTGACATGACGCCAAATCGGAGATCGCTCCGCCTTTCGGTCACGTGATCACGAGATTTGTAACCTCCGACAATCTAAAAACAAAGATGGCGGACGTTATAACTTTAAAAGAGATGCCGGACGACTTTGGCGAGATATATCTGCAGTTCAAACCGTCTCTACGACAGCGCCAGCAAGCCAGAAGATATGCCAACGAATCGTACGTGGCATCTGTGAAATTGTTTAAGGGAATTGACCACGAGATCCAGGTGAAATCGAACGTTTTCCGGAGCCAGCGCAAGAATGAAGACGGTCACCGGGTATTCATGTCTGTGAAGCCTGCGCAAAAGCAAATTACGGACGCATTATGTAGCTGTAAAGCAGGGTAAGAATGAATATGTAGAAAAATTTGCATTAGTCCGATGTTATGATCTATAAATAATTCGTTTGTTAACTTTATATACAGTACGTCTTTCGGACATCTTACATGATATGGAACAGCTGATGATGTCAAATTCAACATCTTCGCATGAACATTTCCTGCAGTTGCAAAACGACATACTGCCCGCTTATATAATATATTATGATCATGAATGTAAACCAGAATTGCATCAAATATATCTAATAAAGGTGAAGAAAAACTTATGTTTCTCAAGTATTGCCATAAAACGTTGAAAAAATGGAACAGTAGTTTCAGCTATCATACTGTATAGAGTAAGATGGTGCAAACCTGGCCATGTTGGTAAACGTTTAACCGACCGAACAGCATATGTTTTTGGAATAACACAGGGCTTGAACTTTACCGGTATTCTTCTATATGATTAAACTTAATTTGGTTATTGACATTTCTTGCTAATAAATTGCAAAAGGATGGTATCTATATTTTATTACTAATCAGTTTTTTTCTATTTCAGAATTGCTGGAGAATGTGCACATGTGGTGGCAGTTGTCATGAAGCTGGCAGATTGGATTCTGCAAGACCTGAGTGATGTTCCAAGTATGCCAGCTTGTACATCTGTGCCGCAGCAGTGGGACAAACCGAGGGGTGGAAAAATCCAACCGGAGCCTGTATCCACTATGGTTATCGGGAAACCGGGTAACACCAACAGAAAGAAGCGACCACTGGTGGCAGATTTTCTTGACAATAGGTATGTTTCCATTTTAGATAAACATTGTCGAGACTTCTTCAGTAACATACACACAAGACACCAAAACAACAGAAAAATATGTCAGAATTTTAATGTCAGTTTTTGAGAAATAAACCCCATTTTTTAAACAAAACTGATAAATTATATATACTAATAATCATACTAAAAATGTATCACAAACATGTAGGTTTTCAAAGCTTTAGATTTGAAATAGACTGTTTTCTTTCTGAGGTATTTTGAGTTCTATTTTGTTCAATCAATTATCCAACAAATTTGACAGCAACCAAATTGACTTATAACATTGCTTATTTTCTATTTGTGTTTATTGGTTTCAGGAAAATACAGTTGCTTGATAGTGACATAAGTCATCTACAGTCTTTGAAGGGTACACCACTGTCATACCTGGCTACAAAGTCATTTCAAACAGTAATTACAGACCATGGACCGCAGAACACAAGCAGTGCATTATCTCACCAGGTTAGTCGTTGATTAAAAATGGCATAAAACCTGTCAAAAAACAACAACAAAACCAGATTTGGTTGATACAGTGAAACAAGCTAAGCTCTACCCTATTGTCAACAATTTTGAACTTCTTTGCTCGTGATATTGCCCTTTCAACATGCACACGATGCTTTGCAATTTTTCGAGTTAGAGCAACATCACTTGCAGGCATTTGAGCTGAACTTGGTGCGAACGGTGGTATATATAACTTCAGTCCAAGATTTTCTATTTCGTCACGAATAAGAAACCCTTTATCGACCATTATTCCATCACCTTTTTTCAGACGTCCAGTGTCTATCAGCTGCTGAAGCATTTGTAACAATCCACTTTTGACCGTTAATTCTTTGTCTGATATGCTTCCAGAAAATAGCATTGAAATGAAAGTAAATGATCCTCTGGGGTCTATACCAACTAAACTTTTCAATGTAGTTGCCGATTTGTAGTCAGAATAGCACTGGCTTTGTGATCGAAGGGAGCTCGGTTTCTCTACTTTGATTTCAGTTCCATCCAAAATCAAAAGGGTGTTGGGGAAGTCTTCTTTAAACTTCGGTGGCATATTGTCGATTAAAATGTCTCTTTCAGGCCACGTTGGTACAGAACCAAACCTATAAAACATATAGTTTATCCATTGTTTGAATAGCGCTCCAGCATCCTGTTGAGTCTTAGTTTTACCATAGTCAGCAGCAACTGGTCTACCATTCTCAGTTCTTTCACACTTGATATGGTCCTTGTGAAATTAAATGGGCATTCCTTGTCGTTCGGAACAAGAAACTTAAAAATGTTCATAAACTGAAGATAAACAAATCCAGTGTAATATCTAAAATTGTTCTTGATTGGACTGTCCCTGAGTGATTCCACATTCATGCTTCCGGATTTGTATGTCACTTTTGTCTTGTTTGAGCTTGAGATCTCGGCAATATTTCTTCGCAAGTCTTCATTCTGAAGTATCTGAGAGGACAATGTTTGCTTGAGTTTTCTGTTTTCTGCTGCCAATGCCAGTAGTTCTAGGGCAGAGACTTCTGAAAAGAAATGTAACACTACTTATTACTAAAATTCGAAATAATGTACTTTTGATGTTAAGTACCAATAGCACATATGAGAATTTATGTAATTAATAACAGATGAAATGAATTATTCACTATCATTTAGGTTTCATTTGACCCTTTATAACAGAATTCATTTTACCGTTAATGAACTTGTTCATTTAGCACTTAAATCATTCTCATGTTACCAATTTTAAATTTCCTTTTGTAAATTTCAGATGCCCCTTATTCAGCCTTTAGATGGTCCAGCTGGTGCAACTGTTTGTGGAAATCTTGTGTACCCAAAACAGAGTGACATAACATTAGGAGGAGCAAATAACCTGGACACATTCAAACCTGTAGAGATTACCCATGATGAGGCAATAGCTTTAGAACAAAACACAAGAGATCAAGCCCAATCAGAGCTGTGGCATGCTGAAAGGCTAAAGAGAATAACAGCATCAAATTTTGGAAGGTTTATGGTGAGAAAAGCTGCAGTCACCCAAAAATTTGTGGACAGTGTTACAAAGCAGAAAAAGTTCACATCTGCTGCCACAAGCTATGGATCTTCAAGTGAAAAGCTGTCTATAAACATGTATAGAAAACAAAGCAACTGTCATGTGCATGAGTGTGGGTTTATTGTTAACCCGAGCTTTCCATTCATTGGAGCAACGCCTGATGGCAAAGTGTGTGACAACGGTGAAGACGGCATTCTAGAGGTTAAGTGCCCCTTCTCTATACGAGACATGAAGATTGCAGAGGCCCTAGAATCTGAAAGCCTGAGTAGGAAGTTATTCTTAGAAAAGAATGGGGAAAATATCTCAGTGAAAAAAGGTCATCAGTATTGGCATCAAATTCAGGGACAGTTGCTAGTGTCGGGTGCAAACTTCTGTGATTTTGTTACATACACCAGACAGGATCTTCTAGTTTTAAGAATATTTCCTGATAAATCTGTTATGGAAGCTATCTTGAATAAAATGCTGGATGTATATTTGAAGTTTATGGTCCCAAAGTTGCATACCTGGAAAAATCTGTGGTGTGTCAGATCTTACAGTGGTACTGGTGTCCGGCTGAACTGCATTCTCTTCACCCATTGAAACTATATTTTCTTTCTCACTGAAAGTAATGTAAATATATATATAGAAATAATGATTTGACAAAAGCGGAAACTTTCTTTAATGTATAAGTTTTATTTGTCTTTAATAGTAATATAACTGAGACATGAAAACAATTAAATAAAGTCCTAATTTAACAGATTTCATGGTCCCTCATTCAGTGACAGAATGAACGTTTTTGTGTACAAAAGCTCTAAAACGATTTACCCGGTGTAAGTGACATTCTTAAATTTTCTTTAAATATAAGTTTTTTATCACCATTTTGTTAAAGAAGTAGTCGTTTGTAGTTAAAAGCTGCTCGCTCTCAGATTTTGGTGAAAAATAAAGTTCTTCAAACTGCGTGTAAATAACGTATTTTAGAACATATGCTCATATAAAAAGGCGCAAGTAAAAATTCCTGTCATGTACATCTCTAAATTAAAAAAAAACACGCTACCAAATTGCAAATTCCTACCTAGATTTTATCTTATATTTTGATCCTAGTCTTCAGTTTTATATTTATGAATAAGAATGTCATTAAAAAAATAATAATTTTCAACGGTAACTGGGAGCGAGCAGCTTTAATGTTTTATTTATTTAATCATGAAGATCCGCTGTATTGACTGACAACATTACATGCATTAATGTGATAATGTCTCATGGGTTGTTTGTATTTATTCAGTTATTTATTTATTTATTCATTCAGTTATTTTTTTGATATATATAGTATTATTAATGTTGAAATTGTCAATTTGCTAGTCAATATATGCACTGCCATGATTGAAATTGGCTTTTAAAATAAAAAAGCAACTGTTGATAAAGTTAAATCTCTTGTTTGTTTCCTTTTACCTATTAGTGATATCAATCAGACGTCTTTTCTTTGTACATGGTGGCTCGCTTATAGGACGTCTCTTTGGTGGTGGTCTGACAGGAGTACATGGTGCTGTTTTACCAACCGGAATGGGATCTGGGTATTTTTCAGTCGGCTTTCCTTCTGGGAAATGCTGAAAAAAAATAAATGCATAATGAAAGAACTGAATGTATGATCTGACATAGTAACAAATATGCCATTGAAGCTCATTACAAGCCTTTACATCTCAGCTATGATCATAGTCTACGCCGGTGGCAATGCCAGGAATGTTTGCAGTCAAAAGCGGTTAAGCCATAATCGTTAGACACTGAATAGTCTTGGCTTATATTCTTTATATCATACTAAACAGTTAACCAATCAGATTATTCTTCATTCAGTAAAAAAAAAGAACTCGGTCTTTACTGTAGACTCATATTCAAGTTTGAATTTATTTCAAACGAAACAAAAAGCTTTTAACAACAAAGAATTATTATAAAACACAATCTTATAGTTACAAGCAAATGGTAGATCATCACCTTTCATAAATTTCTATTTGTGGTGATTGTAGATTTAAAAATTAAAGATCTATGCATAGAGACCAGTGATGACAGCCGAGGAATCACCTTTCCCGAATGTAAATAATTTATCATTACCCGGATGTGTGATGCCATGAATACAGAGCTTAAATTATGAACATGTTTGACACTGCCACACATGCATTATGTGTACATAGGTGTAATGAAACTAAAGTGTTTAGCAGCTGTGTCAGGTCAACCTTGCATACTCCAACAAAATGAGCTATTAAGTGGAGCGGTGGTGTAAAGGTTTAGGTGTCTACCACTCATCTCAGAGGTTGCGGGTTCGAACCCCACTCGGGTCACGACTGTACCTCCTCATATGACACCAGTACTGGATTTTCCAGAAAGCGGACTCGAGAGTGACTCGATAACTTACAAGCTTTCTTTGCAATCGAGCTTTAATAATTCAGTATAAACTACAGGCAAATTTATATTTGAGTCCTTTGGTTTGGATTCCAATGCTCTGCCCAACTTAGTACCTAATTTTTTGCGGTGTTCTAACGATTAACAAAGAAAAACAAAGTTACAATTAAACATGCGTCTGTTTCCATTTAAAGTCATAGTCTTAACTTCAAATGTGATCAACCTCTTTCTTTGTCTCTTGCGCAAACATTTATTAAAGAGTTAGGCCGGTTGCAGGGTTCCTACAAACAACCAATGTTAAAAACGAGAAAGTTAAACACATTTGTTTCTTCTGTTCGCTACTGATTGCACACGATCAACACCATTTATCAACTTAATTTCATCATTATTCTGTTTACTGTACATGTAACAGATGTAAGTGTGTGATGTACCTTCTCAAATGTAGATCATTCATTCTAAAATTGCTACTTTGCAGCTGAAAATCCATTCAATGTGGCAAAATTCCCCAAGCCTGTTTACTGCATATTCCTGTGTTTTATATAACAATGCAGACAGACAGAAATAAACTATTTATAAAACTCGAGGTCAGTTATATTTAGATACACACCGAATATGCTATGTGTACTGGGGTGACGTGACGTGTATCGTGTAAGCGTGCGTGTCTGCAATGACAACAACTACAAAGTAAAAATTTAGGAAGTAAACTTCTATAACTTACTTTTGTGCATACAAACATATGGTAATTTCCATCAATAATTTCCGTATTTAACTGTTCATGCCGACGTCCACACGCCTTTATCCAGCGTTTGCACTTTTCGAGCTTCCGCTTCGGTTTAGGAAACGGAATAAAAGTCACTCCTCCGGCTAACCGGTCAGGATATCTACTGTCCGACTTACACAATCCCCATTGACACCGTTTAACCATTTTGATACGTGTAAATACTCCTTTCAACGATTATAATCAACAATTTTATCATTCACAAATCTACAGCGTTTCGGCTTTGATGTCGGAGGAAAATGGCGGCCAGCACGAGGCCTGGAGGTGTGCGCGATAGCTTGTTGTTGATTGGCCGAACGCCTAAAATGATTGACATCTCGCGTCAGGTCAATTGTTGGTTTTGGTGTAAGATCACGATATAATTTCACCGAGTGAGCACCAAAAGTGATATTTTCACGAGTGGCGTAGCCACGAGTGAAAATATTTACTTTTGCATTCACGAGTGAAAGTAACGTGATATTACATCGATACCAACAATTTTTCTGTTTATTTTATGTTTTAAACTCTATTTTTGTTGAGTTTGTTTCAATAAAATGTTAAAAATCGCGGGAAACGTCATCAGAAAGCAAAACATTTATGACGTCATTTTAACGACGTCATCGACGTATGGTTTCCAACATTCATTACGAGATCGATCGGTTTACTTTTTGATGTTAATCCAGGTAGAAGATTTTGATAATTTCACTGAGTGAACAGTGAGATTATCAGGATATAATCCACCGTTATATTTCGATAAACCACCGAAAAACATAAAATAAACATTTCTAATCTCTTTTAAAAAAAACAGAACTTGTATACATATAACACAACTGCCACGTGTCACTGTGTCAAAGACAGCAATTCAACTTGAGTGTAAAAAAACAGCCAATACATGAAGGGGATGAATTAAATGAAGTATCATCATGTGAAACTGCAGGAGTCTGTACTAAAAACTGATCCTCTGGCACTGACTGGCTGACAATACAATTGACGGGGATGAATCCAATAAAGTATCATAAAAAAATTCATGTTCAAAATCTTACTTACAGACAGTTCTGGCTACATCCGGGGCACTGCATGTGTCAGAACGACTAAGAAGCGGCGTTGCCACAAACATTTCATTTCGTTTTTTCGTCAAACCTAAATTAAACATAGTCAACTGCTTGCTTGGCTTCAATTTTAGCCGTTTTACATACACTGTAATACTTTCCATTGCGCGAGTGACTGCGTGCTTGAATGGAAGAAAGTCTTGGTACATTATTCTAATCATACACTCTAAGCCCCGGTTACCTACCTTCTTGTGCAAAAAGTATTGGAAAAGGGAAGTAACCGCGACCGCAAATAGAGTAAGTTCGATCAGGAACGTAGAATATACAGGGATACGCAACGGTTAGCGATAATCAATAAAGCATTGTAATATGTGTGTTGTGCTATCAATTTTCTTCCGACAGCTTACCTGTAGAAGCGCCTTATCAAGTTAATCGAACGCCTAATGCAAACTGGACGATATCCAAGTACCTCTATCGTACTATTTAATCGATAGCTTCAACATTTTTTTTTCAATTTTCTTCAAATTTTCAGTACATAACAAAAAAATGTTTTTTCTCTATAGCTATGTAAAAATAATTTACGAAATTGACATCAGATAAGAAATATTTTGAGTTTAACAAGGATATTCTACGATTTTCGGCGTTGCAAAGTGTGCTGATATTTTTTTTATGAACCTCATGCCAAACATCTAAGCTGTACTCAAACAATTCTGAATCGATTTTCTTGAAATTTACTGCAATTTATCATGAAATGTTTTTCGCACGTCTCAATATAAAAATTATTTGTACAAAAGTAATAGATTATGCATTATTGCAATTTCGAAAAGCAGGCGGCGCGCACTCCCGTATTTTGCGCGATGATATTACGTGTATTTTCTTTAGTGAACTGTCATTATTTTCCATACTTCTATAGATATTCATAAAGCAAGCATTCAACATTTTTCATGATTATAAGTATGTAGTCACTCTAACAAATTACTGTATTTTTTTTTATTTTAAGTTAAAATTTCGAGCTCTACGCAACCTTTATCTGGAAATTTGCGACCTTTCAACTTTTCGAGTGCAGGTTTCACACGGAAAACAATATTTATAGGAACAGTTTGTTTAATTTCTGATTAATATCAAGTATATGATAATATATAGACAGCAATAACATTAATCATAAATTGAATTGAATTGAATCAAATTGATTAATTATTATAGAAATAAATGCACGTGAAAAGAATGATGTTAATTTTCTTTCAAACCGACTCGCAAATTTTAATGAGCCAATCAACCAATTATGTGATTAAGTCAAAGACCCTAAAACCTGACAGTCAAAGTTAATTATAATTTTTATGCTTGAACCTGTCGGTCCTTTTTAAGAAATAACTTTGTTGCAAATAAGAACAATAGAACTGTTAGCACAGTTGATTCGCACATCCTTAATCGTAGGTACTCATTTGAATTCCATGTTCTGTATGTAGCTGCTTAAAAATGGCCTAAACAGCCTTAAAATATATTATGAAAAAATCATGTTTTTTATCATGAACCTGTATAAATTTATTATCAGCATCAAAAATAATGTCCATTCTATTAAATACAATAAGGACCATTTATTCTCAGCTCTTGAGACGATTCGGACGCCATTTGCAAATATGAGCGATTCTACGAACTCAGTATAACTGGCGAGAAAGCGAATCTTGAACTAACGTTGTGTTCATCCAAAAAAAGAATTATTATTTGCGAGAATCTTGGCTCAATTGAGCTTACTATTCCCTGATATTGTTGATTTTCAGCGTTTTCCAGGGTCATGTCTCGGCTCTTTGAAAAAGAAAGAAGAAATCGACGTAAAAAACAAATCCGATAAAATCATGAAATATGCGTCATTACGAACAATTTAACAAAAGTTAATTGAAATGACACTAACCTTTCATAAAATTAACACTGAACCATCTAATTTGTTAAAATTAATAATGATGCGAGCAGATTTTGCATGTTGATATCTCCGGTAAAAAAACAAAATGGCGGATGCGGGAGGCACTCATAATCCATAAATTCAGGTGTGACCAATCCCGTTGATTCTACGTTCCTGGTTCGATTAAATTGAAACTGAAAGAAAAGGGCCGCATACACAAGTTCAACCGTGAAGTTGAACGTAAATATCTTTTCTCAAATTGTGAAAATAATATCACTATTTTGTGAATTTTTGACCTCCAATTGTGAAAAACATGCAATATTTTCAATTGTGAAGTAGCCGAATATCGGCCTCGGCAATATCCGGTTATCTGCCCCCCGGGGCTGATTCGTACAGCCAAAATTCATGATCACACGGACGCTTGTTTTTTCTCAAATTTCATAGGACGATCTCATTCCTAATGCATAGAAATAATTCTGTCGTCGCTATATATATACTCCGGTTTTCCGTCCCGGGGCAGATACGTACTAGGCATTTATACAGGTAGGCAACTGCCTTTTAGCAGTTTATAACGTTGCCTAGCCCCATTATGTTTTGGGGGAACTGGCTGAATGACTATTTACGGAATGAACGTTATAAACTGCTAAAAGGCATTTGCCTACCTGTATGAATGCCTAGTACGTATCTGCCCCGGGACGGAAAACCGGAGTATATATATAGCGACGACAGAATTATTCCTATGCATTACTAAGAAACATTATATGCTACTCAAGGGGAAGTATTCCCCGGGAAGAGGGTTTTCTTCGGGGGCCATCATGCTTTAAAAAATGGGGCTTGGCAATGTTTTGGGGGAAGTGTCTTAATGACTATATACGGAATGAACGTTATAAACTGCTAAAAGGCATTTGCCTACCTGTATAAATGCCTAGTACGTATCTGCCCCGGGACGGAAAACCGGAGCATATATATAGCGACGACAGAATTATTCCTATGCATTACTAAGAAACATTATATGCTACTCAAGGGGAAGTATTCCCCGGGAAGAGGGTTTTCTTCGGGGGCCATCATGCTTTAAAAAATGGGGCTTGGCAATGTTTTGGGGGAAGTGTCTTAATGACTATATACGGAATGAATGTTATAAACTGCTAAAAGGCATTTGCCTACCTGTATAAATGCCTAGTACGTATCTGCCCCGGGACGGAAAACCGGAGTATATATATAGCGACGACAGAATTATTCCTATGCATTACTAAGAAACATTATATGCTACTCAAGGGGAAGTATTCCCCGGGAAGAGGGTTTTCTTCGGGGGCCATCATGCTTTAAAAAATGGGGCTTGGCAATGTTTTGGGGGAAGTGTCTTAATGACTATATACGGAATGAACGTTATAAACTGCTAAAAGGCATTTGCCTACCTGTATAAATGCCTAGTACGTATCTGCCCCGGGACGGAAAACCGGAGCATATATATAGCGACGACAGAATTAGTCCTATGCATTACTAAGAAACATTATATGCTACTCAAGGGGAAGTATTCCCCGGGAAGAGGGTTTTCTTCGGGGGCCATCATGCTTTAAAAAATGGGGCTTGGCAATGTTTTGGGGGAAGTGTCTTAATGACTATATACGGAATGAATGTTATAAACTGCTAAAAGGCATTTGCCTACCTGTATAAATGCCTAGTACGTATCTGCCCCGGGACGGAAAACCGGAGTATATATATAGCGACGACAGAATTATTCCTATGCATTACTAAGAAACATTATATGCTACTCAAGGGGAAGTATTCCCCGGGAAGAGGGTTTTCTTCGGGGGCCATCATGCTTTAAAAAATGGGGCTTGGCAATGTTTTGGGGGAAGTATCTTAATGACTATATACGGAATGAATGTTATAAACTGCTAAAAGGCATTTGCCCTGGGTATGTTGCCTACCTGTATGAATGCCTAGTACTAATCTGCCCCTGGGGAAATGCGTTTTAGCAGTATATAAAGTTTATTCCGTATATGCTAGATCTATATAATTACGGAATGAACGATATACTGAAATGGCTTTTAGCAGTATATAAAGTTCATTCCGTAGATGCTAAATAAATACGGAATGAACGATATACTGAACACTAACAAAGTTCTATGCTCCTGCGTTCATGAATAAATTATGCAAATGAACCGCCATATTAGAATTACGGTAAGCGCGCTATGGTGCGCTGGAAATCGACACATGTCCGTTTACAAAGCTCGCCACGTTTAACAGTTTTCTTCCATGTAAGAAAACTTGATGGTTTTTGATTGCATATTGAATGATAAATAAAACAAAAGAAATATGATAAAAATTGGCCGATGATTGATAGTTTACGAGCGTTATAAAGTTAAGGAATTCATCGGAACGACCAAGATTCTGTCGCCGGATAGCGGCTGAAAATAGCCTTTTAAACCAACTTTGAAATTTTTTTGAACATGCAGACAATTTTTTCCCAATAGATATTTGAATATACTTTACGAAACTACCAAGTTTGTAATGTGTCCACTTCTTATTAAAAGTGTCTGGGAAGTTAAATTCGTTTGTTTACATAAATTTGTCGAATATACCGACAATATAAACAAATGTTTCCTTTTTTCAGATATTCCTGTTTTCATAATTTTGACAATGGTCGATATGATTTGTGACACTGTGAGGAAAAACACCAGGAAAATATTTACATGCCAACACGTGAAAGATGCCGTAGCCGATACAAGCGAGTTTTTTGGTTTGCCTCAAGGACACATCTTTCCTATGATAAACTACACTGAACAGGTTACAAAGTTCGATGAAGATGCAATTGAAATCGTAGCCTTGTTGACATTAAAAACTCTGTTGCAGTCTGCTTCTGACTTTTTGGAATCATCTGAATTCTCATAAGTAGAAATTTATTTCACTGCAATCTTCTTTATGAACTGCAAAATAAACGACTTACATAACCGTGTTATTGAGTAAAAATCACATTTTCACTTATGTGAGATAGGATAATGTTAGACGTATTGTTAGATGAGTTTTCGTTTCATCCTCCTATACTTTTTTAAATGTATTTCAAGTCACTATTTCTTTCACACTTATTAAAACTTTGCATCATAATGTAAACAATTAAATGATGCTAAATATGAAGAGCAAACAGCTCAACAAATCTTTTCTGGTTCATGCAATGCGTTGAATATACTTGTAATACGTTTTAAGAATCATTTCTTTTTTTTCAGTATTTTTTTACACGGAAATGCTGAAAGTTCTATGAACTATTTTTTGTCAGTGTTATGAAAACATATTATTGGTAGGTAATGTCTTTTTTCATAAGAAAAATATGTATAAAACCACAATATTGTTACAAGTCGTGAATATTAGATGATTATCAGTGTAACCGTAGTTTGAAAAGTGATTCAGAAGTATTTTAACTATGAAAGTGAACGTAAACAGAATACTAACTTATAATGTTTATATTAAAACCAGTAACTTTGTATTTCATTGAGAATGCTATTTGACGCGAAACATTCGAAAATTAACTTTTTCGAAGCTTTTGCCTCTATTTTGGTTAAATTGGATAGGACATAATCTAAGTAATAGAATGAATACCAACATCAATAAGTTTACGAAAAAACAGCTTTGTTTCAAATGTTTGTCATTTGCTCATCTTTACCCAAATATGTTAAAAAAATATTGTCTATAAATTAAACATACTGCAAATTTAATAGCAAATTAATTTTTCTATAATGTATTTACAAAGATAAATTAATCTCGACAATCAGTGATTATGATGATTCTTATAATAATGATGATGGTGATACATTTCGGAACAATAAAACAACCAGTATCCAGGCCAGCCAAGGCATTCACTGGCCAACATAGTCATGTGTAGTCATCGAGTGTATATTACATCTTATGTCTTCTTATCTCTGAAATTTCCGTTTAACATTTAAATCTCGTCCAATCAGGCATTATAATCGTTGTATGTTTGCATGCATGAAGTGTAAAGGCTAAACTGTGAGGTATTGGTAAGCAGTAAACAAACATGTACCAACACGAACGCATTCCGTAAGGTGGAAATTGTGAATATTCTAATCTATCCGAGTGTAACAGTGACGATTATGACCCTCGGAGTGAAAGTACTACCGATTCCGTAATGTAATAAAGTGACGAGGATTTTGCCCGAAGTCAGCTTGTAGAACACACATCATCTGCACATCTGAGGATGAAAACGTTAATGGTTTTGACTACCGTGAATAAACCATTCTTTCGACATCATGTAATTATGTTATTACAAAACAAAATAGTACAATAAGAATTGAACACTTAACTGGAATTTAACCCTATTACGCTAGGTCAATTAATATCTACAGTAGACAAGGAAAATATCAAAAAATAAAGGAATCATGTGTTCATGACATTTCATGTGCTAAGGGCCTGCAAATACACTGTTTATTTTAAAAACAAGAAAATCCGCCTTTCAACAGACATAAACAAACGATCTGTCAAACGTTTCAATTTACGAACTTGAAATAAAACAAAGTGACATTTATGAACAATAAATCGAAACAGCGTCATTGTGTGGTAAATATAATCATAATTTCTAGCATGAAATTTTATAGTCAAATTTGAGTTGGATTCTAATAATAGCCTTAAGGATGTCATTAAAATGGTTTACGCATAATGCACGTTAATATTCAAAGTCTTCGCGATAAGCTCAATATACCTGAAACAGAAGCTCAACCATATGATATTCAAGTCTTTACAGAAACAAACGATTATGATAGTAACGACTTAAACAATATATTTAATATAGGTTTAGTGCATATTCTCCCAAAGAAGAACCTGTAGCTGTGAAGCCGGTCCCTAATAATTCGTTATTGTGACTACACCAGTCATCTACGCTTTGTTTTATCTTCACATTGCATGTTACCAGTAAACATTCGAGTCGTGTACATAACTACACGTACACATACATTACATTATAATAATAATACTAATAATAATAAAATCTTTATTTATAGAAGGTAAAACACAGTGAGTGAGTGAGTGAGTGAGTGAGTGAGTGAGTGAGTGAGTGAGTGAGTTAACGAATTCTTAGAGAAAAAATAATGCAGCATGAATAAGTGAATGAATGAATGAACATTTTCTAAAGCAATATTAACTATAGCAGACGTACTCGACAAACACTCATTGATTGAGAAAAAGCAGTTCAATTGAAACATTTCAAAATGTATACACATTCTTTACTTCAACATACATGGCCGTATAACTAAACAACCTGAACATTGGTAATTTTTTGTTAACTTTAAAAACAAATAAAAACATTAATACGAAAATTCTATATGAATCATTTACGAAAATTGCATAATTATTAAGTATAAACTTGCGTAAATTATACTTAAAAGAATTTAATGAATTATTCTGTCTAATATTTAAAGGTAGAAGATTCCAAATATAGCTACTTTGATATGTAAATGTATCTTTCATATATTTAATCTTATGTTTTGGCATTATGAGATCTTTACGTTCTTTAGATCTTAAGTCATAGTGTTCATTACTTGAAAAAGTTAAAAGATCTGACATGTTATCAGGAAACAATCCATTCTTACATTTAAATACCATTAATGCAGCATGATATATGGATCTGCTTTCAAAAGTCATCCATTGCAATGCTTTAAATAACTCTAAAGAGTTCGTTTTAAAGGGGCTTTGTAAAATAATGCGAGCTGCACGCTTCTGCAGTTTTATAATTTTGTTTATATTTTCTTTTGGCTGAACACCTTTTCCCCATACAGAACAACAGTAATCGAAACAGGGGACTATATATACATTATTAAAAACTTTTTTCATTTCATGATTTAAAAAGAAGTTTATCCGTTTTAGAGAGCAATTTTTTGTATTGATTTTTTTACATACAGATGCGATTTGTATATCCCATGATAGAGTATTGTCAATATGTATACCTAACATTTTTGCACTCGAACGTTTTCAATGTGTGCACTGTTAAGGAAGAGATTTAATTGCCTTGCCTTTTTTGTTCTATTCTTTGTCGAAATTAACATACACTTAGATTTCTCCGGATGAAGTGACATATTATTTAGAGAACACCAAATAGCAATATGATTGATATTCTCCTGGAGATTTGTTTCAATAATGTTGATAGTATGACTTGAACAAATCAAGAGAGCGATTAGAAAAATGATACAACTTCAATTTATGTATCAAAACATCGTGATCAACCATATCAAATGCCTTCTGTAAGTCTAGATAGACAGCTCCTATGTAATTTCCCGAGTCTATATCTTTCAGCCATGCATCAATCAATCGTGTAAGGGCTGTATGACCTGAATGTTTTGGTCTAAACCCAGACTGCATAACGTGAATTATATCAGTAGCCTGAATTAAGTTGATTAGCGACATGTCGCTCAAAGATTTTAGAGATTGTGTGTAGTATAGATATAGGTCTATAATTTGTAGGATCTGCTTTTGAACCCTTCTTAAATATAGGAATTACAAACGCCTCTTTCATGAGAATTCACCAGTTTGTACGCTTAGATTAATGATATGCGATATTGCTTGCGTTATAAAATCTCCGCAATGTTTTAATAGTTTAGGCCCAATTCCATCCTGACCGGTAGATTTGTTAACATTAAGTTTATCTATGAGTTGTTTCTCTTCATAAGTGACCGGCTCGATTTAGCTCTTCTCAGAACGGTAGCGAACATTCTTGTTTACTCGATTTACACAGAAGACTAATCTTCTGATTTTTGTTAATCGAGTACACAGAAGGTTTTATAAATATGGCTGCGCCTATTGCCTGTATGGTTTTACACGAAGATAACGACGATTTCGATTATAGTACTGAATCAAATCGGAGAGGAATCACGATTTTGACGGCTGTGTGTGCATCTGTGTGAGACCCTGCACAACATTTTGTTTTTCTCGCACTTGTATTAAATGTTATAGTTTGGAATTAAGTGTACTAGTAGGCGGATATGGCATGTAATATACAATGAACATATTTCAACCATTTAAAGATCTCTTAATTTTACTGAATTGAATCCTAGGCCAAACAATGTATATCACAAAAGAACAAAATGCACCCTGTCCCGAGTGCAGTTCTTCCAATCCTTTTTCAACTTGGAATAAAACCCACGCTTTTGCCAGTCTAGAAATATCTTTACATATGATTTTTTACAAATAAATTCTCAATTGAGAAAATTGCAAGGAAGTTCTAAAACTTATGGTCTGTTTCTAATTTGATAAATGAAGTTCAGCAGAACTTGTCAGCTTTTACAGAGCATAAAAGCCATAATATTGATGAGAATTACCAAATTCCTTCTTGTAATTCATAGTGTTGATTTACCCGGATAAGTCATTCAGATGCTTGTGTATTTAATTTATTACATAGGCTAACACTTCGGTGGTTCAGTTACTTTAATAGTATGTATATTAGTCCTGAACTGTTGTCAATAATAATAATAATATGGCAAACAACATGATGGTATTGATAAATTGCCTTAGTCAGTTGGAGCCTCTGCTCCAGTGGCTGTAACTGAACTTAATTGTTAAACTTTACCTGACTGGAGTTTGGCAAAGGTTGGTGCATCGACCTCAACATTTAAGCTGCGATGACTGCCATCACCTGCCTTCATTTTTACTAAGTAACCAGTTGAACTGGTACCCGCCTCGCCTTGATCTTTGTCATTATTTGCAACTGTGAACATCATCTGAAAGAAATACATGTTAAAATTAGAATGTGTCTAAAGACATGATGTGCCACCCACTGGTACATTTGTCACAAATAAGGGGCAATAATTCAAATGTTTGCCGTCATAATGAGGTATAACCAGGTCTAGGAAAGTTCTAAATTTACAGATATTCTGTAAAATTACAGATCATCTGTAAATTTACATAATTTCAGATCTGCAATAATACATATAGTAGATCCTTCCCGAGATATAAGCATCACAAAAAAAATCCACTACTTTGGCTATTTCAATGACTGTTACTGTATTTTAAACGCTAAAATCCAAAGAGGAATGCCATGGCAAGATCACAGGTGTTTGGCGCACACCCCCATCCTTACTCTACAACCCTGTATATACCCCCTCTACACCCCCCTCCCCCAAGAAAATTGAACATTTTTTGTAAAGTTGTGACAATGTTGTAGCATGATATTTGGATGATATCCACATGTGTTTGGATAATTTAGAGTGTTCAATTTTTACTGGGGCAAGATAATGGTCGATTTGGCTTGAGTGCGAATGCACACTAATTTACGAAACTGCAATAAATTCACGTTATACAATTTAAACAACAACTACATCACTCTACAAAATCAAGGATAGTTTTCTATTCATGCCTTTTATACTATTTTGCTTCTAAAAACAATTTTTACAAATCAAAACACATACCGACGCCATATTTGCGCGCTTGGTTTTCTGTGTCTTCTGTGTCTTCCAAATACCGAGCAGAATGCTTGGAAGACCTTCTGGTAAGGCCTTCTGAATTAATCGAGTGGTCAGAACGGTATAACAACAATAATAATAATAAAATCTTTATTTCATGAAGGTTACATATCAGACATACAAGGATTTACATGTAAATCAAAATACATCTTATTTTCATATGGCCTTCAACAATGTAAAAGAAGAATTAAAATGCAACAACAATAACATACCGTTGAAAGAGAAATATGAAACAAAATATGATTTACTAGTTATACATTTTACAATTTAACAATCATATTTTTCAAAAGTCTATTTTTTAGAAAAGTTAGATATGACAAAAGTAAGACAAAAATTGTTAAATTGTTGAAACTTTCTTTTGATAAGACAGACACTCAAAAATTTAGACCAAAAGTTAGTGCGGAAATATATTTGTAGAAGTAAATTTTAAATTTAGAACAATTTAGGCCGGAAGGCTATTCTCGATAGCGATTCAGCGATAGCGAATAAGCTTATGATAATCTTGTTTCACGCACTGTGGTTTAGTGACTCGGGTACAGCACACAGGATAATGATCACTGATACTGAAGAATGGTACTTGTATACCAGTCAGCTGATTCGACTTGTTTGAATATATGTGATCTATTATATTGGCCCATCGTTTAGTAATTCTGGTTGGTTTGTTAATAAGTTGTTTAAGATCGAAGTTAGCAATGCAAGATTCCCAGCGATTATTTTCGTACTTGCATGTGTCGGCATTTGAATTGTACTTAAAGTTGACATCCCCTAAAATATGAATTTCTGAGCTAACAGAGTCTGCAATGCTCATTTCAGATTCGTACAAATGTATCCAATTTTTGTGATGAATTAGGTGGCCTGTAAACAAAGTTTACCAGAAAAGGTTTACTACCTTTAATATTGATTTGAATCCATATTGATTCTATATTATTTGATTCGATATCAGTCCGTCGTCTGTATGATATAGATTCGGAGATTTAAACAATCAATCCACCGCCTTTACGATTACCACCTCGATCTTTTCTCTCAAAAACATAGTTATTTATCCTTAATAAACTATCAAAAGTTTTTTCTGTTAAAAATGTTTCACATAATCCAAATATTTTGGGCATATTATTGTGTAGCAACTGAAATTTGATTTCATCTAATTTCGGTAAAAAATGTTGAATGTTTAAATTGGCAATTTGTAGCCCCTTATTTTTATTGCAAAATAATATGTTTGCATAATTTAAATGTTGTTGTTGACTTTTATTACTTATGTTATTATTATTTGGCAAGGATTCAGTTTTACTGCGACTATCTGAAAAGGGAAAAATCTGCGCAAGTTGCGAAACACTATCAAAGCTGCATAGTTCGTTTAGATATGAATGTATCTTCATAGTTGATGTACACATAACGCCTTCATGATCAGGCAATACATAATTTAATATCATCTCAGCACCAATGCTACAGCAACTGAATGTAAAAGAAATTATTTCATTTTTCGTGTTAATATGAACCCGCGAAAAGTCATATGTCATATTTATGCAAATAAAAAATGGAAAGATGCGACACCATGAAAAACAGTTTTCAATACAATGTTTCACATAACTATACCTGTTAAAGGTTTTTACTAAGCAAAATGTATTATTTTTAAGCATATTCAACTGAAATTTACATTCAGTCGGAATTAACCAACTACATTGACGGTAAATAATATAATTAGTTTTAATTATAGATGTATTTTTACGGAGAGAAATATTTCTTTTAAGCAATATTTCATTGCTATATAAGGTGATGTTCTTATCACAGTTGCTCAATTGTAATTTCAAATTATCAATAGTAGATCTAGAAAAAGCGTTTGAATTGTTTATAATCAAAGACTGATCTACAATATTACAAACACAAATTATTTGATTCCAATCAGAGCAAATCTTATTGAAACTATCAAACCTATTGTAGTTTAAGTAATCATCTTCAACACATTTCTTACACGTTGGCGAGTGTTTGCCGGAAAAGTTCTAACACTGTTCATATAAACTTGACTGTCTATATTTAAAACCAGTCTCTGTTCAATGTCGTCTGCATGCCTGACCATATTTCTTACACAGTCTACAATAACTATCGGTATATGACCATCTGTTGTTCTCCATTGTCTCTCTGTTCTGTATAGGTGGATAATATTCACTTTGTAAGCGGTCGTGATTATAGTCGAATATTTTGTATTGTTGATGTACGTCGCGTGCTGAAGATTGCCAGAATGGTGTTTCATTCTTTCGTTTGCAGTCTTCTGTCGTATGATTGTTCAAACGACAGATGGTGCAATACTGTCGTCCATACCTCTTCTGTTCAACACGTGGCTGCCGATTTCCAGGTTGAAGGTCCTTTCCGTTGAAGCGTCTCTCTTCAGTATTCGCGTTAAGCCGAATTTTGATAAGAGGTGTAACACAGTCAATAGCCTTTAATAGTGCACTCGTTCCTCTTCGCCTAAGATGTTTTCCATCATTGTGAAAGAATGTACGCACGGGCTGTCTGTTACCGTAAACAAAGTTGTCGTGCAGCTCAATCAGCGTAGAACTTGTGTCTTGGCATACACTTGCAAGTTGACGGTTAAGTTCATTTACGTCCGTATCCTGCCTAGGGCAAACTGTGCATATATATGTTTTTAACCATGGGTACTCATCTTTGACGCAGTTTATCGAATGCGAAAGTTCTTTCTTAATTGAAATAAGCTGCGCTCCATTAGATATGTCATTTCCGCCAACGTGTATTACTATATTGCTGTCGTCATCGAATGACCATCTCCGCAGACGTTCGCCAATATGTCGCGCCGTACCACCAGATATAGATTTGATCTCCACGTTCCCATTTAGTCCTCTCTCATCTACGTCTCGAAGGACTGAATCGCCTATTAAGACTGTCTTACCGGGCCGAGGAGGTGAATAGTTTACTTGCCCTGTAATGTTTTGTTGAGAGTTATCAGCAGGCAATTTTGTGGGGGTCGTTTCAGCAAATTTCGTCTGCTGTAGATTTAGAGTAGCTTGCGTGGGTGGTAATTTCAGCTGATCACATGTCTCACTCTGGATTGAGTTATTTATCGTTTGTTCTTTGTTTAACGACGTTTTAACTGCCTGACTCACGCGAGTTGTCATGTAATCGGTTACTGACTGTAATCGGCGTAAAATACTGCTGCTTGTATTTGATACATGTTCACGCAGTCCATCCATGCCTTCATTAATATCCTCCATTTTTCTTTCGTTTTCTCGTAATTTTACCGTGTTTTGATTTTTAAGCCCCTGTATTTTATCTTTTATCTCAGATATTTGCTGTGAACTTTCTTTTACATATGCAACCATTTCGCTTCTTAAATTATTGACATCAGTTTTCAATGAACAAAGCACTTGATTTGCCGATTCAGATTTCTCCTGTACAACACTTTCATTCAAACCTGTGTCAATTGTATCCACCGATAAGTCTGCAGCGCTCAAGTCTGATTTTTGATCGGTCTGAGTTACATCGCTGATCTCTGAATTCGTATCTTTTTCATTTGAAGTTTGGCTAGAATTACGACATTCCGATAGCGGAATCAAATCATCTTGTGTATCCTGCTTTGATCTAAAGTATTGCAGAACTAGCCCTCTAACATTTTCAATAAACTCACTGAAGCCTAAATTTGCCTACAATAACTTGTTTTTAATGTTCACATATATCTGCGGTAGATCAAATTCAAGGAATTGGTGAGTAGTTTTCCCGTTTACTAGACCAGTTGATCGCGTGTGGTATAAGTTTAAAGTATAATGTGATGATTTATCATAAAAGTGTACACTATTGCGTCTCCACAATATGACCAGATTTGTCAGTAATAGGTTTTTTCACATAATATGAATTTGAATTTGTCAATAAATATTCTTCAGCAGATTGCATTAGAAGTTCAAAAGTATCTACATTTAGAGTGAGTTTAATTCCTCCATTTGTTTCTGTCAGCTCGAAGAAAGGATTATCTTCAGCTCTGAGTTTTTTTTTCATAGATTAAATTTCATTCAATTCATATGAGCGACTTTCTGTTGTAGTAATACAGTTTTCACCACCGTTGAATTCTACTTCCGCTTGTGACATTGTTCCACGTTTAACAATTTGGCTGTTTTCACTACTCATCTTTCCATAACGAATCACAGTATTTGCCAGGGAAAAACGTGTTTTTTGTCATAAATATGTGTGATTTACTCGCATTCTCTATCTACATTTTTTTTCAAAAAACAGTTAACAGTAGACTTCCTGTGCGATCGCATCCAATCCAGTATCTTATGTGTTGATATTTGTTACATCTATCCCGATTACACTAACAAATGTATATCAAATTAATCAGCTTTAAATTTTACACTATTTCATACAGTTTTTACCAACATCGAAAGAAGTATAACGTTATATTTCTTTTTTTTTTCATTTTTAAAGTAACGTCATTTTGAAAACTTGTTTTGACGGATGTGACGTCACTCAAAAAAAACATTGTTTTCATTAAAACAGCTTGAGAAAGGTAACTACATGTACTTCAACTCCAAAAGCGAGATTTTCTTGCGTGTTCATTGAATTTTAACCTAATATATTACAAAAAAACACTGTGACAATGCATTGCATACTTTATAGTCTACAGTATATTATGTTGTAAGATGGAAATGAATATTCTTATTGGTGACAGACTAAAAGTGAAAGAAATGTTGTTGTTAAATGAATGATGATTTTTGTCTATTTTCAAAATATTTTAAAGATGTGTATGTTGGTCTCCGTGGCCATGTGGTAAGAGACACAATTCTGAAGTCAAATGATCCTCTATCATGAGATCGAGCCCAATTATTGGCGGATGTTTTTGTGTGTGGCAGAAACATTTCAGGAAACTGGTCTTTCCCGGTACAACAGCGGTGATTTCATAAACTCAAAACATGTACATACTTGATATACTGTAGAAACGAGAAAAGGACAAATTGTTATGTTTAATTATTTAAAAAAAAAATCTACATAGATTCGTGAACGAAAATAAATGAATCCTGAATTATATGTTCTCCTCAGCATTAACAGTTCCATTCCAAACGTTATATCTGCAGACACGGTTCACTGAACGGTTTTGATCTATCAAGTATTTGTCTTTGAAAACTGATGAAAAAGTTACAAACAAAAAAACAAAAATAATATCAAACAGGGAATGCCACGTACCAAAAACGCAGCCTCCCCAAAACGAGCCCCACAGCACCCAGAAGTGCACACCACCAACACACACACACACACACACGCACACACACACGCACACACACACGACACACACACAATCATGTACACACACACACATATACACTACCAACACACACTAGCATACAAAGCAAACACACGAGGACAAAACGAACAATTAAAGGAACACAGTGGGGCACCGCCTTGGAACGGTCAGTGGCAAAAACACCACTGGGGAGCTTAAATCGGTTTATGGTGCGCACCCAACCTCACTCTTACAAGTTTTTCATTCACGTGTAGAACCTACTTTACACGTCGATAACTTGACTAGTGATTTATTCTTCATTCAATGAGCACATACCTTAACGAGATAGAACACAAGTAAATTTCACTACACGTATCCGGCTTAAATGTCAACCGCTATTTTCAAAATACTGGTAAAGTGGCATTAATGTATCAACTTCTATGTTTTGTACTTTTCTGTTTGATTTAAAACGAAGCTTTTTCTATTATAACAGCAGAAGTTTGCTGAAGATATATACGAATAAGACACATATATTACTTTAACAAGTATGTATTTTAACTTTCTTTGGTATGACTGAAAATAAATAGGTTGTATAATTGGGGTTGTAATAAGGTACAACTTTATTATGATGGCTATAATTAAAATCGAAACAAACAGCAGCAACCATATACAAGTAAAAACTTCTGTACACGGAGATAACTTGAAAAAAGATTTGTGGTATTTTGAATATTTTCTATACATGAATGACATAGTATACACACATATCTACTACACATACTCGTGCACGTACACGTCTTAGATATCAACCTCTTTTCTATACGAGAAAAACACAACGCACAATGTCCTCAAATTGTTTATTCAAAATTAAGAACAGTTGATATCTTTATATTATTTTGGTTCATTGATTTCTATCGTATTTAAGTATAAGATTACTTTGTCTTATGAGCAGCACAACGTGTAACGCTAGGTATTTTTACACATGCTTTCTTACAATGGCAAACACATAGTACTGATTTCCATCATTATTTCTTAGTAAAGCAGTTAATTTTTTATACTACATTTTCTGTTATGTCACTGTTAAAATCACCATCTTTTCAAGCGGATTATGTCATAATGTCGTTTTGATTTCGGTTGTGCAGCAAACTCCTCCTTCAGTCCTAAATAGTGGAAAATATGTATCTGTGTTAAATCGAAATAAGTAGAAATCGTTTTAGTAATTTGATCGAATATCATCTCCATGTAATTGATAATTGTTGTATGCTAGCAAACAGCCTAGCTTAGTTTAGCCCTACATGTTTTACCGTCATTAAAACATTTATATACAAATGACAACTTTTTTCATAAACCACTTTCAACCTGTAGTCATTAAACTGGTTTTCTTTAGAATTATACAGAGTCAGTACCTATTTGACTTCTATATCCGACGCATAAAAGTTAATACAGCCTGGAGTATTCAAAACGTTGTTACTGTTTGACAGCAATAGCTTACAAAGTTTGGCATGCATTTCTAAATTGAGCGCAATACAATGTTTACGCAGTCCCCATTCTTCAGCACACTGTCCTAAAGACACGCCTAGCAGAGATGCAAACTTTCCTTCGCCGTATTTAAACTGAAAATTTTTATAGTTACACCATCCTTACTTGTGTGTACATGTACCAGTTAGAAAACAGTTTTAAAAAATAGCACGGCAGTCAGAGGCCACGTAGCTAACATTTTAAAAGAGAGAAAACCTTGTTAACTTATGACTACGAATGCCAATTGAGCTCTGTTAACTTGCTGTTTATTGCGGAAACATGCATGCCATAATACAGCATTACGTGATCTAGCGATATATATTCTGAGGTAATGTCAAAAGTTGCGACTCACAACTGTAACATTTCAACGACGTTAAAGTTGTAACATTTTTGGGGAGATATGTGTTTTGTTACCGTTTTTACTGTAACAGTTGTATTTACATAGAGGAAACATGATAATGTTTATTGCATGAGTCAACGTAAGTTTAGTTCAATTATGACGAAAGCTTCAGAAGATCGTTGAACATTCGAGCATGTTTTAATGTAAAAGCACATTCGCGAACGTGAGACAGTGAGTTTTTCGTCGCAATAAGGTGGTCTGAGGCACGCGCAGCATCGGTGGTATTTACCACCAATACACCTGTGCTCCGACAGAGATTCGAACACAATACCTTCCGCATTCTTATCACCGACTTATTGATGCAACTATTAAAATACTTTTCTATAATGAAAGCTGACAGCAAAACATTATCAATACTTTATCTTCACGAGATAACCGTCATTTTATTGTTCTAAAGTCAATGGTGTCTTATAGTAGCTTTTTATACTAGAATTAGATTTTTCCTTTGCATAGTGAGACTGATTAAATGGCGTTCTTTTTCATTTTTACCGTGGAACAAAACAAATGATATAGACGAAATATTTCTCTGTCGATGAAACGTTATTTTGACGTCATTTTTTAACTAGACATTTTTAAGAACTCGAGTATGCACTGGGCATGTTCAAAAATGTCTTACCTCTCGCGTGACTATGTCGCATTTTATCAAGTAAATTTCTCTTACGTCGGTATTAAAAGCCAGTCTGGATAAATCGGCAGTTGACTGATCAAAAGGCGATACAACTGAAAAACAGTAGCTGGTACTAATCGCCAAATAAAACAATCAAGAGTATGAAACTCAAAATTGATGCCATAATTCTACAGATTCCAAATATGGCTTCCAAAGCGACTCTTTTATCTTAAACTTAATAATAAAATTGTGGTATGAATATGCTATAACTACGTGCATATCTTTTTGGCCCAGATTTTCCATGTCAATATACTTCCAAATCATTTAAGGTAGGTCGCGGGTTTCCCCCAGAAATCGGGTCATGTTTTTAAAAGGCAACGCAGATTTAAGATATTTTGCATGACAACCCCTTGACTAATTGACTTTTGAAGAAATAATACGGTGAATTGATATTTCCATGGAAACTGAGTAAAAAGCGCCACCTAGCGGGGAGGTGCATTATCGTCAATGTTCGTGTTATTTTCGATATATCTCTTTCTATGTAGATAACGAAACAATCTAGTTTTCATAAATGCAATGTCGAATCATTTATCCTTCTGAAAAAATAAAAATATCTAATATTTTGTACCAAAAATATGAAAAGGTGTGGAACGAACCCTGTAGGGGCGACAATTTTCAAAGCCAAAATAACTGCAAAGTTGACGCATTTAGCGTCAGTTGCGAAAAAACGGCCAGAGACATTTTTTTTAAAAAGCGTTATTGATTCTTAAACCAATTTAAAGCAATTTTATCAAATAAAAAAGGGGGGTCACCGTCCTTCTTTTCGTGCCACCGAAACTATTTTGAAGTGGGAAAAACAGGAGAAACGTTGACGTAAAATACAAAATTGACGTGACGTAACGAGCTGATACTGACGTTTTCTGACGTTTCTTGTAATAAAAAATTACCAGCGTTGTTGCTTTATGAATTCATTTTAGATCGATTATTCGAAGTGATCAAAGTAACAACTAATTTACTGCCATACAAACATGCATTTAAAAAAAACGTTTTCTTCGTATCAAAGAAGCTTAACAGACTTCAAGTTGTCTTCTCTCTGCCAATATTGCTTAATATCGTGTCCAAAAAGTAAATTGCGTATCGATATAAAAATATCAAATTAAGAATTATAAGGCTTCTGTTTGAAACACAATTTAATCGTCTTCGTTTCGATTAATGAAAACAAAAAAACAAAAATAATATCAAACAGGGAATGCCACGTACCAAAAACACAGCATCTCCAAAACGAGCCCCACAGCACCCAGAAGTGCACACCACCAACCCACACCCACACACACACACACACACACACACACACACACACACACACACACACACACACACACACACACACACACACACACACACACACACACACACACACACACACACACACACACACACACACACACACACACACACACACACACACACACACACACACACACACACACACACACACACACACACACACACACACACACACACACACACACACACACACACACACACACACACACACAATGTTTTAACATTATACTTGAAGAAGCAAACAAATTTATTCGTAGGAAGATTAAATGGATTTTTAAAAGACGAAAAGACTACTTTATGTTATAGTGTTTAGAACAGTATGATAATATTTGCGAGTGTCGCAAAAAGAATACGATTTACGGTAATACTGGCCAAAAGTGTACGATTTACGGTAATACTGGCCAGCAGTTGTACAAGTGTGGGCTTCATGGAGCGCTTACATATAAAAACATAAGAAGGTAGAAGTCAAATTTGTTTCAAAACATTTATATTAGTAATTTAAAGATGACAGTTTTTCGCAAACATTAGTGTACATGTACTTCGTTTGCTGAGATAATCAGATACATGCAAGTTAAATATGCTTTATATATCTGCACGGAGAGGGCATAGCTACGACCCTTTATACAAAAGAGTTATCAAGTGGACACGCGGTTTCAGGGTGTATTCAGCAGTAGCCCCAACTATTTACCTCAGATCTTTTTCCCTTGGTAATTCTATTCGCACTGCAGTCCATTTATTGGATCATACACTCCAGTCGGCTCAATATCTTTTAATTCATACCCGTATTTTGACGTCAGGGAAACGTGCGGTAAAAGCGATGTTTTATTGAATATAGCTGGTTCGACTTTGCCCAACCACACTAGTTAATTCATTTATTTCCCTTTATTTTTGGGTTAGGTTCTTAAGAAGAGGCGTATAATGTTTTATCATTTCTTGACAGCAAACGCAACAACTGGCATTTGGATACTTAAAATACAGTCCCTATGGAAACTGAAGGGAAACTATTAATTTATATTAATTTATTTTTTCTCGATTGCAAAACAAGTTCTTACAACTTAGATAATCGCTCTGGAGACTCATTCCAAATGAAATCAATCACGAATAGAGAAAGAGACAATGTGTAGATATTTTTGTCTAGCCAGTATGGACACAACCGCCGTGGCACTGGTGGGGATCGAACCAGGATCTTCCGATCCTGAGGCGAACGCGCCCACATGTGCCACTACGTCTCCAGTGAAAGGAAACAACAGACACATCGAATCAATGGACGGGCGAAGACAATTTTTAAAAAATTCTTTTGTCGAAAACAAAGAAGAATGTAGTTTTATATCCGGGTATAATGAGAAATTTTCTGGACTTTTCCGTATAAAAAGAACATTCTTAAAAACTGAGACAGCATTTCATTATGATAGAAGCATCCTCGGTACCCAGGTTATTCATACTGTATTCCGTAATAGACCGTGGGTTCCGACGATGGATAAAAGTGACGGCTTAAATGCTGTTTTGATACACGGTTTGTCTCTAAGTACATGTTTGATAAAGATATTCAAACTGTTATATCGTATGTAACCCGATTGAATCGCTCGTCTGGTATTGATAATATTGTTCGCGTTTCATCATATTAATATAATCTTTTCTTGCGTGCTACTGTATCAGGAATATTGTTCTTGTTCAGTTTATATCTCTCCGGAAAACAACTAGGTATTTTCTGCCAGCATTTACTGAGTCGATTTTGTAAGTATTTTAAAAGTAATTTATAAAACACTGTATCAAAGTTTAGAAAAATACTCTATATAAAACGGTCATACTGAAAAGCATCACTAGACCGAAATCCCGCCATGCACACTGTTGTCATGTGCATATCCGCGCCCATTCTTATATCGAAGATACTGTATTTACGATGGGCTAAATGCGGCAAGTAAAATAACGATTGTAATATGTGGTATATCGCCATTCAATATACTTCCTCATCAATAGTGTGCACTCATGTAAATATATAGTAAAACCTTACCTGTACTGCATAGCACAACTATGTAGAGTGATATGTGTGTCCAATATTTTAACATAAATCTGAATATATCCATAGTTTGCAACATAACTGTCATAATAAATTTAAACATAAATGTGATCCTAAAGCTGGCACAGTTTAGTCTTTTTACTTTTGTCTCAATGATCAAAAGTCAATTAAATCTAAAACGTTAATCTTGTAATTTTGCCAGTTTATAGATACATCTTTGCGATTATAATCATGACACTCGTGCAAGCACATCTACTTATTGTATAAAGTGAAGCAATCTAAGGTTGCAATCATTTTGTCACGTTCATGAATTTGCGGTCTACTGGAGATGAATAAAGAGGTGATTCTAATCTGTTGTTGTTTTCACACACATTGCGTTACTTTAAAATGCAAATTTACAACAGTATTAATACGTGTCTAGAAAGTATATAGCATTTATTATTGTTCTAGTATCTATATAATGGTTTCATTTTTTTCACCTTATTTTACTAATGTATAAAGGAAAGGAACCAAATGTCGCAGATCCCCAAAGTTTATGTGCAATTATCTACTCTCCTTCGTTCACGCTATCATGCAGTACAACTATATTTAACATTATTACATATGTTTCATTTTGAAAAGTAGTTACGAAAGCTTTACTATATATTATATTTATTGATTATCGAGGTTTTTTTTACTTCATTTTGAAAATTTAAATGATAATTTTTCTCTTTACTGGTATTTGAAATTAATGTACGTCGGTTGAACACTTCTATAGAAGGGAAGCAACTTAAACGTGCATATTTTAAAATCTTTATGATTTAACTCTCTTTTTATCACTCGCACTTTACGTGGCTTTTAAGTACATTGTATATAGGGATGATTTGTTTATGATTCATTGCTTGGCTGTATATCAAAGTAACAGAGTAAATGCAATAATGTAAATAGTTCTGACTTGTATGTAAAATTTTGTATTCGATTAACTTACATAGATTTTGTGTTCAGCATTCATTTGAAATATTTCTGATAACGTGTGAGTATTTCTGTCAATTATACACTTAACCGATATTAGAAACGCAAAGATTGCCCCTGTTGAACATTTTTATTTGAATGACGCTTTTTTTAAAATTTCTATTTAAGTCTTGTTTGCGATGAATTATTGAAACTTTTACAAGAATTCAATTTTATGTTGTTTTTGTTGTGCAAGAAAGTTGAATAAATTTGAAACACAATAACACTGTGTAAAATAAATAGTTTGCCACTTTTCGTTTACAAACCCGTTGAGTGTAGAAAGTGATGCCGATCTCAGTCTCTCTTTAAAAAGATCATTGAATCTGTCACTTAATTGCTAAAGATACTATATGTGACACAGAGTCTTTACTATAAGACTTCTTTTCTTATCTATTTGATAGTATTCAAAGTAAATACCGAGCAAAAGAGTTCAATAATACTAAATTTAACTTCCAATCCTTCATTAACAAATGTGTGAAACAAGCAACCCTTCCACATAAGAGATATTTCTGTACATTATCAAAGATTCATATTATTTTCCTATTACCTCCGTTTACTTTTAAGCTCAATAATAAATCATGCTGCATGTTCTGGAGCTTATGTGTATGTGAGTACAACTAGCGGTATCTTGATTTTCTGAGCCGTGATACGTTCCGCCGCGCTGTCGCACTAGACATTTGCGAGGTAAGTCGGAAGGCGATAGTGAATGGCAGATTGTGAACATTTTATGGGGAACATCTCAAAATTATACACATTTCAAATTAGTGATTACTTGTATAAAACATCATTTTTGCAAAGAGCATCATTTCGGAGACTCATCATCGCAAATACATTTTATAATTACGTACATAGTATTTTATTGATAAGAGCGATTTCTATTCGCCTGCAAACAAGAGATGTGCATACTCTTACCGTCTGGGGAAGTAATTGTCGCATGTGCGCCAAATCAGAGCTGATTTCATTTCACAAATGGCATGTTCGCCCTTATGTCTATAACGGGCTATATACCTTTTCAAACCGTAGCACTTCTTTCTTGACCAGGTTTTCGTCGCAACTGTGCCGCAGTATAAGAAGTCATAACAGGATTTCGATTTGGACAGATCTTGTGGAAACAGTAAATCATTCGCAATTTGACGCATAATCCAAACTGTTGGGCTTCATTTTGATACCCAAGGAAGCCACATTCTAGACACAGATATTCGGGGTTTTGACAGAAAAAAATAATTGAAACTCATTTATACTTAGAAGTCGATTTCTCTACGAAATTACCATAGTGTATCAACTTATCGGTTTCGTCTGAAAGGGAAACTGTTGTCTGCAAGAGTAAGTCAGGATATACATCGAATCCGGCCGCTTCGTATCAAAATTCTACAAAAACCTGCAAATGTGGTCTTGCCACATTTCTAATTGATTAGTTTACATGAATGCTTCTACTTTAACTGAAGGCGTTGGGAACAAGCACGTGTTTATAATTTGCACGGTTAAAATACGGGGACGCATTTTAGGCGATTTGACTGTGTACAACACGTTCTGGCTCCCCGCGCCTTTAGTTGAAGTATAAAGTGAAAGCGGTACCGATAAAATCACATGAGTGATACTTGTATATATATTTTTTATGATTGCGTACATATAATTTAAATGATTAGTCATGAAGTATAAAGGTAATAAGTATAAATGCGCTCTGGCGTGTTTCATATTTTACAGGGTGAAAACGAGAATTTGAAAAAAAAGAGTTTCAATTATTCTTTCTGTCAAAACCCCGAGTATCTGCGATTCCAGATACCGAATTCTGCCAGTGTTATCTTTAATTTGTTTTATTGATTCCTTTTATGTCACGCCTATGTTTTGCACGCAAATATCGTGCGGATTGTTTTGACAGTCAAACAGTATATATTTTGTGGGCAAATAAAATTCACAATATGATATTACACAATGTTTATGTATGGTGAAATAATCTTGATACTCGGTCAGTTTGATGAGAAATTAATCATATATAAAATAAGTATATAACCCGTTACAGACATCAGGGCGAACATGCCATATTGTGACATAAAGTATTGCAGGAGCATCAGCTTTGTTTGGCGCACCCGCGACAATTACTTCCCCAGACAGTTAGAGTATGTGCATCTCTTGTTTGCAGGCAAAAAGAAATCGGTTTAATCATTTAAATTCTTTGTATACGCAATTATAAAATATCTTTGTAATGATGTGTCTCCGAAATGATGCTCTTTGCAAAAATGATGTTTTATACGACTTATCACTAAATTGACATGTGTATAATTTTGAGATGTTCCCCATAAAATGTTCACAATCTGCCATTTACTATCGCCTTCCGACTTACCTCGCAAATGTCTAATAGTATATACGACGTTATTTCACTTTATTACATGAATTATAATTTACCGTGTACGGCGCAGCACGTGGCGACGTTTACACGTCCTTTTCAGCACATGTCTATTTTCTACAAACGTTACTTGACACTCGATAGTGGATGTTTCTACTCCATACGACTCCATTCAAAACCTCATTGGTCACTCTTTATACTGTTTTGGGAGCATTTTACTCAATTCTTTAATTGTTGTCTGGTAATTTGCATCATACTCCTGGTCCAGATACTCATTCGTCAATACTTCTGTTGACTCAGATTCTAATAATAGCTTTAAAAGGGTCATAAAAGAGCATATTGCATTCAAAGTGTCCGCAATAAGCTCGATAAAATAGAATTTCACATATGTGATATTCTAGTCTTTACAGAAACAAACCATTCTTATAGTGACCACTTTATAATAGTTTTAATATAGGTTTAAAGCATATTCCTCCGAAGAAGCATTTGTAGTTGTGAAGCCGGCCCATAGAATCGTTATCGTGTTCAATCTCATTAAACAACACTAATCATCTTCACATTACATGCTACCAGTTAGCATTAGAGGATTGAGATTTCAGACGTGTACGTGTACGATTACGTGAAGCTAACCGCACACAACACTGTTTTCTTGAAAATCCAAAGCCAGTTTTTTGTGCGTGTTATTTACATTTAAACTTATATCATAAAATCACACACTGCATTGCATGCTTTATAGTCTACAGTATATTTTGTAATCTTATTGATGACACAATAGAGATAAAGAAATGTTGTTGTTAAATTAATGTTTATATTTTGTGTTCTCAGTGCAATTGTTTGGATGTGTATGGTCGGCTACATGGCTCCGTGGTCAGATACACAATGCTTAAGTCAAATCATCCTCCATAATGAGTTCGAGCCTAATTATTGGCGGATAATTATGAGTGTATCAGAAACATCTTAGAAAACTGGTCTTTCCCGGTACAACAGCGGTGATACATAAACTCAAAACATGTATATATTTGAAATAGGGTAAGGGTTAGGATAATGTTGAAACGGGGAAAGGACAAAGAGTTATGTTTAATGATGTAAAGAAAACTGCATAGGAACATGAAAGAAAATAAATGAATCCTGACCTGTATGTTCTACTCAGTATTAACAGTTCTATTCTAAACGTTATATCTGCAGACACGGCTCACTGAACCTTTTTAATACATCAAGTATATGTTTTGTCTTTTAAAACAGATTACAAGGGTTTTATATACAATCGACTCTCGTTATCTCGGCTACTTTGGGACCAAAGAAAATAAGTCTAGATATTTTAAAATCTAGATAACCGAAGTTAGATCAAATATGCTCAAAAGGTGGGGTAGGAAAAATTATTGTTGATAGAAAAACGTTTGCGCGAATGACTTCTTTCCACCATCTTGTGATATGTGCAATACGTAGGTTTAAATCAACTAAATGTTCAATTCATCTGATTCATGTAAAACAAACAAACGGATTTTTTTTCATCTTTTTTATTTGAATATAACATTCATATTATAACACACAAAATACAAAGCTGTTTATAAATGCAAATAAAGTTACTCAGTTTTGACACAATTCAATACAAATTACCCATTCCGCATATTATACAGCTTACGTCGCAAACAAACAATTAATGACACATGTGCGCCAGTTAATATATAATAAGGAGGGAAAAAATCGGGACCGAGAAAATCCACTTCGAGAGACTAAATAATCGAAATAAATAAAGTCAAGATAACGGATTTTGTACGTATAGAACCTACTTTCATGTCGATAACTTGACTAATGATTTCTTCTTCGTTTAATAAACCAACACCTTGAGACATGTACACAAATAATTTTTACTTCAAGTACCCGCCTTAAATGTCAACGACTTTTTCCAAAATACTGGCGATTTGACATAAAGTATCAACTACTATGTTTTGTTTGCTTAGTACATTAAAAAACACAGCATTTTTAAGTCAATTATTTTAATTCAAGAATTTTATGGAAGAAAACGGCTGCATATATTTTGATTGTCCTTTCCATTGACTATGGTCTTGTGGTATAGTGCAAAAATCATAAAAATCAACATTTGCATTCAATTTTGATAATGTTATTTTTTCCAAAAGGCTACATTGTAACAAAGCAATATGTAACGTATTAAGATCACCTTATGAACATTACTTTACAGTGATTATGTTTGTCATTTCTAAATTAAAAACGGGTTTTAAAAATCTGGTATGTCTATTTATTTTATACTTTTGTTAAAACCTTGGTACGTTCCCCCTTTTTTGTCAATGAAACCACTACTTTAAGCATCAAATTTGTAAAATAAACCCATTTTTCTGACAAATTTTGAATTAACCAAGATATATTCTAAAAAAAGCAATTTTTCAATATAACCATATAACCACGAAAACATTTATCATTAGTGCAAAACCTATCGCAACATGTTTTTTCAGATTAAAACAATACTTTGGAATTTACAATACATTGTGTACTCACGACTTTTCCTTCATTTTCTTTAATTGAAACAATCCATATTGATAACGAAATATTAGCTGGCACCTTTTTCTCGCACAGTATATATCTGAAAATCAATTATCCGTTAATGTGAATGCATAAAAGATTAATTTTCCAAAAGAATAGTCTAGATCTTGTTCTTCCCAGGAACAATTGTTAAGTAAACTGTCCGCGTGTTAAAATGGCCGAAAACACGGTTGGAACGAGCGTTAAACTCCTACAACACAACATGTAAATGTTGCGTTATTAAATGAGTATACTTTCTGTTTGATTTTGAATGAAGCTTTTTCTATATTAACAGGAGAATTTTACTTTACATATTATTATACGAATAAGACACATATGTTTCTTTGACGAGCATGCATTTTATCTTTCTTTGGTATTACTTAAAATAAATAAGTTGCATAATTGGGGATACAATGAGGTATAAACTGATTTTGATGGCTATAATTGAAGCGAGCGAAACAACAGCAACAACATACAAATAAAAGGCATGCGTATAAAACTTTATAAACACGGCGATAACTTAAAAATTAACGTGTGGTTATTTGTTTCTATACATACAAGGATGACATAGTACACACAAATATCTACTACACATACCCGTGCACGTCTTTGATGTCAACCTCTCTTTTATACGAGAAAAAACACAACGCACGATGTGCTCAAATTGTTTATTTAAAATGAAGAACAGTTAATATGTTTAGATTATTTTGGTTTATTGATTTCTGTCGTACATAGTGTGCGTTTATATTTCCTTATCATGCTGTTTTACAACGATAAACACATAGTACTGATCCCATCTGTTATAGTTTAATTATTTCTTAGTGAAGCAATTATATTCCATATGTGTGCGCCTATAGTTTTGGTAACTTAACTATCGTTTACTTTGCAAAATACATAACACCCTCTCAACTTATATTAATTGCCCATTTATCAAGGAACAGCAAGCCGTACCCATTTACACCTTCTTTTATGGAATATGATGCCACCTTTCTTAAACCATTAGCGTTTTCACACAAAATCTTTCAATAATGCTTTGTGTGTGTGTGTTGGTGGTGTGCACTTCTGGGTGCTGTGGGGTTCGTTTTGGGGAGGCTGCGTTTTTGGTACGTGGCATTCCCTGTTTGATATTATTTTTGTTTTTTTGTTCATTTCACAGAAACACACACATTCTTCCATTTACTGCGGAATCTTGTTTTGTTAATTGTAATCGCAACATGTAGAACCTTACCTTTTTACGAATAAATGCATAAAACCATTAAATTTGACACTTAAAATTGTTATAAAGTACAGTACCGCCAGCGTTTCACTTCCGCGCGTTCTCGATTACCGATTAACGGTTACCGCACCGTAAACGGTTCTCGTTTCAGTTTAGTTAAATCCGTGTAGCCAATCAGAATGACTCTAACCGTGAAACGTTTTTCGGGAACCGTGTAGCCAATCAAGAGGGGTGGATGGACCAGTTTATTCTACGGGTATTGTGCGGGCCTGATTATTTATTTTTAGAATATTGAAAGTGTTTAGACAACGACCTTTATACTGTAGTCTTTGTTTGACGAGTTTCCGAGTGCGGTACGAAGCCTGTCGTTGAAATTAAATGTACGGGAAATTGACGATTACTTAAATCTATTGATACATGTACTAATAATTATTATGACAAAATCGATTTTAAAGTCCACATGATATTTCGGTCCTCAAATAGGCCCGCAGAATTCCGCACAATAAACATTTAACGGAAGCTGCAAAAGATGGTGGCAGAAATGTTGCAAATCTGATCGTTTGATGTAAACAGGTGATTATTTGTTATGGTAAGCATAGATATTGTGTAAATGTTGTTACATAAATGTAATTGAAGTGGCGCTATGAGTTTAAAGGGTTGTCACTACGTAAATGTAGAGTACAAAGGAGATTTCCATTCATCTCTCTGTTCATCACAAAAACTGACAAGTCTAAAGTTAAAAAAAACCCAATCTTACAAGTTTGTGCGGGTGTACCTACGAGTTTGTGTTTTTAAATATGATTTACTGCTAAGTACTTGTAAAGCATGTGTCCGAATTCTATGCAAGTTTCTTCAGCGGTATTCCTGTGCACACAGAAGCAAAGATATTTGGCAAAAAAACGTGATATCGATAATGAAGAAGTACTTGTATTGTGTACAGTCGATAAGATGACGAAACTAATTTGTTGACAAGAGTTTGTGTTAATTGTCACTATCATCTTAGGTAAATTGCCCAGAGGGTAGTAAGTGGTGATTCATTAACTTTTCAAATAGATGATAAGCAGATAATTAAATCATTCAGTCAAGTTTAACAAAATTCAAAGATTTGATGTTTTTGTAACAGCGCAAAAACAAATTTACACATCAATTGGCAGATGTCCATGCAATTATGCATTGATGTTGTGATAAATTATCGGAAACCTCTTGTGTTGTGATTGGATGAGTGCATAACAAGCAACACTTTAAATGTATCAGCTTGCAGATCATGATGATTAGTGACGCATGTTTCCTCAAAGCTTTGAAATGCAGGATTTCCTGCTAAAAACATATATCTACCAGTGAGTTGTCCAAAAACCCGGGGATTTTGCAAAAATCTGGTAATACTGTAAACCTAGAAATTATTTCACTCGTTTTAAGTAAGCGAAATTCGCAACACAGTCGATCCGCAAACTTAATTAGTCGCAAAATCGTTACTTACAATGAAAAAGTTTCTAGCTTTTCATCTTAATTTTTGTTCACCTCGTCAGTTTGCTAGTATCCGCGATATTTGTCAGTTTGTTGAATTTACAATTTTTTGAAGAGTTATCTCTGTTAGTTGTGCCTTAAAACAGGTACCGGACAGAACAATGTATGTTTTTAATTCCCATATTGTACATTGTAGGGCATTT
This sequence comes from Saxidomus purpurata, assembly GCA_022818135.1. Taxonomy (NCBI): domain Eukaryota; kingdom Metazoa; phylum Mollusca; class Bivalvia; order Venerida; family Veneridae; genus Saxidomus; species Saxidomus purpurata. The sequence goes on along the minus strand of JAFMSR010000019.1, from coordinate 36,471,763 downwards.
AGGAAGTAGTAGACTGTTAAACGGTACAAAAACAAATTATGTCTCAGACTTCGTGAAATTCGTCGGTCCGACGGACATGTCCAAAAGATTTCGAGTCAGACCGAGCTTTTTTAATCCGGATACGGACCGACTGTCCGGCATAAATTCAATGTCGATATTTGGATCGCTTCGGTCAAAATGGTGTCCTTGTGATTCTATGAAGGAACAGAACAGGGAAAAATAGAAAAATGACTCCCCATGAACGCTCAGCCCAGAAAAACAGTATGAAAAAAAGAGAGTTTAAAGAACATTTAAAAATTAACATGATTATTTAACTTAAAACTTTGCTTTTTTGATTTTCGGTCCAGCAGATTTGTATTCGGTCCGGCAACTGTTTGGACCTTGCAGGTCCGAATGCCCGGCTATTTTTTTCAACTTTCGCGAAGTCTGATGTCTACTGTATTGAATAACTGAGATTACCAGGCCACTGTTACATCCACTGTTCAAGTGAGAAAAGTGTGACTAACGGAGAGCCAATATTTAGACTATGAATGCATTGTTTGATATCCCACAATACAAGTGAGAAATTCATGCTTTCTGCTATTAATCCAATTGATATTATCATGAATTTTGAATTTAAAAAATGTTTTAATGACCGCAGTTAAAGGGGTCTCAAGAAAATGAGACTTATGAAAATGACTGTAACTTACTTTGTGCATCCATTGACCAGTTGTCACATTGTATGATAGATATTATTAGGTTAAACCGTACAATATGGAGATATATTTGGACGAGTACCAGCTACCAGCTATCTCGTATTGTACAGGACAATGTTAAATAACCTTTTTATTCTATTATATAGTTTAAATAAAAAATGATTCACTGAATATTGTATTTCTGTCTTTTCTGTATTTTCCCAGCTTAGTACGAATGCAAATATTATTTGTTCCTTCAATAAAAGATACCAGCGATAAATTTTGTGAAAATATCCAAGTCTTACAACATTGGCATGACTTGCACTTTTACCCCTTTGTGTTAACCAGCAAACGACAAATAATCCTGATATCAAGACGATTAAACTTGCCGTTAAAAGGGTCAGAACTCTTATATACTTCACCCGATTTTCATTTGGATCATTTTCACACGTTTTGGTCTTTATTGTATGTTTAACATGGGACTGTTGTACCGTCCAAATATGGGAAAAATACAGGATTTTTTTGTATGCATGTGCTACCAATATGGTAATATATTGTACAGTCACGTGTTGCAAATAAACGTTCAGGATTGGATATATAAAAAAGATATAGAATAAATGATCGTAATTCGTCTGATTGAAATTTATGACATTTTGAATGCTTACTTTAGAATGAAAATACATATACAAATTCATTAATTCCGTGCACGATTACAGCTCACAGTCGTACCGTGATGTAATATAAAAGATAAGTGATAAATCAACTTTTGTTGTGAACTTGAAATCAGCTTCAAATTGCCAAAGTTGATATTGACGCAATAGACTGCGATATCTGCTCACTGTGTATTAAAATTAAGCATTAGAAAAGGATTTTGCTATTTAATATTCACGGAGTTTGTGATACCGATGGAACGCGAGCATTAATTAATTTTTTTGTAGTCGTGTAAATGTACGGTGTCCATACAATGCGAAAAAATGGAGCCGAGAACAATTCTAGGTTTACAGTAAATCAATCTTCTATGGCATATGATATATGATGAAACTTGCCTTCAAAATTATTTTTTCTCTTTATCATAATTATGAAAGTCGGACAACCAGGAGTGTTGACACCCCTAAGTTCCATAGTGATGTATTCAGCATAGCTGTGTCGCCAACCATCAGTGTCCTACGATGTAGTTTTTTTACAACAGTCATTCTATGTTACACAGTCATGTTTTATGATGTAATGTCATTGAAGAAAATGACAATATTAATTGATTAAATTCTTTTTTAAATTGTTTACTTATGTAATGAAATGTAAATTAAATTTCTGTCCACCATTCATGGAACTCTCAGCCTAAGAGTTAATCTTTATTTTTGTTTCATTGAATCAAATGATAAGTTACTTTAGTTGAAGACTTTCGATGAATATTTTTTACAGTTGAGCCCTACTTTGCCCAAGAAAGGAACGTGCCTAGGTGTACTAAGTTCATTTTCTATCAGGGAGCCCCAGTTGCATGTTGTGGTAGTAACTGATTATAAAACCCAGTATTTTCAGTTAGTCTTTACAATCATTTTGACATCATAATTATGTTTTGTCTGCATTCTTCAAGATGCTGCAGCCAAAAATACCTTTCGGAGCCTCAAAGTGAAAATGGTAGCCACACATTAGATTGAACCAAAATCAATTATACCTCTTATTTCGGAATATTCCAGGCGTTTAAAATGACCCAAAAATTTATAGTCCCTGGAGCACTTTGTATTTCAAATTACTTGTAGCCTTTACATTATAAAGAGCAATCCCTTACCGGTGAAACTGGCAATTATTTGTATAAAAACATTCCTTACATTGCTTTTTATTTGTAAATCAAAAGAACTGCATTACATTATATTAAGTCTTGTACATGTATAGCGCATTATTTTTTACGGTGATATTGCAAAAAATAGGAAAAGTGTTCTGAGAATGTTTTAAGTGAGGTTACAGTGGCAAAGGAATGAAAGTAAAGTATACATCAAACACTGTTCTATCATTCATTATTCTACCTGTAAATTCATTTTTCTATAGAAGACAATGAAGAGTATTCAATGTGCTCCTGGGACTTAAAAATTTTGTCATGGATTGTCATCAGAATTTTCCTTTTTACCATGGTTAGGGATGTTGCAGAAAATGCCATAGATTAATATTATATCACATCAGAATTCTGTTTACTATACCCCCGTAACAAAGAAGTTGGAAGTGATTCCATTATTTCCAGCTTATATATGCTTGACAATTATGTGTATGGGGATTGTTACTCAGTTTGTTAAAATTATAAGTTTTACATATTCCTTTTCAGACCTCCTTGAATACGGGTGAATATGACGTCATTTCTGTGGAAAATCCTCGGCCTAGAAGCTGCCAAGTCAAATTAGGTAAAGGTAGTAATTAATTTTTCTCAGCTTTTGTTAAAAACTTTCAAACGAAAATATTAGGGGTTTCTGTCCGAGCAGAATGATCATGATCTGTGCTGGAAACAAAGGCGGGAACACTTTCTACCAGAGTGGTATTTTAAAAACTGTTAAATGATGTTTCTTATGCACCTAATGCAGTGATAAATGTAACTTTCTGAAAGTTTTTGATGCTTCAGATTATCTCAATTATTATCATGTTAGTAAAACAAATAAAAAAAAAACTTTTAAATTTTTTTGTTATATGGTAAAAGTAATGTATATTATTAGCTTCTTTTCACAATGTTTCACACTTAGTCTAATAACTACATGCTTATTACTACATGTACATCCCTTATTTTCACTATTAAAGTTTTATTTCTAAAATTTAAATGTAGGGTTTTTTTTTTAGCTTTTTAAAATATTTTTTCAAATTGTCAAGCACCTAGCTCACATTATAAACAAACCAAATACTATTTATCTTTTGCTGACTGGCAGTTTCTAGATGTACATTTACTAGAATTCACAAGAAAAATAAATAAAACAAGTGGATGCTTGTACAGTAGTTGGTATGTTGCTCTAGATTAGTGTGACAGACAGTATGATAATCCCCTGAGGGGCAATTAAAATTTGGCCACCTGCTGATTAATGACCAGTATTGTCATAAAATTGTGCAATACATGCTATTGTAGGAAACCACCATTTCATTGTGTTCTTTTTTTAACACATGGCCTTTAATACATTTAATGGAAGGTGTAATTTATTCCCAATATCATTTAGATGAAGACAATGGTATATATTTATTTTGATTTTTCAAGTTATAAAGTTCAGATTGACCATAATACATGAATGTCTAGAACAATGCTTACTTTTAAAAATAATGTGAGAAATAACTCTCATGAATTATCTGTTATTAGCAGACAAAATTGAAATAACTTTAAAACCACACTGGTATAATATTAGCAAGTATATGTGTCCTTTTAGACAAAAAAATCACTTGATTTATTATATAAACAAAATGTATATGAAATCTGACTTTTTATATATTTGGCATATGAAATTGTCCTTTCAAAGAAAAGTACATACTAGTTATTTAGCCTACACCAGTTTTATCATGAAAACATGAGTATAATTCATTTTTATTTTGTTCCTCTGTTTTATAAAGGTCCTGTTGTTGAAATATGAGACCTTTAAATTCTTATTGTTGCACTTTAAAAATTATTGATTGCCCCAGGCAGTATTGAAATCCTTATCAGTATGTTATGTAAGATTGCATAACCTTATAAACTACAGTATAACAAAGCAAGGTAGTGTAGATCCAGATGTTTCTGTCATATAGCACTGACCCAAAGCATAGTTGAACCGTGTTATTAAAAAATTAAATCCAACAAAATTATAGCACTATTAAAAGAAGGGATTGCCTCTGATTTTTTTGGCTGAATCTGAGAAAGCAGTGGAAATTGTGCTTAATAGCTTATACTTGGCTTTTTACCTGAGACACTGTGTCTTTGTACACATTTTTATCTTAATAATGTTATCATAGTTTTGAACCTTTACTCTGCTGGTAGCAAATTATTCTGCTTTTCTATG
>JAFMSR010000019.1:36417046-36466594 GCA_022818135.1 Saxidomus purpurata | reverse complement strand
TCATCCGTCCGGTAAACGGTCCGCCAACGGTTGTTAATCGGTATAACCGAACCAGAGTGCAAACGAACCGCAAACAAAACGGTTACGGACCGCAAGAAACGGTAAAAATTACCGTTCGCAGTCTTGTATATATAAATTGTGTACATGGTCGTATTCTCAACATCGTCAGGGTAACAAATATATGTACAGTGAACTTGTAGTACATATGTGCATATGCATATGGAGACAGCCCTACATTACTTATATATACTACCGCCTCCGTGGTCGAGTTGTTTAAGTCGCAAACTTGTAATCACAAAATCTTTCACTGATTGAGGGGCATAGGTTCGAGCCCCGCTATCGACCACGACTTACGTGAGTATGTAATAAAATAGGATATTCGAATACGGTTAGTTGACAGACCGACTGCATTATTTAAGTTGTACCTGCACAGACAATTACTGGCATTTTCCTCTGATATGTCATGAAATAGAACACAAGCCTATAAAAAACATGTCACTTTATCTGCGAATTTTATGTCTGCGGTGTTCTATTCCACCGCAAGAAATATTAAAATCCATTATCTTATACATGTTACTGTACGCATTTGTGTATTGACATTAGCATATTGTCTCCTGTGAAATCGTCTTTCGATGTCTGAAATAATTGAGAAGGTCACATTTCGTTATATTTTATAATTTTGAAACTCCTATATTTCAAGACAGTAAAACAGGTTTTAGCTGTTACTAAAAATCATAATCGTCATGATTACAGATAATAAATCAAGCCAAAGAGCGTATATCAAACGACAGATACACTTGAAAAGATGCTTTCATTTATTAAATGCACTCAAGATGAAAATAGGACGTTCGGGCTTGCATGGTAGGGGTTGCCTTGATATCAAATATCACCCTCCACTTTGATATAAGATGACTAAATTGTCACAATTTTTTAAAAACTTTCTGAATTGATATATTTAAGAAGCGTGGCCTGAAACAACCCGACCAATATCTTCCCAAAAATGGTAGATCTTTTAAAAGTTTGTAGCAGTTTACAATTGTCTCCATCTACCTATTTTCAGTATTACAATTTTAAATTGAAATTAATAGTTCTTTAACCATCAAAACAATTCACTACAAAATGTACATGTAAAATATACAATAAATTGGCGATACACAGAACATGTTATACAGTTATATAAATTTAAATTTAATCAAATGTATTACTTTTACCAATACATGTTTTATTATCAGTTTTGGTTTTACGTTTGGTTTCACAATTTTACCGTAAATGAGGCAGTGAGTGGCATTCGTGTATAACAAGGTATAGCTACTTCTAATGTGTTTTGGACAAAATGTCTATTCGGCATACGGTTGCCACATTCACATCATGATTAAGTCAATTGAATGACCAAAATCATTTTAACATTGTCACGGTGTTATTTGCTTAAGTAAAGATTTGATCAAAACTACTGAACATTCTAATCAGTAAATCATACATCTTTAAAGGCAGAAGCCCATTGCGTTCTGTGTTAAGAGTCAAGTCCTTGTGATTGGAACAACAGTCCAGCATCCCGTCTGAATGAGATGCACAATTGACCCAAGTGTAAAGAAAATCCTCCTAGTGTAAGGAGCGATAGGTCAATGTGTGAGCATGAGCAAAGTTTATACTTCTCAGTTCCTACATGTAGTTCATATTTCACACTTTATTAGTCATAATTCATACTGTATCTAATGTACAATAAAAACATAAATCTCATACACAAGCAAAGAAGATTTAACACAAATGTCGTTATTTTAAATATACTCTACAAACTTCATTATTACCGAATACAGTTATGCTAAGTGAGTATATACTTGTTCAACCAGTGGTCATGTATTAATGCTAAATAAACGTTACGTGATTGTTCTCGAAAGGATTATTGTTTCTAATTTAATTGAATATCACAAAAAGATCATTTACTCGAGAAACTTAAACGTTCTGTGTGTTAACAAAATGAAGATTTATGCAAAAGCTACTGTATTGCATAACGCATGGAGATGAAATAAGTTCTTTTTTTGTAATTTTGAAATTTTTGCTCAGCTGATTAGAAACTGCGATGTAAAATGTTCAGCAGCATTAAAAAGATAAATAAGTAGTACAATATAATAACTCTTTATAAGAGTCCATGATACCTACATTAAAGAGGTTTAAATGACACTACGAAACAAAACTTCTATGTAGCAGTAAGTTAGGTCATCAAAATAATACACTTATTCCCCTATGTCTGCGTATGAAACATGGACTTTGCTTTATTGTAAAATATATGTTGATATTGAGCTTGTGTTGTATTTTATGAAAACATGTTAATAATTTTTAGACATGTTACACTTACTCGCTCACAACTTTAGTTTACAGAAATATGTAGTCTTGAACTTAACGAATAGGGTTATAGCCAGGCTGTGGAGTGAAATAAGCCTTTCCGGCCATGACGAATTGTTTAAAAGCTTCCTTTGACTTTATCTCTCTGTCGTAGACACATTCCTCAATACTTTCGTCTATCAGCCCAAAATCAAGAATGTCTCCCAATTTGTCGTAGTGTTCACTGATTTTCTTTTTAGTGGCTATTCTTGGTAGCATGTGCTTCTTGTGGCGGACATGTATGTAGATAAGGACAGTTCTCTCGTTTAAGTCTAAAAACAAAACAAAAATGTTATGTTCATTTTGCAGTCAATGTATTTTCTCAATCATTTTTTTCTGTTATATTTCATTACATATTTCAAATATTTCACAACCAAACGCATTGCTTATTTGCTTGCATTTTTAGTTCGAAAAACTCGAATAAAACAATCTGGTACTGCACCTGTAAGATATTGTCACATTGTTTCCCGTAACAAATAGAAAATTCAAAACTTTGAAACTTTATACGAGGTTTGGCAAAACTAGTATCTGCGTAAAAAATTGAGTTTTGGCGCATCCAGTTGTAAGTTGTTTTTAGGCCGACTTGATATTTTTAAGAATACAAACCTCCTCTTAACTTGTCCAATATTGACTCAATATCGTCTGAAGGCCGGTCTGTGTGACGTATGGATAACAGTGCTATTGGATATGGCTCCTTACAATCTGAACAGGATATAACACTCTCAAACATAATACTTGGACCAATAAAATAAGGAAAGTTCCCTGCGAAAGTCTTCGTCTTTTCAGTGTTCTCTAGATCAAGTAGATATACATTCTACGAAATAAAAATAAATGAAACACTTATTTAAATAGATAAGTTAGTCTGATAAGTTAAACGGATAGGCAAGTCTAAAAAAATTTGACTTTAAATTGAAAAACTTGGGAAGAGTAAAACACTACCGAAAGAATTTCTAAATTCGGAGAATCAAGTGTGAAGACATTTAAGACTGAAAACTTCCAAACCGGAGGAATATGGAGGCAGCAATTTTGTAATTTTGATAATACAAGGCTGTAATGAGATAGTCACGCAGGTACATTTTTGTAATACTGCTTAGTAAAACACAGCAGCTTCAAAAATGTAATAAAACGCGGAAACCTTCATGATACCTTATCAATGTCATCAATTTCAGATGAAAAAAAAAATCCTACTCAAATAAATATATGGGGTTCAAAACTAAGTTTTGAAAAACGGGCGTTTGTAATATCGTTCATTTTTAGTATAACCTGACATGAATGTATTCTTACCGTCATATTATCAGGAATTTGAAACACATTCAACATTCTTTGAACGTTTAATTTTGCTACACTCTAATAACTGGTATAACTGTAGCTTTGAGCACAAAACAACAATATCGACACCACTAGTGAACGGACCATTAATGTCAGTTGGTTTCAAGTAAATGTTATGTCACTGGCACTGTTGCAACACTACAGTAATGTATTCCTTTAAGCGATTCAAAAACAAACTTATCGTATTTTCTTTTTTCCGAAAAGACCAGTTGTATAATCATGATATATAATTCAGATATGAAAGCAGATTTTAACCTCTGAAGACTGATTGTGAAATCCTCTTTGAGCTTTTTTTTGTAAATATATCCTTCTACATTTGTAATGAATCTCAATTTATTTATCGTATTTTTTGTGGTGTGCGTTTCTATTTGGTGTGTGTTTCTGTGTCACGATATATAAAAATTAAATTGAATTGTCAAATTTCAAAGTTGTAATAAAATGTTTCATAAGACAAAAACTGTTTTAAGAGATTTTACTTGCATTATTTTACTTCCTAGCACACGACCCGTACAGCAATAATGCAAACTTTTAATGCAAATCTTTGTTCTCCTGTACCCCCCCTCTCTCTCTCTGTCTGTCTCCTCTCTCTCTCTCTCTCTCTCTCTCTCTCTCTCTCTCTCTCTCTCTCTCTCTCTCTCTCTCTCTCTCTCTCTGATAAAGATGTTACATATATAAGTCTATCGTAGGTATGAGCTTTTGAATAAATGTAGATATGTGACCTAAACTGTGAAATTAATATTACGTCAATATGGTCATATTATATCCCAAATCCCTGTGATCCGGGACCCATGACCTTATATTAGCATAGACCTAGCATCTACTATCTTGTATCAACTGCTGCTGGTATTGATCCCTTAGTCTTTGTACAAATATTTTACAATTCTATTTTATATTTTCATTTTATATTTTACATTGCAACCCAATGAGTAATAAAAAACACAAAAGCCAGCGGAAAATAATACATTCTTCATACTTAAAAGCCAACTTGTTTGTCCAGGAGATTACTTTTCTTAGAAAGTCTAGTAACTTCTATTTTCAAGACTTTATAGCAGTTTTTTAAACAGAAGTATGTTATTCTATTCAGCGATAATTGCTGTGACTATATAACACATACATAGATAAAACTATTAACAATCTCAAACATTTTCTCGTCATAGTCCCATTTTATATAACATTCCCCCCATTTAAAACCCGTTATTTGAGATTACCGTGGACTTTCCATCACAACTTTGGTAAACCAACAACTGCATCTATCGTCAATGCCAAATCTCAGTGAAAAGTACTGTTACATGTATCAATACTGTTATACCTAGAAAACGTTTAAACCTTAATCTGTCACATCACTTTCATATTTCCATCTTGAATGGTTTTCATAGAACGTTTATTAGAACATGCAGAAACCAAGCTCAAACTTTCCGGCTCCATGTCTTTAAGGTATTTTAAGGGTTCAAATTCATGAGACTGTATACTCTAAACCACCTAAATATATTTCATTAACGTTCGCCTTATCGATATACATTGTAATGTGCAGAACCTTTTCTTAACCCGGGCACGCAAATAAATAAAGTAAAAGGAGTCAAAAGTAATAAAACCATTTTTCTAATTATTAATAAGTTCTTGAAACTTGAATGAAATACGACATACATATACCATATCAAACTATTTTGCCTTTAAACTTCTTGTTCTCACTTTCCGGTGAAAAAATGATTTTCTACAAAATGGTATACATAATCATAAAATATAAAAATATGGCTAGAATCTACAACTCAAGAACAAAAATCTCCATAGGAAGTTTAAAAATGTGTTGAAACTGTTAGTGAGCTTAGTTCAACGGCAGCGATACAATATATGTTTATATTCGAATTTCAAAGGCGTTTGTAATTTATTAGCGTAAAATTTACATTTACCTGTTTTACAGGTATTTATACTGTAACCTTTCTATCTGATGATTCGTTCTAAAATATGTTAATTTCAGACAGTTGGAAGAATTAATTTTGCACTAAAATTTTGGAGCGAGTAGCTTTCAGACCGATGTTAGACAAATAACTATCATGCAAACGGGGAAATTAAAATGATGGGGTAACTAAGGATACATTTTATTGTTCGCTGAACTGAATGATAAATGTTAGAAGGAAAAAGGTACATTAAGATCAATATTAGCTAAATGGGCTATAGTTAAGACTTGATGGAAAGTTTGATAATATATATAATAATAAATATGAAAGATCTGAAAACTTGCCTCTTTTTGACATTGCTTTTAATTTAAAGCGTTGGTATTGTATTAAAGAAATATTTGGAATATTTGGCCCATTGTTGATTTTACCTTTGACAGAAAATTTCTGCTGGCTACGTGATTTACTTTCTGCGAAATAGTAAAATACCTATTATAGAACATCTGCCCAAAAATAAACTAAAGATGAATATTAAATGAGTCAAATATACTTTTAAAGCAAGCACTACTAACGTCAATGGTAGTGATGTTGTGGGATATTAGAAAATTAAGATCAAATAAAGTCCAACGAATATTTGCCGCCTCTTTATAACATGCAGCAGTTTTCTTATGTTTGACATTTGTTTCATGACTTATGAATTCCCTTCAAACAAAATCTTTATCGTGCTTTTTCTAGCAAGTAAATGCAGAGCATACCTTATCCATACTTATTTACTTTTGAGTAAATGTTACTCCGGTCGTTGTAAGTTGTACGAAAACAATTGTATCGGACTGAAAGGAAATGCTATAAACAGGATTTAAGGTTTAAACTATGTTGACGGTACATAACGGCGACGACTTTTGTCATTATTATCCTGATATACTATTATCATAATTTCGATATTTTGATATTTGGACCGTTCACACGTTTGACTGTGTCAAACAAACATTCTTGTATGCCTATGGTATATTTCTATAGCCAGTTCGAGTGCTTTAATATGATTAACGCATTCGGACAAGTAGGAAGAGTTTCGGACACGGAAGTAGCTCCTCTCGACTTGTCTAATTTACTCCCACGCAGAAAACAAAATAATATGATAGGCATAATGTCTGTGTAAATACATCAGTCGCATGAAATAATTGTGATTACGAACCTAAATATTTTTTTTTGATTGCGACAGTTAAGCCTTAGAATAATGTCATCTTGTTTTCCTTTAAAATAGGCAAGAAATTCATGTTTTATCGTCATGCGGTTTTTTTTAGTCCGGGAGACAAAACAATGAATAAAAACGTTTGCGTCATCACACTGACGTCATAACTCCACGTTAAAACGTTGTACAGTTCTGTTTAGCCGCAGGCAATTAAATCGATTGTCAGTTTTGTTAGGTTTTGAATCTGACGTCTTCTGTATAGTGTCACAATCAGGTATTTCATATATTTTATGTATTAGATGATTAAACTAAAATAAGTTTGTATAATATAGCTATTTATTATATCTTGAATGATGGCTCGAAATGAATGCATTTCAACAGCAACTTTTTATGCACCTTTACACATAACCATTGAACTGAAAAAAGGTCCGTAGTAGATACGATAATTTTCATAAATCCGGTTTATTAGAATCGAAATAATCTATGGATTGGAGTGCTATAAATTATTTCTTAATAACTTGACAAATCAGAAACACAGTAACAGCAAACGTGCGTTAGAGCTATATATTATGGCAGTTAAAGCTCTCTAAGAACACATAAATGTAGACATATTGTATTCTAAATTATAATACTAATGATTTGATAAAATGATAAAAAAATGGTTTCTTTTGGTGTTATTTTTCAATTAATTCTATATCAAAAATTTATTAAAATATTTCAGGATATGGAGGTTTTTAAAAATAAATATAGTTATGTCCTTTCAAGTTTATGAACCTAGTAGGTTACTGGTGCTGAACCATTTTCTACAACCTGCTGAACTTTCTTGCAGCACACATCACATAGTTTACAATTGATTATTCAAGTCGATTTATCGTTTCGGAAGTAAACATATAATGGTATTTACCTCACGTGAACGGAGACAGCATAATACACGATGGTAAATCCACAATAAAATCCACCAAAGACAGCGTAACAATTTGTTGCACATTGTAATTACCTACAGGATACAACTGAAAAATTTGCATTTCAATCAAAAATCTATGTTTAGTAAACGCCCAATTGCCTTCTTACACATACAAAATGAAGTACAGTTATGTGTTTCCATACTAATTTCAGTATTTATAATGTATGATAATCGCGTTATATGTTCACAATGCAAAACCCTTTCCTTGTCGAATATCTTCAGCGGTTTAAATAAAGTCTGTTTCGATTGGTTTATGACATTAACAAGTTATTATCATATGTAGTTACATTGGCTGTCCGCTCTGTTAATTGTATTTATAATATGCGTTTTATACTGAAACATTCATCTCAATATTTGGAACAAAACGAAATGATATGGGGAACAAATGTTCAAAAGGTAAGACATTTAATGATAAATTAATGAAAATTCCATTAATCGCTTAAGTTATGAGTCAACAAAGCATCCGAGTATATCATTAAACCGACTCGAGTTATACATATATTAAGGGGATACATAGACCTTTCTAACTTAAACGTATTTCGTAAATGTAAAACGTACTTCGGAAATAAATAAGAGGATGTCTCAAACAACGCTAAGTACCACTTTTTGAAGTACGATCATTGATTAACTGTATTGCTCTTTCAGTTCTGTTTTGGCGGGTGTTAATTTTGCTGTATTGACGGTCGCCAGTAAATGTGCCAAATTAAAACACAAAAATATAAATTACTGCAATACATGACATCGCCGATGATTGTTTATGTTACAACCATCGGTATACATTTCAAGGGTTGTGGGGGGCTGAAACAGAAAACTGTTCATCATTAGTGTATTTAAAGATCTACACATAACCCGGTCATCTCAAGGGTCTTTAAATAGTGCCTCATTCTCACAGCTTTAACCAGCTACTGTGATGGCTTTACAGTCGGTTTAAACATATGATCATATAAACAGTCTATACTTACATTCTTAATCACTTCATGGATATTTTACGTTAAGGAAAATTTCAAAACAGTGTTCGGTGTTAAATCAAGTGACATCAAGTATCTGCATCAAATGCAACCTTTATGCTTTTGTCTAGTCTTACATCATATATTGGCAGTTGTTACGATTTCAGCAAATTCAAAACATGTGAAACTATTTTGCTGCGCAGATTTTAAGCGTTACAGTATTCAAAATAATTTCAGATAATTTATAACTTTAACAATCATAAAGAGCGTTTCCGATTTAGTTATGTACGTGCAGTCACATTTGAATAATTTGTCCTTTTTGGTGTATCTCAAACTTTGGTCTAGGTACATTTTGCGTGTTGTCCATTTTTTCAGTTTTCAACATAATACACTCTAAAGGTTTAGAAACGCAAACGTGGCAAAATATCTTATTAATTTAAAAGAGTTATCGTGTTTCAAATTTATTCAAATTTCATACACAACAAAAACAATATAAAATTGAATTCTTGTATAAGTCTCAATAATTCATCGCAAAAAAAAGACTTAAATAAAAATAAAAACAAAAGCGTCTTTCAAATAAAAATGTTCAACAGGGAAAATCTTAGCGTTTCTAATATCGGTTAAGTGTAGTATATATTGTATACGTTCATAGTAGTTTATGTTTTCATGTTTAGTGTAATTTGTAACACGTCATTAAATTTGTCCGGGAAGGCAACTCAATAAAGTCAGCACACAGTCTTTAGTATGTTTGTGCTCACTCTGGCTAACCCTTGAGCAACATAAGGTTACAATGGTCGATTAGGTTAGAGAGTGTACGTTTGCACACTGGTCTTACTCGACATGTTCGTTTTTAATCTGTTTACTAGGTAAGCTCATCCAAAAACGCTCTTATACTACAGTACTGCTAACGGTTTTTTTACCATTTTTGCGTTCCGGTTACGTTCCGGTTGCGGTTCGTTTGCGTTCCGGTTCCAGTTCGGTCATATCGGTCAATAACTGTTCACCGGACCGTTCACCGGACCGATGACCGCAGAGGACCGGTAAGCGAACCGTTTCAATCGGTTTTAGCGGTTCTGTAATTTGATTAGCTGACTCTGCTTACTGTAATTGTTTCGTTTAAAATTCGTTAACCGGTGACAACGGTAAGCGCTCGGCTACACTCGTAGTTTTTGGACGGTCCTTGATAAAATCCCCTTCAAATCAAATCAAATCAACGTTAATTTCTATTTTATAGGAAAAGAAAAAAGGTGGTAAATTGCCAGTTGGTATAAAACATATACATGTAAGTGGATTATCACCTGACTGGCCATACAACGTTGCATATTCAGTGAATCTTATTAAATCAGCATTGATTCAAATATCAGCAGGCAAACAGAGTTGTAAGAAACCTCAATCGGACAGGAAGTGCACGCAGGTAAAAATGATGAAATAAAGCTTCTGTTAAATATAGCTTGTAGTTTCGGTATTGGGCACAACGGGCACATTATACACAATTTACCTGTTTACTTACAAACCTCCGCTCTAAAATGAAGATTTAAGAAATCACGTTAAATGAAAACCGTCATTTTATGAAAAAAATCACCTCTCCTAAAAAAATCGGTGTGTTTAAACCTAAACCAGTTCACACATGCGGCATAATACACCGTTAATTTTCATATTTCACCAATTGATGTGGGTGTATAGAGAGGTAAAGCTACATGTAAAAAATACCTTCTTATTTTAGAAACGAATCTTTTATATTGAACGCTTGGGGTGCTTCCAGTCAATCACAAATATTTATGCAAATTAGGCGAGAGGCCAATATCTCACAGATTAGAGAAGTCGCGTACCATTAAATCACGTAATGATTACGCAATTGTATTGCCCCTACATCCGTTTAAATCGAATCGGGAACCCCTCGTTATTCAGAATATGTATAAAGTATACACTGTATTTGTAATAATATTGTAAAATTTAATAATAAAAAAAATATCACAATAAAAGTAAAATTATAATGATCAAAAGTGATACGAAATGCAATATAGATACACAAAAAGGTAGTCTGTTGCGGGGCACACTTTATACATAGCAAAAAAGTTTTAAATGTATGTAATGTATGCTAATTTCACTGCGGTTTATAGAGATTTGAGATGAAAACGTAGACACCGGGCACAAACTTAAGATAAAAATAATTCAACATATGCAGTATTTCGAATAATCTCTAAGGTCAATATTTAACATTAGCTGTTTTAGAATTCACAGTTCGTTATAACAGGTAAGCAAAGCATTGCATTTTTTATTAAATAATAACAGCGCCGCTCAAAATAAAACTCAGGTCGGTCCTGGGTCCAGTTAATGTCTTTCAAATAGTCGAATGTGATAGGTCGGTATATCACATGGAACTGGAGAAATTAATTGTAGTGTTGTAGGTTTGATCTCTGTGTAGAGTGTTAATTGACAACATCTGTAAAATTCTACCACACAAATGGAAAAGCTTTTTTTCCACAACAAATCCTTATTTCTTCTAAAATGTTAAATTAGTTTCAAGCAATGTTGATAATGTTGCAAAGCAGCTGCAACTTTGAAGGAGAATATGGTTTGAAAATGAAAACTCACACACGTTTTAAGTCAACATCAAGCGTTAACTAGAGTATGTAAAATTTATTTGATATAGTGGAAAGGAAACTGTTCTATTTTTCAAATTAGAAAAGCTTACCGAAATCAAATATCAGTCTCTATCAGATCAGGAGTAATTGATAGGGAATTTAAGATCGCAAAATAAAAAGTTAATGTACTATTTACCGGGGACATGTAGGTCCGCCTTTTTACGTTTTTAAAGTTCACTATGCTTTTGCATCAGACATGCCGTGTGCGTCTGTACTTGAAAAAAACAGTTTAAAATAACAATTTTCAACAATTCCCACATGCAAACATTAAAGTGTAAAGGCAAATATTAAAAAACAAGTGCATTTTGTAGCTTTTGGCTTATTATGCGACTATTGTCAAAAATTACTACCAACGAATTCTATTTCCAGCATCCGCTATTTACCTTAAATTCATTAATGACTAAACATGCGACTGTTATGAAATAGTACTCTCTAGTTAAAACATTATTATTTTCATTATCATTATTGTTATTATTATGTGAATGATAATGTTGAATGTTCTTTATCTTCTGGTAGAAATTGGTAAAAATTAAAACATAAGTTACGCGACAATATTTTAATATATTAGGCGATATTTAAGGACAATCGATATTCAATGATTATGACCTTGTCCGTTATTTACGGATACTACCGAACTATAGTTCTTTCCCAAAATGTATCGACTGCCAGCTGATACAGCGCTTGACACTTTTTCTGCCGTATGTCTCATCGTGCTTTAGATTATATTATACGTGTACAAGGCTGGGACATTAACGTTTATAGCATCAAAGTTTAGCATACTTATGTTTTGTGATTTAATACTGTTGGTTTTACTTTCAGTCATTAACTACATATATGCCAAATTAAAAATTCACATACAATCGATTCTTAAACCTGATTTCAGGTAACCGCTTTACATGTCACGCCTTCCTAAGTGCTGATTGGTTAATTCTCACGCTTATTACCACGTGATAGCAACGGTTATAGTAACGCTTCGTTTCAGTTGGTAAATGCTATTTTTAACTGCGGTGAACGGCTACAATGGGTTCTAACGGTTTATAACGGTCAATTCCGGTCCGGTCCGTTCCCGGTTCATTCCCGGTCCGGAAGCGGTTCTAAATGGTTCCGGTTGCACATTTTCTTTGAGGGGGAGGGGTGTCAATGTCAATGTATTTTTTAAATTCTCATATTTTTTCGGTCATATCATTGTTGTTTTTTTGGTCTCTTGAAGATTTTTTTTTCTAATTCTAGATTTTCTCCCGGTACCATTGAAAATCTGTGTTGGGGACATTATTTGTTTTATTTTAGTAATGGTACAACTGGTGTTGATGGAAGAATGACTCTCAAGAAAAGGACGATTTTGATGAAACTGATTTAATTATCGATTCATTCAATTGCATCTCTTCATGATGATTATGATGCTAATGTATATGTTCAATCTTGTATTAGTTCTACAGTACATTATAGTAATGATTATTATTAGGATAATAGTGAATGGTATTATATAATGATGAAGACTTTTTAATGATGAACGTAACTAAGATTTCCTATGATACTAGAATCGTTTTAGATCGCCCCCGAAATTAGGCAGTTGTACGTTGTACGTTTACTTTTACGTGTGCGAGTGCGAGTGCGAGTGCGAGTGCGCTGGTCAGGTCTAATACCACCTCATAATATCACCAGTGTTATGTACATAGGATATGCAAACAAAATCAATCTTGGAAATATGTGTACATCTAAATGTTATAGTCTCATAGCCATTATACTGATGAAACGCTGATGTAAAAAAATGCCATCAGATAAATTAAATATGAAATGTACACCACTTTTTTGCCCAGTAATTAACCAACCATTGATGTTCATTGTATCTTCTTCATCATCAGTATGTCAAATAAACATATAATTCCATATAAGATTATATGTTACATGTACATACATGTATGTGTTAACACAATATATGGCATCTTGAGACTGTATAATCTAGGCTGTGAGAATTGTCTTCTCCAGGGTTCTAATTGAATCTGCTATCCACCACTGCATGCAGAGTTATGTCATGCAATTGGACCATTCCATTATTCTACAGAGGGTCCAACATAATTTTGCGAATGAGTTGTAACCTGTTTTTGGTTCATATCCTAGAAAGTTTTACAAATTTTATCCCAAAATGGGTGAGAAAAGTTATAATACATAACTGTCTGTTTAATTTTACTCTAGATTCATTACTACCCCCTGTGTGTGTGTGTTGGTGGTGTGCACTTCTGGGTGCTGTGGGGTTCGTTTTGGGGAGGCTGCGTTTTTGGTACGTGGCATTCCCTGTTTGATATTATTTTTGTTTTTATGGTGCGCACCCAACCTCACTCTTACCCCCACCATGTTCCAAAGTCACAGGACAGTGTAAATAAAAGTAATCCCTGCTAGGTGAATCTCTAACACACGCAATGGAAACAAAAGGCATGGTATGTAAAACACAAAAATGCTCGTGTATGAATATATAAAAAGCAAACCTTGAGAACCAAAAAACGTATGTACGCAATGCCTTTGCAGAAGGCAGAGCACCAAGTGGGCAATGTAATTCACCGTATTGTTTCGATAAATCACCAACAATCATTAATAATGTATTGTTTTAGCTTTCCTCGTACAGTAGTCGGAACGTAACAGTTGTCACACGGAGTGCAAGATACACGCACGATAGACGCGCGATAGACGCACGTTAGACGCACGTTGCACGTTCGGTAAATACACGATGAGCGATTCAGAACGAAACACGATATACACGATGTACGAAGGGCACGCAACACGCTACACGATAAACGGATTACCCGTTATACGATCACTTTGGGATTTCATATTTTATCTAAACTTAGACCTTTTAATCAGAACGTAAGAATGAGATCAATTAGAAGCTTCGTACCTTGACAATAATCAAAGCGCTGTGAGCGCTGAAGGCCTGGGGGCTATAGATTAACTCCCCGAAAAACAACTTTTGACCTACGTGTTTGGCGCTGAACCTTACCTTAAGCGCGGGTCGAAATGTGAAGAGGACGAAATTCAATATATGACACAGAATGAATGATTCACAAATATATGGGTGGCAGGGAAGTTTGTTTTATTATAAAACGTACGTTAAATGAAAAATAATCACATATATAGTCAACATTATAAATTGTTTAAGCCAATAAAAATAATTCGATCTGCGCTTTGTACAACTTCAAGCGATATGATCTGATGATGTGGATCGAAAATCATTGTGTACCACGGACAAGACCTTGAAACAGAAATAAACAAAGCAACACCAGCAATGAAATATAAATACAGTACTGTACAGTGTGTATAACAGAGAAAACCAAAAATGATTCTGGGTTACCTTATAGTTGTAATCGGTGAAACCAATAAATGGCGGATGATTTTGATCACGTGAGTTCCTTCTCGGGAATGTACGTAAATTACATCTTTTTTTAGAGAAATTTATTTTTAAGGTAAGTATATATGTAATCGTTCGTAAATAACAAAGTTGTCAATGAAATAACATCCGAAATTTGAAAATCAAACTTCAAACTTTTATATCGAGCTCCGTACGTTTCCGTAAATTTCCGTAATATCCGTACTTTTCCGTGATATGCATATGATTATCTTCCGTAATCAGCTAACAGCGCATTAATTTCTAAAACAGAAAAAAATGTGTAATGCAGCCCGTAAGTTATATACCTTCCTGCAATCGTTTGAAGTTGTATGTACTCTTTTATTTGTAATATGTTCTTATCATATGCGACATTCAAACAGAAGATTGATCTGTCTGAACCCATAATTTAACACCTATTTAACCTAGTTTCATATGCCTCTAACACAATATGTTTAATCCTTAGTATAAGAGACAACAAATGATGTTAGCTGAAACTACAGTTGACAGTGACACGTGATATGTTAAAACAATCATGATGTTATATATGAAACTGTTAACCATGGTTTAAGACTTAAATCTTGGTTTTTACACGCCAAGTGCACACTAGTCACTTTATTCTTAGATAACTAGTTTATCACCTCTCAAACCTATGTTTCAAATGCCGTTTCCACAATACAATCTTTAACCGTGAAACCACGGTTTAATGTGTCGTGTGACGAACCTTATACAATACATGGTAGAATCTGTATTTTGCTAAATTTTGAATTATGCTATTTAAATGTAATGTCGTTTATATATTATAATAAACTCTTTGGTCGTTATCTAATTTCTTTGGATTGAATTTAGATGATCTGACAGTGTTTTTATTTGTGTTACTCGCCTGAAGACGTCATTGTTTAACTATTTAGCGCATGGCGTTAAACAAGTGTTTCATTTATTTATGTATGAAATTGATTACGACACACATTCGGCACATCGTTATTTCATGGAGATTTTTTTTGTAATTTAAATAGATCTTTACAGTTGTTTTTTTTTCTAATATAAGATTATGTAACGGCTCTTGATTTGCACGGGTATTCAAATAATCAAGGTACAGCTAACAACTTAAGTTCTTAACGTAGGATATCACGTACAGTTTTTCAGAATATAAACAAGTATCCTGTATACTTTTCTAAACACAATCAAACAAATTTGGACCATATAAAGTGAAGTTTTTTGTAGTATAATGGTGTACGGTGGTTTATAAAGATGAGAAGTAAGTGCAGACCTATTATCTGATACGAAGATCAGAATGTTACAAACGGAAAGTAATGTCTTATGTTTGGCAAAAAATATCTTTGATTACAATTTTTTGTGCAGAAATGGTGCAATTATCAAATAATACATGACATTGAATACCGTGACATACTAAAAAATATTTAATAAAAATTAGATTTGAAATTAAAGATGATGCAGGTGTTACAGGTACATGTGTTGGACGTAGCTTACTACCCGTACTGCGGACGCTTCCATGGTCAAGTGGTAGAGTCGCTGACTTGAAATCACTGTTACCTCTCATTAACCTAGGAATCACATGTGCCCGAGCCCTGCTACCATCCAGCTTTTTAAATGTTTTATCTGAAGAAGCCAAACCACTGTTTAAGATTTTATTTTAGAAACGAGAGACAATTCCAAACGTATCAAAAAAACAAAAAAACGTATATTTGGTCTTGGTCTTATGGTTTTAGAAAAGACGTTTTCTTGAAGTATTCCCTAGATATATGTAAAATCAAGTGACACCCTCTTCCGTGCGGGATTAAGTTTTTTCCAGGGATCATAAACGAATAAACATGGAAGAGGTCCACTACGGATCAACTATCTAAGCTCTAGGCCTTGTGGTTTCAGAGAAGTGTATTTTGAAAGTGTGTCCTATAGAAACCAATGTAAAATCAATTGACCTCTAGGGCAGAGTTAAAGTTAACCCGGGGGTCTTGATTTGAGCAATTTACAGCAAAAGAAATAACAAACAAGTTATTAAAGCGTAATATATTTTTTCTTGATGATAAAACTTATGCACATTTTTCTAAATGATTCAATATTATTTGCTGCTGTTTTTGTGTTGGCTTTAGAACCTTTTTAATGTAACCAACGTTCAGTTAGATATTATCAAACGTGTTTTAAAGATAAAAATGTGATAGGAATTTAATTGACGTAGCACTATACCAGTTTTCTGTTTCAGAAAATTGGCGAAAAGCACACCCGCAACTACAGTGGACCGCTGAGGTATTGAAACTAATTCCGTGAGATACAGTAGATTTTGATTTGTATAAGTTTCACACGTTAATCAGTTTTGTGGTCATGGTTACGAGGCTTGCTTTTATCGTGAATCTGTTTAAGTTATTAAAAAGCTACCGGTAGGAAAAATACATAGATTTTGGTTAGACAGACTATCAATAAAACGAAACTTGCTTCTTTTTGGACGTTAACGTAATAAGATGTAAAAAGATACTGCTTCGTATTTTCTATTTCCAGTTCACGAATACGCTGATTCGCGAAATAAACGAAATTCGGACCTTTAGTTCGGTGAAACCAAGTATTCTGTTGGTTGGTCCAATAGCTGCAGGAAAGTCATCATTGGTTAATACATTTCTAAGTGCAGGAAAAAAACACATAGTTCAAAAGGCAAAAGTAGGAACTGATGAAAGAAGTTTAACTGTTAAGGTACATAATCCATCTATCAACTCATCCATTCTTCTATCTGCCCGTTCGTCTGTTCTAGCAAATCCAGTTTATAGAACTACGGGGACGAAAAGCACAACAAATATAACAGAAAATTTTCTTCGTTGTTATTTGTTCTGTGTTTGGTTTATGTAGCATTTTTTGTTTTGATTTGGCGGATAAAGGAACAATAGGGAGAACAAAAGAAGAGTAACATAAACCAATAATATTAGAACGTCAGTCCGTCAGTTCATAAATATAGGAGGCATTAGAGTGGGGTTAGAGTTTGTGGGCAACGTAGCGTTTTGTGGCTTGCTCAATTTCATCCCGTCTTTGCGAAGCTAAAATGGTGTAGTAAGGGTTTAGAATATTGTATTATGGCGTTAAAAAAGATCAAAGAAAATCCAGAGGGATAACTTCAAAAGTCCGTCTCGTGAGAAAGTCCGGCCGTCCATCGATCCATCATTCCATCAAATTGCGTTTTAGATGTTTGATATATACTTATACATACGTATATTGCTTGTTCATTTTGTGATTGACTAGCAATAAACTACAGAAACTTGTCATTTTAAACACTTCGGGTTTTATTTTGTTTTGGTATCATTGCCGTTTATGAAAATTGTATGAACAGATCATATCCAGCTGAGAGTGTTATGTCTTTTATTTTAGTATACTCGTTACGACGGCGTTGGACGCCTTCAGCACAAATATCGTCTATGTGACACAATGGGAATCCTTGACAGAAGCGATAGAGGTTTAACAGCTAGCGATATGGTTAATGTGATCCGTGGTCATATAGCCCCAGGCTATGAGGTAACACTTATTAGATAGGCTAATGATGGAACATTTAATTTTGAACAGTTGTACTCAACTGTACATATCGCGGAATTTCTAGACATTTCAATTACGCAGTGTAATCATTTGCACCTATCGGACATAAATTACGTTTGAATATTTGATAGACATGCAGTGATAATATAGTGATAAAAGTGTACATTTCTTACAACAGTAGTTTGGCCTCTTTTGCGTTGTAAGAGTAATCATTCGTTACGGCGTTGAACGTTTCAGTATATTAAATAAGTATTTGAAAATTAAGTAGTTCAGTGTGCAAGTCGGTAACTTTCCTGTAGTTTGGATATACAATACATGTTTTTGCTTATCACAGTGAATAAAAATTGTTGTGAAAACTTTTTAATCGAGCGTTTAGTGCACAAATTGTCACTCAGTCAGGCTTAGTCAACAAGATGGCATTTTGACATATGTGTTATTCATCAAACAAACATGGTTAATTCGTAAAAATAACATGTGCGAACATTTATAGAGCACACTCATCGTTGAATGAGCTAGTTCCACCAAAGGTACAACGCGTTATTATCTCCTACATTACGGTTATTTTTAACGTATTCTTGAAGCAAAAGGACAATCGATGGGAACTAGTACTTGCTTAAGTTCATTTCGTTAACAGACATACATTTTATTGCGGAAAAGACAGCCCAATCGTCGGTGTGAATATTGTCTTCAACATGCGTAATTATCCAGGCTTCATAGATAGCTTCTGTCATTGAAGGGGCAAAGTCAGAATTTATAAAAAAGATATTCTCAAATTCAATACCATCATTGTCACAAATATACAAAGAAAATAAAAGCCGATCAGTGTTTTGACTGGTTGTGCTGCGTCGAAGATTGGGTGTCAACGACTACGCGACGGCCTAAGTCTGGAAAACTACCAGAATGTCTTAAATAAAACACGTACGAATCGTTTAAGCGGCGAAAGAACTATTGGAAAAGAAAGTTCACACGACGTAAACATTCTCTACTCGTTCGACCGTTCCGAAAACAAAACATCGAGCAAGAAAAGGTCAACTGATTGTGGGAAATATTTCTTTAAAAGAAGTGTTTACCTCGAAAACCGACAAGTTGTGCTTGTGTTTAGCATTAATTGAAGTGCGTTCAGTATATTTCATCCAATCAAACCTCTTATTTTGCAGTTTGATGAAACAACAGATATACAACCGGATGATGAAAAATATGTCAGCAATCCCTCAAAATCAGAAATATCGCATTGTCTGGTAGTTGTGCTATCGGCTGAAGATGTAAGAACATATCAAGAAGGCTACAGAAACAAAGTGATGAACGCAATTCGTTCATCTCGTAAGGAAGGTAGGTAGGAGATACACATATAGCTAATTATTTTCTGTAATAGAGGATTGCGTATTCATATAACAAACAGCAAAAACACATGTCTTCTTAAAAAGAATTGCCTATTGAACTACGCAGTACTTAAGGCACACAAATACACAGAATATAAAATTCATTATGATGCATTGACGATCATTTTCCTTTTAAATTTTGAAATAGTTTAATGACGGCTATAATACAATTTAAACGCATACATTATATAACTATATAAATAAGAAGAAACATTATGAATGATATTTCATCATTGCTGAAGTATGAGTAAGGGTATTCAAATGATTCATGTCAGCAATCGTTAGTTTTGTGCAAAAGACTTCAGCTATTGAAAGCAAAAGAACATAATAAACGATCATAGGCAGAATAGATTACCAACAAGGTGCCTGCAATGGGTTATGCCGCATGGAAAGCCTGTATGAACATAACAAGGGAGTCGCGATGACCCTAAAAGCTCATCAGATAACCATAACGTGTTTGGAATTCCAGCCATTGTTTGAGCTTGCATGCATATTATTTTCTATTTTATCAGTGTTGATGACAATAGATCTCGTGAGAAAAGTTGATACTGAAAGAATAATTTATTATTGAATGAAATGTAGAGTACAGCTGAACATACTGTCACAGGACCATTAACCTTCAACTAAACGTACATAACGACGGACGAATGGACGGAGAGAGAGTTGGTCACATTAAATGGTGTGCAGATTTGGCTCTATGCTGAGGATATTCAGCGAAAAACAAAGTCCATGTTTTATTTGTACTGATACTTGAATCTTATTATCTGAATTGAACATTTCTTGCACCTTGCTTCTTTTTGTATACGGAAAAGTCCATTGGTCTAATATTGACACTATCACAACATTATGTATTAGAAAGGATACCTCTCCTATATATGGATGGGATTTGTTCTCACAATGCTAAAAGGCAGTATATATATGTAAAGAATGCATGACATAGTACGTATTACACGTAAGTAATCTTTCCAATATAATAATTAAACAAACACATTGACTTGTATAGTACAGCATAAATTGAAGTTTATATAAAATTCAAAATATAAAGCAAGTGAAATGAGGTAGAAAATAGTTATACATGCAGTATCCTTTGACACCTTACAGTTTGCCCTTCTTCCCAAGCCAATCAAATGCACCCATTTCATTCAAAAAAGCAATTTCTATTCTCAATATTAACTCAATATCTCCAATATGAAAATAATTATTTCACTTATTTTTCCAATAAGTGAGACTGGAAAGCTTAGTTCCGCCCTAAATGGGAAAACTGTAAGCCGGTTATAGGTCCATATTACAGAAATAAACAAACTTATTGCATCGGTTCGCTAACGCTCCCTCGCAATAAATTTGTTTATTCCTGTAATATAGACCTATGACCTTTTAAATATTAAGCGACTTATGATTACGCATTTATGGCATATTTCTAAAATATATACATGTAATGGGGTTCGATTTGCAATCTGCAAGCAAAGGCAAGGAATAACACTTTACCATTTCACAATGTACGTTAACGTTCACAGAGCAAAGCTTATGATCTTTAAGCTAGATTAATGTACAAGTATAATTACTTTATAATTAAATTATTTTGATGCTAATTAGGCCTACCATCGAGAAAAATATTTGGAAAGCGTACGGGCTCAATTGAATGACAAGAAGACATTTCCAACTGTGTAAATCGAAAGGTTCAATTGAAGATTATCTAAAGGACTCCGGTCGCATACGCATAATAGAAGGTGATAATTATACGGGGTGATGGCCTTTGAGGAATAAGCAAATGATTATTAAAGCTGAACAAACTTATAGCTTAGAAACTGTGATGACAACGTTAGAAAACAACGTGAATAATGAGGTTGAAAACAAATACGCCAATTCATACCGTGTAGTTGTGCTCTTTTTGAAGGGACGGAGAACGCATTTAAAATGAAGTTCTACAAAAAAAAATATGGATTCGTTCTGCAATCGGCAAAGATAATCATTTGACCGTTTCTAAAACTTTTTGAAGTGCGGTACGCTATCGTTCGCAGAATAAAGCCTTTAATCTTAAAACTGGCTAAAAGTACCAGTAATACACCCATATAATGCATTTTATGTTAAGATTTACTTCATATGAAGCGTTTTAAAAGAAGAGTAGCGTACACTTAGAAACATCTATTAAAGCAAACAGACAAGAAGAGGACACTTTTCACACTTCCGCCTTGTAAATCGAAAAGATTTAAATGGCGAAATTCAATATCTCATGTAATAGTTTCGAGGACATTATCTAAGGAGGTCCGATTGCATTAGCAAGTGACTATTACACAACCCAATATCCTTGTCAAACATTTATGTTAAGTGCATTTCAATTATATCTGCCAGTAAGAGAAAAACTCATTATAGCTCATTTATTACATTTTTTCGAAGCATCTACTGCGTTTCAAGACTTAATAATGTCATCATTATATATTGGTGTCAAGAGTAATGAAACTTTATTACCTAATCATGCGGATCTGTAGTCGTCACTCTGTTAGAATTGTATCTTTATCAAGCTGCATGTAGATTAGAAAACGTTCCCACTAGTATTGCTTTATTGCTTTATTGTTCCAAACTAACTTTACCCTTACCATAGGTAAAATGACAACAACAAAGCAGATCTCATTTGTAAACGCATCCGACAATACCCAAGGTGTCTGATCCTCTTCTATGTATATGCCAGTCACTAAGCACACCTTAATGGGACGCGAGGCTTCAGAAGCCGTCGCCCTACCATATCTGAGCAATTATTGTTGTCCTGTCGACAGGGGTTAACATCAGTAAAATTCAGAACAGCTGGTCGCCGCGAACAGACAACACGATTTTTGGCCACAACCTTTGTTATCAGCCCAGGTCATGACATCTACGAGGCAAAAAGTCTCGTTTCGGTCGTGGACCAATTCCTTCCCGCGACAAAAATGAAGTGTCCTTGTAACGAATGAAGTTGTTAGGTTAAATAACTGTTGGTAAAATGATTCTGATTGTACAGAATAATGACCACTCTAATGCAATGTTTTCTGTAGCTTTATATATTTATGCGCACTAGAAAACCAACATCGTACATGTGTTCATCTTAAAAATGTCCGCCTACTTGAAATCAGTTAACCTCTCATTGATTGCGGGTCATGGGTTCGGGCTCTATTTTCGGTCATGCATCTTCATATTTAAGATGAACACATGTATGACGCTAGTTTTTCTAGTACATGAAACGATATACACATTTAAAAATGAAAGAAATATCGTTGAAACAAAACACAAAAATTGTCAAGTTGTTGTCAGTCCGGATGGTATACCATATATTGGATAAAACATTAAATGCGTAATTTGTATAAATGGGATGCATAAGGTTTAACTTTATCAAGCAAACATCAGAAGCAAAAGCAAATATTTACTTTTTGTAATTTTGATAAGTAATCAATGTTCACAAAATAGGGTGAGTTGCACTAGTTTTTCAAATAAACCCATTATGCACATATACAATTTCTATTTCGTTGACGATGACGTTTTGCTGCATATCAAATCAGTAGCGGTTGGTCGTTTTCTTCACTAGTCTTGCAGTATTTTTGTCGTAAAGGCAAAGCAATTTCCTGGTATGTGGCTGAAATTTACTTAGTCCTCGACATTTCATTATCAAATTACGTTTGCTCCATGTCAAATAATTGGGGTATATTATGCTGAAACGTATGTTTTCTTTCCTAAATTTAAATACAAAGTCTCAGTTTGAAATTTGCAATCGAACAACACCTCATAGCGATAAAAGTAGGGCCATCATTAAAGGCGATGAATTCACCAAGATTCCGCATTGAAAGTTATTTTACCCTTTTTGCTAGCCACTTCTACCTGCTTTGACACAATAGGAATGAATAGTTCTACATGTGGGTTCTAGATGCTTTGAAATAGCGGATCAGCGAAAACCCATCACAATGTACACTTTATGTATAATAATTTAAAGGGCAAACACTTAATGAAATTTATCTATATAAAAGTGACAATTTGAACATCTAAAGTTTGTACTCATTTTCATTGAATTGTAGCCAGCAGTATCTGAAAATAGTGCAAACAAACATCTGTTTGAACACTAAATTCTTACTAAATCAGAGGGAAGTAACTAAGAAACATCCGGATGTAATATACAAACAATACGTTGAGCTGAGCTAGGTAATAATTACTCCTGTGAAGTTAATCGAACCCATAGTGACTAAGAACTAGCGTGGACAAGCATTTATGTGTACTTTATATGAATGAAAACCATGAAGGAACGAGTATTTGAGTGTGGACACTGGCCATGGCTGTGTTCAACAATGCTTCGTACTTGGGATAAAATATTTTCAAGGTAAAGTCACGACACATCTTACACTTCAGCCTAATCTGTACAAACATCTCTATATGTACACCACATGTTTGAAAAACATTATAGGACAATAGTTCAGTGAAAAGTTAGCAAGGGGTAACATTCAAACAAAACAATCAAGCAACTAAGTTTGCTAATAAAAACTCTAGTACACTTAAACTTAATTCCTGCCCGTGTTAACTGAGAAAAAGCTTGGAAAAACATGTGTACGTATAAAAAACATTCAGTTTCAATACAACAGATACACAAATATCTTCTTACTTTATATGTCGTGTCAATTAGTGATTGAAACTTGCAAAGTGTTAAAAAGATAATCAAAGAATATAAACAAATATTTCTTTTATTTCAGATATTCCTGCCTATATAATTTTGACAAAGGTCGATAAGATTTGTGACACTGTGAGGAAAGACAACAGCAAAATATTTACATGCAAACACGTGAAAAATGCCGTAGCCGATACAAGCGAGCTTTTTGGGTTGCCTGAAGGATATGTCTTTCCTATGATAAACTATACTGAACAGGTTGCACACTCCGGTGAAGATGCAATTAACATCGTAGCTTTGTTGACATTAGGAAAAATGTTGCAGGCTGTTTCTGACTTTTTCGAAGGAACTGAATTCGAATAAACAGAAATAAATTTTATTGTCATATTCGCCACGAACTGCAAAATAGCCGACTTACATAACTGTGCGATTGAAAAACTGTGACAATACACAACATACCGAAAGAATAAATCACAAAATCCGCATCAATATTTGATATGATTTTATGTAAACAGTGAAAAACTGTTCTTGCGACAACACATAACAGTAATTTTCATCTGAAAGAATGAATCACAAAAACTGTATAATCCGCTTTCACGTTTGACATGTTTTATATCAGAGAGAAACGTCGTTTTTGTTTTGCTGGTACCTAACAGTTTGGTTTACATCTTTAATAATACTGAATAAGATATAATACTATGCTATAAACGGATTGGATTTAACATATCGAGTCATGTACTATTTTCTTTTAACCTTCTAAGTATATTGTTTACAGACTAACTGAGAATCGAAAATGTATCTATTGTATAGACATTTGAACTTGATTTACAAATTTATATAACACGCACTATTTATCGCTCTGTTAATGTGTTAATGCATTGCTGATACGTAAGTTTTTTATACATGTATGCATATTACATATCAACATAAGATATCTGAGCTTGATTAAATCGTTTGTTATTGAATAGGTAAAAATACCTTTTATGAGATGTCCCCAAATGACGGCTCTAACGTAACACATCCCGATAGATGGTTTAAGTATAATACGATGGCAGATCAAATATTACCCCTCAATACCCTCTCAATATATTTTGTCGTCAACACCGTCACAACAATAACAACAACTGGATATCCAAATACAAATGTACAAATTGAGGGTATTTGATAAAAAAAAACTGTCAAAGCCTGACTCAATTGGAAACCAAATTACAGATATATCCCAGAAACGGACCCAGATGGATAATGGAGTTTTTCGCTGGAATGCAAATTAGGCGGAACTTACCGTCTTACTTACCGTAAACTTGTAGAAATAGATACAAGTAGGCATTTTAATAGTCAGCCATGTGATGAAATCCGTTAAAAATGAACTCAAATTGATAAATTGATAAAAGATGAGCAGTTATTATTCACAGTAATATCCAAGGAATGCTAAGTTCTTAAAATAAAAGTCAGATAATCGGAGGATTTCTCAAACATACAAGCCAGGTCAATGAGGGACAATCTACTGCGTTTTTTTTTGTATTTTCAAGAGTGCCACATCCCTATACATAGCTTCTGAGAGAAAAATTGAAGATTGTCGTAAATATCATTGAATTTTGCATTTCGATACTAGTGATTCATGAAGCACATGACTGCATTTAAAATCGACATTGTGCATCGTGTCAGGGAAATTTCTTTTATGGAACGTACACTGGTTAGACAATAAGATGACCATGACTTTTAAGTTTTATGAACGATTATGATATTTTGTTGTTTACAGAAACGTGGACTTCTCATATTTCAAATATGGATATTGATGGTTACTGTACTTTTCTTTGTCCAAGACCAATATCAAATAAAAGGACTAAACGCTTTCGCGTCGGAATTGTACGTGACAATTTCTACCCATCAAATGCAGCTGTATCAGATTAAATGCATTTATGTCGCATTTTGTCCAGTACCATTACCAATACCCATACCCTGCGTTGTTTTTCTTTGGTCCAGTAATTTAATTTTTTCCTCAAATCGTCACCCTTTATCAGATCAATTTCTCTCACGCTGGTGTTATAAGCCAGTCTGGCTATATCGGTGTTTGACTGGTTTAAATCGTTACTGATCCGTCTTATGACCTTAACCCAATCGAAATAGCCAGATAATGAAACCGTAAACTAAGGTCATAATTCGCCTGATTTCAAACACGGATTCAACGGCGAAATTGTAATTTCAAAGTAAAAATTCAATTATGTTATGAGTATTTATAACTACATCTATGTTGATTGCTTAAGAATTTTCTTTGCTTGAGGTTAGTCCTTTACGTTCTGCAAATGGTAATAGAAAGACAAACTGCTTTTTTGGTTAGCCTATGGTTTAATAATCGTTTCTCGAGCAAGTCGAAAACACCTAGCATAATCTAAACATAAGTTTGTTAATACACGTATGTAGTATGCCGATTTCTGTATCAATGCTGAAAGCAGACATCGGAGTCTGCATTTGCAATGATAATCCCAAATAGTGACTGTTGTTACGGTTTCTGAGATAAAATATGATTTATATTATATTGACACTGTGTCCCAATATAACGGGTCCGGTAACGCTATTAATATTAATATTAATATCTTTATCAATTATTGGTTTTATTTTGTCTCTGTTAGGATTATCGAGAAGTGCAAAGAGCGTAGCAACGAGAATTATTGTATAAATTATTATTTTCCAGAAGTCTGAGAACTAAAATAAATATATTTTTGTCCGTTAAGTGATATATTGGCTGCATATTAAATACATATTTTGTAAAAACAAACCTTCTGTTAATATGCAATTGGTACACAACTTACAACACCTTCTGAAACCTTCATTGCTACCTTTCCGCTGCCAAAATTATACATGAATTATTAATAACAGATCTCTTGGTAACAAAACTAAATTCTTTTTTTACAAAAACGATACTTACTTCAACGACTTGCATACACAATGTAATATTCCGCTATAGTAAACGATCGATTAACAACCGGTTATCCATAAAAACCTGAAAATTTGAAATAATGCGCCAAGCCGAGACAGAATAATTCACAGAAAATGACCGTTTCCGGACTCATTATATTAGGACCTAGATGGAATAAACTATACATGAATTATTAATTATCAGAACTCTTGGTAACAAAACTAAATTCAAATTTTACAAAAGTCATACTTACTTCAACCCTTTGCATAAACAATGTAATATTCCGCTAAAGTAAACGATAGATTAAGAACCGCTTATCAAATAAACCTGAAAATTTGAAATGATGCGCCAAGCCTAGACAGAATAATTCACAGACAATGACCGTTTCCGGACTCATTATATTTGGACCCAGATGGAACAAATTAGTCAATTATGTTAAAGCTTTATTTAACAAACAATGTGGCAAAACTTATTGACATATATGATATACAAAGTACAAATGGCGACAATATTGAATCGTATTGAAAAGACTTTAACAGGACTGAAAATATGTCGCCAAATGTCCCTTGGTTATTAACGTATTTAAATGACTGTTCAGTTACAGACCAGATAGCATAAAGTGGCATTTATATCTATATACAAATAAAATATTAGACTTATAAATGTATTTTGAGATTGAGAGGTATTTTTTTCTCTTCAAGTCTTTTTTTTCTTTTTAGAAAGTATCTCTATCAAAAATTTGTCTCAGTCAAAGCTCATCTCAACAGACTTATCAAATGCGACTCTTGGTTACCTAATCTAAGGAGAAACACATCAGTGGTTTAACAGCGAAGACATATTATTGCCTTCTTTGCAAGTAATTTATGCTCAAGTAGCACTGACAATAAGAAGACAAATGAGCCTTGAACAATCTGACCAGATGTTGAAGCAGTAAAAAGATCTGATTGCAACTAAATTCTCAGTTGAAATTGGGTAGCACATTTCATTTTAGAGATCAACACACGTAGAATTTTTATAAGGTACAACAAAATGTTATAACTGACTTTCAGTATGTCAACCCATTCCTTTTTGTATCATTGTACATGTATTTGACATACAATGCAGTCACTCCCAAAAAAGTTTCTTTTCCTGTGACTTCACAACAATGCAAAATACTGATGGCAAACTACAACTGTTCTGTTTAAAGTTTTCAAATGTTAAAGAATTTCTACTTCTTGTTGGAGCACAGAAAAATATATCCTTTTCAGATGAATATCCCTCAATGTTTGTAAACCATATGCCATGGTTCCTCCTAAATATTCAACTCAAATATACAATTTGCTTAGTTATTGCATTTATGACAAATATTGCTACATAGAACCTACTTATTGTCATGGTATAAATGTATTGGTCAGCTTTACTTTTATTTAGATACATCTAATTACATGCCAGGTGGTACAGAGATTCCTGTTGCATGATCAGATGAAAGGGTTCCCCTCGGTGTTATAAAACACATGATAAATGGCTACAGAAGTCAATCTAGGGTCACATTATATCATTAACACGTCATAAATGATTCCTTGTTTCATGGCAATTATAGAACCGGGCACAATCCTGCCTGCTTCTGATCGCATTTGTCCAGTCGTTAGAGTCAATGGAAGGAAAAATTGTCAAGATGTTATAAAAATGCTCAGAAAAGACATAAGGTAATGACTCTAACGACTGATACCAGTCTTATAAAACATGTTCACTGTTCATTACCGGTTACTGTGCCTAGAAGAAGACATTCAATAAATACAATGTAATTTAGCAAATATATGGACTTTTTGTATTCACACTGTTGTAATGTACATTCTATTCCCAGGCTGTGTTTGTACTGTTCAGAAAATTTACACATCATTTTTCCCCAGCCGTTTAATGTCACAGAGCTTCCGTCAGTCCAATAAAAAATCTTCTTCTGTCGAATCTTCAACTTAAACAAGTGTGCCATAAGGGATTCCCAGAATGCTTACGTGCACAAATAAGGAATGTAAGGTCTATCTTATATGTAGGTACTCTGCGATCAAAAGACAGAAATTCATTTTAACATGGTATGTTAACGATTTATATCTGATTTATTGATAATCAATGGCGGGACGGTGCAATTCGATTTGAATGTTAAAGAGCTTAATGTACACTCACCCAAAATGAAAACTTTACACTTTTATTATACAAATATTCAACACAATTTTAAATCAATGTATTTCACTCTAACTCTATAAAATAAGACAAATAACAAAGGCGGTAATAGGCCTTAAAGTTACAGTCATTTATTATGCATAAATGGGAGATAACGTATATACTGAAAACGGACAGTTTATCAAAAACAAAATTGGTTGTCAAGAGAAAATATTATTTTTGCTGTCAGTTGAGAGCAACTAATGTCAAGACTAGAAAACTCAACAATATTTTATGAAAAACAATGCAAAAGCGAGAGTTGAGATTCCAAAGATTCAAATTCTCAAATTACCTCCCTTTGAATTGAATATATAGGTGAATTTATGACCCTTTATCGGAATGCTCCTGTGATGTATTTTTAAAATATTTTTTTGACAAACTTACTCCCCAACTGATAAAGTTTAACATTCTTACAAAAGATTGAATTCCATCTCCTGCATTTTGAAGTATTAGTGTTTATTTCTCATGCATAGTAAATCCCATCATAAACCTGTTAAGTTTTCATGTTGGGTCAGTGTATTTTGATTTAAAAAGCACCCTGAAATTTTAATATTGTATGTATTATATTAATGTATGGTCAATACTAGAAATTATCTACTATTATTTGACATACCTCAATGGTAAATCTCCTGATTGTATAGTTAGTATGAATTTTCTTTTTTACCAGTATGTTACCATAGGGACAACGTGACTCCTTATTTCGAAGATTCTGCTGGGCAGGTAAAGTTCTGACAGTTTTTATCTATACTTTTGAATCTGCCCATCGTCGTAACTTTTCAGAAATAAGAGCATTTGAAAGATTCCCATAATTACGTGATTAAAAGAGGGCCCAGTGGCTCACCTGAGGTTACGAGAATATTTGCAATTAATGATGAGTTTTGCAGAAATACTGATAACAAGATAGCAATAATGGCTGTACATTAGTGTGGAGCTCTGCGACGACCAAACAATACTGTGAATAGGCCGATTGGTTTATGGGACGTAGTTTAAAGGTTATTCAATGTTATGCTCTGGTGGCCATTTTGTACAATGAGGCCGAACCATTTGGACATCTTTGGTGGAGGACCATCCAAAGAACAGTCATGTAGAGCTTGATTAAAATGTGGTTAAGTAGGAGATGCCATTTAAAGGTTTTTTTAATTTTGATTACGATTTTGTACAGTGTGGCAAACTCGTTTAAACGATATTGGAAAAAAAACATCCAAGAATCAGTCATGTGTATTTTGGGTGATACTCGACCAGTAGTAAAGGAGGTGATGTCGTCTACAATTATTAGCTCTGGTAGCCAATTCGTGAGGTGGAGCAGAACCATTTAAGCAATTTTGGTAGACGACCATCAAAGGAACAATCCAGTGAATATTTGCTGAAAATTGCCAAGGAGGAGATGTCGTTTAAAGCGTTTTCTATTTTTAAACTCTGGTGGCCATTATGTGCTGAGAAGCGGAACTGTTTGAGCAAGTTTTGTAGAGGACTATCAGAGGAACAGTCCTGTCCCAGAAGGAAGAAATGTCGTATGAAGCAATTGTTAAAGACAAACGACGACTGACACACGACGGTCGACGACGCACGATGGACATCAAGCGATCACAATAGCTAGGAAGACGAATATGACATCCGAAAGTCTGGCCTACATTTAAGTGATAACACTGTTTTAAGTGAAGATCATAGTTTTACTTTTTATTACAGCGTTGTTAGAAAATGAGTAAATCTTAAATTATAACAAAACTATATGACTCTGTATAATAGTTTTATTTGTTGATGGATATAGGTAAAATGTTTTTAAATATCCTAATACAACATCGCAAATCTACTTATTTTATTCAATTAATTCTAATTATTTCTGATAAGGGAAATAACCTAGTAATATTGATTGCTTACAAAATTTCAGAACATTGTTTATGTCTTAACCATACAGCTTTATAGTGAATGTTGTAATATGATTTTAATATTTGCTATCATAAGCTTATACATGTATTTGAATACGAGGTTTCGAGGTAATAGTACCACTTTAGAGTGGCTTATTCAAAGTCCTGCTGTGCCCGACCCCCGTTGGGAAATATGAGGTGGTTTGTTTCTAGCTGAAAAGATAAGTTATCTAAGTAACAGTCACAAGACATGTGAGTTAGTTCTTAGCAAGCACGTTTATTAATAACACATGTCATGAACAAAACATTTCTTTCGAATCAAAAGATGCATGCCTTTAACGCACAAGTTGTATACATTCGTGTTTTATTTCTGATACGAATGTTTATACCTTATTTAGTCATTATGACCAGACAAAGTAAAAAGTAACTTACACTGTTTTACATTGTCCTGAAATATCGACCACAACTATCACAAAGCAGATAAAAGACATCTTTAGTCCCTGCCGCATGATAGAATGTCAAGAGGGTGACCTTTGACATCTAATAGTGACATTAACAAGATATTTTTGTTTAAGATGTCAATTCCAACAAACCAATAAAGTTTAGCCATAACTTAATCAGAAAATTTATACTTCTGTTTGCAGTGCATTATAATATAGGAAGAAACTAACATCATATATATAGCAGGATAACTTCCGGCGTAAAATATAATAGTGGTGCTTTGTTTAGGCTGACAAAATGTAAATTCTGTGACCTCCAGTTTGACGATATGGTATCTAGAACTATGAAAATGTGAATAAAATGCGGTTTTTGAAGCAAACATTGAACTTAATTGAGAACTCAATTTTGCACGTGCCCCCGTCCGCTTTACCCATATTTGACAATCATGTCAAATCCAAAACGAAATTGTAAACGAAACAAATCTTCAATGTTACAAACCCATCCAATAAAAACCGAAACATTATGAGAAAACCGCTGATGTTGGCTTCTCAGAAATAAGTGAGAATGTTGAATGCAGTGACACTGAAACTGAGTTATCCATAAAGAAAGAAAATCCCATAATTGCCGCGAGTCGATCCCTGAAAAATTTTCGTCTCTTAGGGAAGAAAACAAAAGCCCACGAGTGGCACTGGCTGATAATTTCCTTTATACTGACGAAATAAACAATACATCAGGATGATATGTCGGAATATACCAGGAGATACTGGAGACCCAAAAGAGAATGTCAAAATTAAGATGTTGAATAATGCAAAACTTAATAAACTTAGCAACTGAGAATCGCTTTAGATCAGCTAAGCTGATATTCACAGGTGTCATAGTATTCATTGATGATCGAGTATCTACTTCTTTTTGAAAAGTCAAATAATTGTTTTTGTTTTTTCTACCTTTTCGCATAACTAGTTTGTGAAATTAATGTACTTTTGTTGAGCACCAACAAAAGCGCATAGTCTGTATGATTTAACCTTCCGTTTTGTGTATGTCATAGGGTACATGTAACAAACTCCTTATGTTAATAAATATGTAACGTTATCATGAATTAATACTGGTTGTTGTTTTGTTTCACTCCTCAACACATTAATAGAATAAAGTGACAGCTTTAAGTCTAAGTATCCGTTCTTATATGTAACTCAGTTTAATTCAAAGTCATATACATTTCATATATAGTCCCGTTATTCTATTGTTACTCCCATTTACTAACCTGTGTTAACAACTCACCCATGTCGTGTGGTATCGATGACCAGGGTAAGTGCAATGCATCGTTGCACGTGCCGTTTGACCATCATACAACATGAGTTGATATAATAAAATACATCCTAGATATTTTATATTGTTTTCAGGTTAGTACAATTATGTTATTTTATAAACAGTTATAGAAGTAAATAAAACAAGAAGTGTCTTTATTTACATTAGCATATTCAATATATTGTATTTTGTTAAACAATAAAATAGATTGTGTAATTTACACTGGTTATAACCTTAGATACATACATTGTGTATTTATTGATATTATTTGTTATTTAGAATGGCACTTGCCGTTTGACCATCATACAACATGAGTTGATATAATTAAATATATCTTAGGTATTTTATATTGTTTTCAGTTGTCACTGTCATACGTCTTGACACCCAACTAGAATCCACAAGTTATACATATTTGTCGTCGGGCTGGGAAAAGCTCTATAGCCGGGATAAGCTGGTCCGGTGTCAATGGCGCTCAGCGTGGATTTGGGTCGTGTCACAGGGTGAGAAAAATGTGCAGCCTAGCCAGGACACGAACCCGGGACCCTTCGCTTACAGGGCGAATGCTCTACCAACTTAGCTATCCGGCCGCCTACACATTTTCTCCCCTTTTTCGTAATTAAGTCCGTAACCGTGACACGTAGCTTTTTGCTTATCGGGATTCTCTGCTTGGCTGTATATCAAAGTAACAGTGCAAATCTATTGATGTCTATATAAGTATCTGATTTGTCTGTCAAAATATGTAGTTGATAAACTTATAAGAATTTTGTGTTCAACATGTTTTTGTAAAATGGGTATGTCTGTCAATTATAGTGTGTTAAATAGTCAAATACGGGCGGCTGGTTCAAATGGCAATAACAGAAATTTTGTGACACTTTATTGTCACGCAAAACTGATGCCGATCATAGTCTGTCATTAAAAAATCTTTAGAGTCTGTCATTTAAATGCTAAAGGAAATTATTTAGTTTTCATATTATTTGCCTTACTTCGTTTTAATTTCTAGCTCAATACAAAACTCATGCTGCATTTTATTAAGCGTATGTACATGTCTATACAACTAGCGGCATTCTGGTTCTCTGACCATTTCGGTTACTGTCGTGATTGGTCTCGCCGCGCCATCGCAACAGTATATACGATGTTCTTTCACTTTAATATTTAGTTATAAAATTGCGTGTACAGCGCAGCACGTGGCGACGTTTACACTTCCTGTACATGACATGTCTACATTCTACAAACGCTACTTATTTATGAATTATCTTAATACTGGACATTGTATGCTTCTACGCCATAAGACTCCATACCCGACCTCAACGATCACACTTCGTACTTTTTGGAATATTTTTGCTTACTTCTTTAACTGTTGTCTGGTAATTAAGATCCTTATCCTGGTCAAGATAAATATTCCTCTAGTAATACTTCTCTTGACTCGGATTCTAATTATAGCTTTAATGATGTCATCAAAATGTTTTAACCATAATGCACGTTAATTTTCAAAGTATTCGCGATACGCTTGATAAAATTTAAATAAAAGCTCAAATCATACAGAAACAAACATTTATGATAGGGACGACTTAACAATTTATCTAATATAGGGTTAGAGAATATTCTTCCAAACAAGGATCCGTAGCTGTGAAGCCGACCTGTAGAATTCGTTATTTTGACTACTCCAAACATCTACGCTTTGTTTTATCTTCACATTGCATGCTAGCAGTCGTGTACAGGTACGTGAAGCTACACGTACACATACACGACACTGTTTTTAGGAAAACATCTTGAAAGAAAGGTAACTACATGTACTTAAACTTCCTAAGCGAGATTTTCTTGCGTGTTAATTACATTTCAACCTACAATGTATATTCTGAAAATACACAAAAACAAAAATAATATCAAACAGGGAATGCCACGTACCAAAAACGCAGCCTCCCCAAAACGAACCCCACAGCACCCAGAAGTGCACACCACCAACACACACACACACACGCACACGCACACACACACGACACACACAATCATGTACACACACACATATACACTACCAACACACACTAGCATACAAAGCAAACACACGAGGACAAAACGAACAATTAAAGGAACACAGTGGGGCACCGCCTTGGAACGGTCAGTGGCAAAAACACCACTGGGGAGCTTAAACCGGTTTATGGTGCGCACCCAACCTCACTCTTACCCCCACCATGTTCCAAAGTCACAGGACAGTGTAAATAAAAGTAATCCCTGCTAGGTGAATCTACACAATACATTGTATGCTTTATGGTCTACAGTATATATTGTAAGATTGATATGAATATTCTTATTGTTGAAGGACTAAAAGATAAAGAAATGCTGTTGTTAAATGAATGTTGATATTTTTATGTCTATTCGAAAAATATTTTAAAGATGTGATTGGTCGTCTCCGTGGCCGAGTGGTCAGAGACACAATTCTGAAGTCAAATTATACTCTATCATGCGTCCGAGCCCTATTATTGGCGGATATTTTTGTGTGCGTGCCATGATGTTTTTTAGGAAACTGGTCTTTCCAAGTACAACAGCGGTGATTACATAAACTCAAAACATGTATATACTTGAAATACTGTTGAAACGGAAAAGGACAAAGTGTTATTTTTAATTATTTAAAGAAAACTACATATATGCGTGAACGAAAATAAATGAATCCTGACTTTTATGCTCAGTTTAGTATTTACAGTTCTTTTTCAAAGGTTATATTCACACACGGCTCACTGAACGTCTTTGATTGATCAAGTGTTTGTCTTTGAAAGCAGATGAAAAAAGTTACAAGTTGTTTATATACGTGTAGAACTTACTTTATACGACGATAACTTGACTAGTAATTTCTTCAAGAGATAGTACACAAATAATTTTCACTACACGCCCCCGGATTAAATCTCAAGCGCTATTTTCAAAATACTCAATTAAGACCACAGACCCAAAATAACTCTGATCACTAGTGATCTGACCTGTACTGTTATTCCCAGAATAACCATGAAGACATTAGTGGTCAGTATGGCTGATTTACAGCACAGGGGCAATTAATATCCCATTTCCATCTGATAAGCCCAAACCATAAACAATTCAAATATTCTGGTATGACTAAATATAATTAAGTTGTATAATTAGGGATGTAATTAGGTACAAATTGATTAGGATGGCTATAATTAAAATCGAGGGAACAGCAGCAACCATCTACACGTAAAAGACATACATATAAAACCTTCTTTACACGGGCCTCGATAGCTCAGTGGTTAGGGCGTTCGCCCCCGGAACGGGAGGTCCCGGATTCGAATCCCAGCCGGAGCATGAGGTGTGTCCTTGGGCAAAGACACTGAAACCACACGTGCTTAAGTCTACCCAGCTGTAAACCGATAGCAGCGATGAAAAACTCACTGCCTCTCCCTCACGAATGTGATGACATCTGGGATGCGTGTTCGAAAGCGTTTAAATAAGCTACGGAGCATTCTTCGTAATCGAACTAAAATTAATTCGTATAAACTTAACTTGTAAAGATACTTGTGGTTATTTGTTTCTATACATACATGGATGACATAGTACTCAAAAAATATATACTACACATACTCGTGCACATCTTTGATATCAACCTCTCTTTTTTACGAGAAAAAAACACAATACACAATGTGCTCAAATTGTTTTTTTTTAAATTAAGAACAGTTGATACTTTCATATTAGTTTGGTTAATTTCTATCGTACGTAAGTACAAGGTAACTTTGTGATATGAGCAGCACAAAGTTTACCGCTGGGTATTTCCTATACATGCTATCTTACAATGGTAAACACATAGTACTGATTCCATCTGGTATGGTTTAATTATTTCTTAGTGAAGCAGTTATATTTCATACTACATTTTCTGTTCTGTGGCTTACATACAGAGTCACGATCTTTTCAAGCAGATTAAGCCATTGTAAAAGACAGACATTGTCGTTTTGATTTCGATTGTGCAGCAAACTCCTCCTTCAGTCTTGAATACTACGTTTCCTGTGGCATACCACCAGAGCCAACTTTATGTATTAAACTGTGACAAAGCGAAAACGCGGGATATTTAACCACAACAATGATAGCTCTAGTTATTGAAAGAAAGAGCATGTCAAGTAATTTAAGAAAATGAACTTTACTGGGTCATTTTCAAGGTCATAGTCAAAATGTTCAAATTTCCTAATTTGGTGAAACTTACTTTGTCAAATGGAGGACTAAAAAGGTAAAACAATGACGAGCAAAAATAGCGACTCTTACTATGAATATGAAACGTCATTCTTATTATTTTTTTAAATTAGAAACTTATGGGCAAAAATGTCTGTAATTTCCCACCATTTTTAAGGATGTTTTAAAGTTAATATACCATACAATAACCAGTACTCGTATGACGCATACAGACTTTAATCTATAATATATTGAGCAGAGCCTTACGAGAACTCAGCGTAACAGAAAATTGATCGTAAATGTATTAAACCATGTATGTATGTACTTATAGTTTTGTAATACTAATAAGATTTTACGTTGCGAAACACATAAAACCCTCTCATCTGTATTAATTACCCATTTGTCGAGGAAAAGCAAGCCGTACAGATTTACGCCTTCTTTTATGATGATGCCACATCTTTTCAACCTTTCATAGTTTTCACACAAAATCTTTAAATAATGTTTATTTCTTTCCAAGAGAAACGCAAATGCTGCCATTTCCTGTGGAATCTTGTGTCGTTAATTGTGATCGCAACATGTACAACCTTACCTTTTTTACGTATACAATTTTCAAAAATGCATAAAACCGTAATGTTTTAATGACATTGCATAACGTACGAAACGCTCTCTGACAACGTTTTTTTTTTTGCGAAAAAGCAACACAAAATAGGAAACGAACTATACGTCAACATTATTTGAAATAAATCACAGATTAATCAATTTACTATACTTTAATTCATTATTCTATTAACTAGTATATATAGTTGCGATAGAACTAAAGTTTCCCCAAAAATCGTTGGTTATCGAACATTGTTTGTAGAGTTTGTTC
Source organism: Saxidomus purpurata (assembly GCA_022818135.1). Taxonomy (NCBI): domain Eukaryota; kingdom Metazoa; phylum Mollusca; class Bivalvia; order Venerida; family Veneridae; genus Saxidomus; species Saxidomus purpurata. Next base: position 36,428,592 of record JAFMSR010000019.1, on the reverse strand, counting down.
AGTAGAATGTAAATACATTACGGAGTATACTAATAAAATGATACATTTTCACTTTATATAGTAACACATTTGTACAGTATTATGATGATTATCCTGACAGTTAAGGCATTATAATATAATTGGCCCACGCGATAGGGCCGGTCCTCAGAAAAGGGACACGCGCCACTAGCGGCTACAAATGACGTCGCCGCTTGATTAAAATATATTGAATCGCTATCAAAAGATATCATTAAAAACAAAGTGATAGAAAAAAGATGTTAAATAAAAACACACACGAGTTTACCGAAAGTAAAAACATCATCAACACTAGGAGAAAGATGTCGCTTCAAGGAATGGCTGTGTATTGAGGAAAAACACCGACTTTGAATCATCACTGAATGAACATGATGTGTGCAATACTAGTTTTTTATATTATCCGTAACTCTTGCACATTGTATGATAGACAACTGAATAAAAACGTAAGATATGTATTATAGACGTTAATTAACGACTGAGCAAGGCCGGGACGTATAATCGGCCCTCATTCGCATAATAGCACCGGCTAAAGTCCTCGTGCCATTATGATCTCGATACAGTCAGATATTAATGTATTTTAACATGGTCATCATGGTTTATTTAAGCACTGTTAAAAACATTAAGTAAACTCACCGAAGCGGAACTTGTTGAGCCGTGTTCAAATATTAATAAAAAGTACAGCCTTAAGGGTGGCGCCCTATTCGGTTATTTTGTCGCCGGGCAAACTTCGTTTCTGCGTTAGTCAGTTTTCGTTACAAAAATATTTAAAGATGGATATGAATACCCCAAGGAAAGCCCCACTTATTGTTCTTTGTGCACAGACATGCATGCCTTTTTATTTTGTTCTGGTTTGCTATTGATGCCATATCAAAGTTTTCAGTTTTTACGATTTGTTTTAATAAAATTACAGTCTTTGCGTAAGTCATGTTTGGCTGATTGAAACATGTAACGTTTAGAAAGTGAATATACTTATTATTGATTAATTTATAGAACAGCTTATCTGAAAAATATCACGAAGAAACTATTTCTCAAGTATTAAATCATGACATTTGTATAGACAACATCCACATCATTGTCATCTTAAGGCAGAAAGGGTGTATTGAGAACGTCCTGTTTTATGACAATTTGGAATACTTTGGATTTTATAGTTGTGCACATGTTGAACATAGATGCAGTGAAAGAGCACAAGGACACACGGGTTTAATCCCCATATGAGTCGTTTTGTGTTTGTAATTGTTTGATGTTTTTTTATGTTTTAGTAATTACAATTGAAATACATGAAAATTTGTGTCATGTTACAAGACATGAGAACTGCATCTTAATATTCCTTAATTTTATCATGCTGTTCAATTATTTGAAATATAAAAGGAGACCATCATGAAATATACCATTATCATCTAGCCTGGTGGCTAGTGTGGCTAGTGTAAAATATAGGACATTTAGATGGATATTCGTCCTTCTTTACTTTATGTGGCAGGCGGAAGCGCACACCATGCTGCATGCTGACTTCTTTTCAGTAACTAATCATGATCGTATCGATTTAAAACTGTTGTTTCAACAATGTTGCAAGCATGTTTCAGTGGATAGTCGAACATGCATTCCCAAGATTTCCAAAGCAATACGTTATCATGTAGAAGAACGGAACTTTAAGTCTGAACATCTTCGTTGTACCTATGAAGCAGTCTATATTTATTTATTGGGATTTGCTTTTCTTTTTGTACTGAACAAACAACTGCAACGTTTTAGATAAAGCGTGCCATTGCATACCTAACTATATAGTTAAAAGCGCTCACTACCACTTCTTAAACGTATATAGGGCTGACACTTCCTTACTTGAGAATTTCTTTAAATTTTGCATGTTGACTGAGAATCGAATCTGAAAAAATAAATACACAAAAGTGCTTTTTATATATGTATCTCAATGTTATTTCCAAGTGCAGATAATTCAAGATCAAGACCGGTGACTAATGATTTAAATTTATATTTCGTTTCAGAAACGATTCTGAGTGAACATACCGAGTAAGAAGAAATTCTCATATTTTTTAGGAAAAGTTTTGTCCGATATACATAAAGAAACTGGTAACGAAAGTCTTTAACAGAGATAACATTTCACTGCCGTCTATCCGCTAAAGGCCTCGGGCAAATATTTATTTAAGCGAACATCGGCAGATTACATTTATGTAGTAATTTCTTAGTACATGTGTAACAAAAAATTACCGAGGGAACTTGAATGATTAAGGATCACGTGAAGGCAAAACTATGTAATGCCTGATCTTGAATTAAACTTGGCTGTGGTCCCAGTATTTACTTTCCCCATTTAAATTTCCATATGGTTTTTAAACTTAACAATAGTATTGTCTAAGGCAATGTACATTTGTAAATCCTTTTTCTCAGAAGAGCTTCTATATATTTTGAACATTTTTTATGAGATAAAAAAGCGGTATGTGTATTTCAAACAACAGGACATTTATGGTGTGAAACAAGACCAGGTGACATTCGTAAGTGTGCAAAATTTCAATATTAAATGTAAAATTGATACAACACAAAACGTTTACAAACTATCACAACTTGCAAACGTTGATAAAAGGTATAGCGAATGATATGACAGGAGGGGATGTTTTCTATCAATGTGGATATTAACTGTCTCCTAGAGGCAGAAAGAACATAGAAGAGACTACTGAAGGGTCGTACAAAGTCAATTATGGCATTCTTTTATAGTCGTTGTTATTGTTTCCCAATCGGCGCAACTTTCACAATCTCAGCAGATGAAAACGTTTAATCAAGAAACATTCATTCGTACTTGTTTTGCAATATGATAAGATAATAATCACAGAAACCGTTCTAAATGGACATTTGCCTTTTCCATAAAGTACGATTTTCTTCATCTAATTTGAAAGAAAAGCACCCTAGACTATTTCTATTATAGTTCTATAAAACAGGTTCACGATTATGGCGTTTAAACTAACTTAAGACGAATGCAGGCTAAGGTAGGGCGTTCCAGTTAGCAGCTTCTGTGTTCACATAAGCAGATTCTGTGTTCACATAAGTAGCCTTTGTGTTCACATAAGCAGCGTATCTGTACACATTAGCAGCTTCTATGTGTTCGCACTAGCAGCTCCTGGAATCCTTTGTTTCAGTAAGACCAAATGTGAGGGCTTCTGTCCAGAAAACTATTGTTTTATGTAAGATAATTCGTGTCTGAACAAAAGCGCAAAACGAATTCTTTTATCTAGTTTATGTGACTTTATTTTAGGTCGATTACAAAGAGAGTTTCCTCAGCTTATTGACTGGCCCTTGAACACTCATTCCAGACCGCACCCACAAAAGAGAGGGAGCTGTATGGAAGATATCATGTGTGGTTCAAATGTCTGCGTCCATGGACAAACATCGTGCTCCAACTGTGACCTATCATTGCAAAGGAAAACACCATAACCATTGAGCAACCGAGACCCACAGCATTTCAACTAATATTAGCTCTTTTAAAATGCTAGGTATTTGTCCAGATTATTAAACGTTTTAGCCAAATGCGAATCTCATTTCATTTTGACATGTACATAATTGTGTTGATAACAAGTTATCTATAAGACATCTAGACAATCCAAAACGGTGCTGCAACTGTGTCGCAAATTGGATGTTTTAGATCAAGGATTGAATACAGTAAATGTAATTTCTATTGCTTTCTATATAAATCCGCTGAAATACATATACTTTTTATCATGGCTTCGAGTCTTTCACGTCCTGTTATAGTATCCTTGTTTTGAGGATATCTCTATTATATCATATAAACAAGAATACATCATGGTTCTATATCGCTCACCTTTATACCAGTTCACTTACATACTAGTCAATTATTGCTAAAGGGAGTCAGATGTTGCCAAGGAAGTTATTGGTTGCTAGGGAAAGTCACTGATTACTTAAGAAGTCACTGGTCACTAAAAATCCCCAGCTTCCAGGGAAAGTCCGTGGTTGCTAAGAAAATCAATAGTCAAAAAGGGAAGCTAGTGATTGCCAAATATGTCAATTGTTGATTCTTGCAAAGGACATTGTGGTTGCTAAAGAAGTCACTGGTGGCAAGAGGATGCTAAAGGCTGCTATGAAAGTCACTGTATGCTAAGGGAATTTACTGATTACTAGGAGACTAGGTTGATGCTAAGGAATCAATGGTTGCTAAGGAAGTCATTTGTTCCTAGAGAAAGTCACTGGCTGCTAAGAAGTCACTTATTGGTAGGCGAACTCACTGAGTGATGGGACGCTAATTTGTTGTTGCTCAGAAAGTCAATGGATGCAAAGGATGTTACCTGTTCCCACGGAAAATCACTAGTTTTTCGGGGAAGTCACTGGTTGATATGGAAGTCACTGGTCGCTAAGGAGGTCACTGGTTGCGAAGTCATTGGTTGCTAGGTAAGTCACTAATTATTACAGAAAATCATTGAAACCTAGGTTTTTCTCTTTATGTGTACGTAAAATACACTTCAAGGGGTTGTGATCAAATTGCTCAGTGAAACTTTAACCAGACAATTTATGAGTAGTAAAACACGTACAAATAATATGTAACAAGAATGCATCCTTCTGAAAACATTTAACAGGGTTTAAAAGTCAATCTTTGTTTAATACTGACTTTTGTTTGGTGCTTTTAAAGGGAGGTAATACATTTACAAGATATACTAATTTTTCGCTAAAGTTATATGTATAATATATGTTACAGCGATATAACTGTTTCAGATACTCTTTTTTATGATTGATTAAAAAAAGTAATTACAGATTGCTCAGTGAAACTTTAACCAGACAATTTATGAGTAGTAAAACACGTACAAATAATATGTAACAAGAATGCATCCTTCTGAAAACATTTAACAGTAATTGTTTGTTACATTTAATTAAACAGCATTAAAGAATAAAATTATTTTATATATACCCAAGAATTAAACTATAGCGATCGTTATAATTACAAACATTTGAACTAATAAAATGGGGGTGGGATCGCCTAATAAAAATCTCCTATTTAGACACAAAAACAAACATTCACAACATCAAGGGAGAGATGCTGGGGTCGGTTACAAGCAGATTGGTGAGCACAACCGACCTTTTAATTCTCTAAACAATCAAACTAGCGATCGTCTTTAAAGCGTTTCCATTTTTAGTCTATGCAAAAGAAGTGACCCACATGGCATAATTTAAAGAATTGTGGTAGAGGTTAATAAGAAAATGTTACATACTACATATCTAAGCTCTAGAACTTGTGGTCTTGCAGACGATGATTTTAAAAGTTTTTCCTAATCAAAGTGACCCCGAGCAGCTTCATTTTGGTCCCATATAATGTTTTAAACTATCATTGTAAAGGTCCCCTAGACAATGCTACATACGTTATATCTATGTTCTAGATCTTGTTGTTTTGAAGGTGAAGATTTTAAAAGATTCCTATATAAGTAGATGTAAAACAAGTTACCCCTCGCGGGTGGGGTCAGTATTAACCCCACGGGCAAGTTTTGAAATGAACTTGGTAAAGGTCCACTAGACAATGTTTCACAATAGATGTATAAGCTCTAGGCCTTTCGATTTGGCAGAAAAAAAAGATTTTTAATTTGTTTCCTTTATAAGTCCATTTGCAAACCTTTGAGCTATGTGTAGTCAGTTTTGACGCTAGGGACAGGAGTTTTGGAGAACAAGATTTTCAACTATTTCTTTTCGTTTTAGCCCTGTTGTTCAGTCAACCGAAACCATTTTAACTCAATGCCTGGATGCTTTTGAACAGGTTTGATGAAATTCCACGAAGTGTTTTATGAGAAAAAGTCATTAGAAGCAAGTGTTGACGCCGTATGGTAAATCGCAACCCAGAAAATTAGATAGGGTCACAGTTTGTTTATACTGGATTTTATATATATGCTTTCAACACTGACGACCTTCGCGATTTAGTTTATATTATAATGAGTAATGCCATGATCATAATGTCCAAATACAATTTCTTTTTAAAAGCTCACCTGTTCACAAGCTCACAAGTTTATTGGCAATGTTCCGTTTTCTGTGTCGTCCCCGACGACATCCCTTTGAATTTATTAAAGAGTTGGTCGTAAGAACACTGCAAATCACTAAAATTGTATCATGACTAAAAACACTACATCCAGCGTTCGTGTGAATTGATTTTCGTTTTGCAAACACTGTATCTTCAGCGTCAGTCTTTGAAAGTATACATGTAAGACACTTGACCTCAGATGTGTAAACGGTTACAAAACCCAAACTAAAATGTGAAATAAATGTTCCATATATATACAAACTTTACAAATGTGTCACATTTTGCTACAGTTGTTAGATATGGGGTAAACGTATTTTACACAGGTTAGGGTTTCACATTTGCCGAAATGGGGGTAGAATCACCATTTACGCATTAATGGTCCTACAGACACTTATTTATTAAATTAAAATTAAGAAGGAAGAATAAGGCAACGCAATTTCTGTAATTGTCACCATAACTGAAATAAATAGAATTTCCTCATTATTTTGTTACAAGTAGTTATATCTACAAGCCTTGGTACAGTTCCGTGTCATTAATATACTCTTACGGAGAAAAAACTGAATTAAAAGGGATACGTAAATAACACGATGAAAAAGGAAAACAATAGTTCTCTCAAAGAAATAAAATTTATTCTAAAAACATAAGCGACATATTTTACATTTACTTACAATATTTCAATAATTTGATGTTGTAAAGATTTTTTTGTCGGACATTTCGCAGAAATATTGATATTAAACTTGAATTGATCTTACGTATGTGATTCAATATACTATATAATTTTTTAAACACAATAAACGTGAAAACAAATATAAACAAGAGGATCAAAACGGCCCTTTATCGCTTACCTGCCTACCATTGGTTATAATGAAAATCAAGAATCACATCTTAGGAAGGGTCAATTTTGACATGGGTATCATGATTTTAACAGTATTGGTAAATGTCCGCTACACTATGCTACAAGCTCTGGCTATTTTGGTTTTAGACAAGAAGTGATCCCTCGGGCAGGGTCAATTTTGACCAGGAAATCATGATTTGAACATTCTCGAATAAGGTACACTTAGCAGTGCTTCATGCAAACCATCTAAGCTTTAGGCATTAGAGTTTTAGGAAAGACGATTTGCCTTTTTGCTGCCATAGCAACCAGCATTCTGCATGGAATGGGATTCCTTAAACATTTTGATGGAGCTTCATGCAAGGAACATCATTGCCAAGTTTCATCAGCATTGGAGAGGATATGTCGTTTGAGGCCAAATATTGACCGACGGCGGACAGTGGGCAATGGGAGAGGCCAGGTGAGCTTAAAACGAACACGTATCAAATAAAATTAAACAATAAGCAAATACGCAAGTCATCAGGTCCATGTAATGTGACAAGTACAAGAAAACCACACCATATTATGTAACCTGTAGCGCTTCAGCACCAGTAACCTGTTGGAAAACGTTCACATGAATATATGGCATTGAATCTATTACATCTAGATGTTTCTTTATTCAATGGTAACTACGTCATTGTTGATTATATATTTTAAAATAGTACTAGCCAGTTTAACAATTGCATTAACATTGGGTCTCCATTAAAAATTAACAAGCAATCAAAATGTCTTGACACATCAGGCATGCATATGCTAATTGCGTTTTCTCTTTCCTTACGTGACACAAGTATTCCCGATTGCAGCAGTAACGCAATTTCTCTTTCCGGTTCAATCAAAGCATGTGACTATCAGCTTCAAACAAAGCATGTGACTATTAGGTTCAGTCAAAGCATGTGGCTTTCATGTTCAATCAAAGCATGTGACTATCAGGTTCAATCAAGCATGTGCATATTAGGTGTCATCAAAGCATGATATCAGCATGAGATCAGCTATCAACTGAGCAGCCACTCTAACTGTACTCCATCGAAAGTTTTTCATGGATAATTGAACTTGAAAAGAAAAGATGCAAAGGCGCTACATTATTGTCCCCTACACGTATCAACCATTTGCAACGGAATGACAGTTAAGGTCTTGTAAGCTGTTGAATATCAGCTTGTGAAATATTAGAATGTCACATTGCATGTACGCAAATTTCAAAAGCAATAAGATCTATTCATACAATCATATAAATTATAATGAGCAAATTTATAATAAATATGAAAAAAAATCAATGACGCTAGAAAAGAAGAAATAAAGCTAAAAGCCTCTCGCTGAAAAACTGCATTTCTTCAAAAAAGTCTTTAGTTTCAATAAACTATAAGAACACAAATGTAACAGAATTATAGCTGTTTCATGATAATATATACAAAAAAATGAAAAAATAATTTTCAATAGAAATTCGTAGTTTTTCGTAAGGCTTCATATACGAGCCCCTCGTATTATATTGTTTGTAGGCCTCAATGTGATTTTTCTGATCTGAAAACGTTTTAGCAAGAATATTTATTTTTCCAAATTCTACTGTGAATGAGCAGTTGTAATCACAACAGAGCTCTGCTACATAGGAATTAATGTCAACGTATATTTTAAAACACATTGAAACAAAAATAATGATTCTTAACATTTTTGATTACATATACGTTTTGGAGATGTTTGACGGAACAAGATCGCATTGTAGTTTTTTAAAATTCGAATAATAGTTTATTTGCCGAAATTCTAGAAATAAATGTACAAGCATTGTTTCAAGCTTGCGTTTATGAACAATCCATTGCATTGCCGAACAATACAGTATAACTGATTGAACATTGATATGAACAATGTTCAAGTTAGTTTACTTGTGACTAGTTTTCGTCATTTCATCTAATTATCAATCTTTAAGGAAGCAATTTTACTTCCGTACCATTTGAAAATGTCATCATTCACCAGTTACAACTTTACCCTAACCCTCGGTGTACAAAATCATGTAGGGTTAGGGTTAGGTTTAGAGATGTACTAGCGAATATTCATTAGAAATGTGTTTAATAGGTATTTAACAACCTGGATATAGATCAGATAGTTCAATTTTATATTTATCATTTTTGTACATATTTTTTTGTCAAGAATAAGATTGACAAAACAAAACATAAAAAAAATTAAACGTTTTACAAAATAAAATTTAAAAAATGAAACGAAAACATTATAAAAATTAAAGATAAAACAACGTAAAACGAAAGTAATGACCCGAAAACCGCATAAAAGTAAACAAGCCATCCGCAGATAGAACGATTGTAATAATATATCTGAATCATTAAGTTTAGTATGGATTCTCGAAGTTGCATTTTTGTTTCAAAATAACATATATATTCCTTTATTTATCATTCTCTATTAGCATTTGAAACAATCGTTGATGCAACGTAATGGCTAGTTTTGTAATTTTGGCTAATCAGCTAGACAGATGCTTTGTCTTTTAATTTACGCATTGCAAGAAGACGCCGGATTATAATTCCAGTCTGATATATGTCCTGTCGCATGTTTCTCTCATCATCAGCGATAGATAACGTGGCATCCAGCGAGATACTTGTGTTTACATTCTGTAATTATCATCACAGTCAATATTATAAATGCAAATATATTATCGTTTTAGCAAGCTAGAACTGATGGTACAAATACGTTCAATTCATAACATTAAAGATATAGGCTTTTTTCGCACCCTTATTGTGCAATTTGAATTCATTTGAAGTATCTATATAATTATCAAATTCAATTTTGTGAAACAAAAAATAAAGCGTCTACCTTCTTATCTTTAATATTTATATAGATGGTATCTGGGGACAGCTTATCTATGCTGACTGATGCTTCATGTAGAACACACAGGCACTTGAAGAGCAGCATGCATGCTGTAGTAACGGTAGTGGTGGAAATGCTGTCACCTTCAATTGTCATGGCATGTACACTTTTACCGCCTTTTACATGTATGCCCTTCTTTATTCTAACGCACTGTAGTAAGTTTTCGTACCGCAAGATTCCACGACCAACCTCTGAAATATTAATGCGTATATACCAAAATAAAATAGCATAATTATATGATTCAAGGTTCTTTTCATAGGGGAACATGCCATAATGTTTTATATATGACATAAGTTTTAAAACAACGACTCCTGCCCAAGTTCTACTATAAACAAACTAATACATAAATTATTTTAAATATGTGTCATATTTTGTTATATATTCCTATTTGTGATTTGAAGTTATAGACACATACGATTTAAAACAATGAGGCTGCTGTAGGAAAAGGGGCTATTGAGAGCGCGCAAAATTATAATAAAAAGGGCATGTATTTGAATTAAATTAACATTTCCAATACAGATTTACTGACTTTGGGCATTTCTTAACTCCAATTAAACTACTAATGCCTTATAGGAAAGGAACCATGTGTACTTTGTCATTAAATCCAAGAAATATGTTCATTAACATAAAATGCACAAAGGGCATAGCAGGGTGCCAGAGAAAAAGGCAGAGTTAACCAGAACAGGGGCAGAGTGCTGCACCGTTATATTTTTTGCTATCTGGAACACTGCACATATAAGTTTCAACTTAACTTAAAGAAAACTTGGCTGAAAAATGCAGCGGTACATTTTGTATACGAAACCATATTACGAAACTCGAATTGTCTAAGTGCATACCAGGTTGTACATCACAACAGTTTTAAGCGATAGTAGATTAGTAAAATATGGTTGCTAAATGTATCAAATGGTATTAAAGCAATAATTTGAAATAAAATTGAGACAGACAAATGTGTGACTTTGGATCCAACAACCTAAACTATTTGATATAAAACTTCTATTCCTAATTTTGTATCACGCTATATGTCTTGTAGTAAGTCATGTAATTTCCATACAAAATGTGATTAATAAAGTAAAGAAAAACTGTGTTACCCTTCGTGGTTTCAATTCTTCTTTGTTCCTCGGTACTTGGACTAAAACTCTGTAATTATAGATTTCTCACTAAATTGTTCTGCAATGATTCTACTACTATTTTATTTACATATAATATTTTTTCAAAACTAAAATGTTACTGTTTTGTTCTGGACACAATATAACCTCTCTTAATTCGATGCTCATTCTTAATCATTGGTCAAGTGTATAAATACCTTTCTGCTAAGCCTTTGACAATTTCTACTTAAGGTAATGTATAAAATGTGTTCACATGTTGAATTAATTCTGAAGCATCAATAAAAAAGTATTTATATAGGTTTTACTTACTCTACAAGAAATACTATCAGCATATATCGTGTTGTTTGAAGCAAAGGCAGTTAACGAAAGTCGGTGTTATATAATATATACTCGTAATGTATCGTAATGTTTGAAGCAAAGAAAGTAAACAAGATTCGGTGTTATCAGTTTATTTATAACTAGCTGAGTTTTGTTGTGTCCATATCAAAGATACTACTATTTGAAATTTTGATCCAAAAGGTAATTTGCTAGATAGCTACAGATAGTAAACAATAATTATTCTTTCTAACCAATCATACATCTTCACTTCTCCCCGAGATTAAGGTTATAAAATCTACCTCTTTTCTAATTATAGCAGAGAGTGTGTAGAGAATCGGATTCAGAGCCGAATTAAATGGTAAGA
>JAFMSR010000019.1:36398301-36416546 GCA_022818135.1 Saxidomus purpurata | reverse complement strand
CAAGCAATAGAAACAAAAAGATCAAACACGCCCATGTATTGTCAAGATAACCATTATTTCAAAATCGATATTGTGCGCCATTTTTGTTTTAATTATAGCGGGCCAGTTGTTGAAGAACCTTGTTAATCTGGTCATATAACCACATGAAGCATTTATAAGAACTATGCGCTGAAGCAAGTTTAAAATTGTGCAGTAAGAAGTCAAAACAAAGTATAGTCAGGTACCCATCTTATTCAGCCTGCTCTCGCATGTGCGAGGACGATAAGGCTTTCTAAGCGTCTGAAAATGTGCATGTTGTAAACAATTCGCGTAACTCACCAGACATGGGTCCATACAACTGATTTTTTAGTACCAAGGCTTATGAAATTGCTTTCTGGGAAGAAATATAAGTCCAGAAGTTCTCTTGGCAGCACTTGAGACCAGTGTTTCCAACATATACCAAAATATAACTATCTAGCCGCATTTCACGACTCGGTTAAAAAAGGTTACACAAATGTGTTTCCGTTAAGGGGGAATACTGTAAATGTTTGCAATATAACTATTTTTAATAAAACCCTACCCTTCAGAAATCAAACTTCACTGATAAAACCTTTTGCAGGATCCCTTACTTGCAATTTCAACAAAAACAAAAGACATGTTAGACATGGCCATCCCCCCGCCGAGTGCTCTTTCTATGACCAAATAATTTAAGATCAGAGGAATGGCTATGTTATAAGTTCTAATTTAATTAGATATGAGTAATTATTACGTGTTGAGGGTTATTCACCTGCACTCTGTCTGTGTTAATGTCGCACTTCTACTCAAAAATCTGAAATCGTATTCTTTGCGCAAACGTTTTCTGCGAAATATCAATAACAGGAGGTAACTTACTGGAAGGTAAGTTTCAATTATGGTTCGTGGACACTGCATTGCATCTTAATATCCTCTATGACTGTATGCAATTTGAATCAATTCAGTTCAGTACTTAAGGAGTTACATGTATGGCCCTGACAATAAAAGCTAATAAAGGGAGATAATTCAAAAATAGGACAAGCAAGAGATAAAGGCTTTGTACACTGAACTTCTTCTCAATGTCCTGCGTCTATGTGTAAAGATGAAACAAATTCCCTCGAATACTAACATAGTTATGCTCTGGACAAACGTTTTATATGAAACATTATTAAAGGGAGATAACTCAAAAGAGAAAGGTATTGTTATCGTTCTCAAACACTGCACCGCATCTCAATGTCCTCTGTATGGCCCTGACAATAAAAGCTAATAAAGGGAGATAATTCAAAAATAGGACAAGCAAGAGATAAAGGCTTTGTACACTGAACTTCTTCTCAATGTCCTGCGTCTATGTGTAAAGATGAAACAAATTCCCTCGAATACTAACATAGTTATGCTCTGGACAAACGTTTTATATGAAACATTATTAAAGGGAGATAACTCAAAAGAGAAAGGTATTGTTATCGTTCTTAAACACTGCACCGCATCTCAATGTCCTCTGTAAGTGTATGCAATTTTAATAAATTTGGTTCAGTTCTTAAAGAGTTATGGCCCGGACAAAAAAGTAAATAAAGGGAGCTACTTCAAAATTAGGACAAGCTAGAGTAAAGGTCCTTGTACACAGCACTTTCTATCAATGTCCTCTGTCTGTGTGTAAAGATTAAATAAATTCCCTTGAATTCTTTGATAGTTATGCTCTGGACCAAAGTGTGACGGACAGACGGACGGACGACGGACGGACCGAGCCCATTACCATATCCCCTCCGCATTGGCGGGGGGATAATAATCGCCAACACATAGTGCGACACAATGACGAAATATGCGGATGCATAATGTAACGACCTACCGAAAGTCGAATTTCTATTCTTGCAAGATGTGTAAAAAATTGACTACTGTTTCCTTGAATTTAAAACCAATGTATTCCATATTGATATCACTTTTAATTTATATTGAATCATTGTTATAGGAAGGGACTATGCATTTCTCTTAGTGTTGCAACGATATGCCCGTGTACCAGTATATTGCAATACAGAGCCGGGCCGATACGTAACGCGATACGAATTCCCGTACCGCGATATTCAGAGTAAATGAAATTCCCACTTAACACATTGATCCGATGTTAATTCATCAGAAAAAAGGTGAATATCATGTTTTACCATCTAGGCCACTCTTTGGTTTCAAATGTAATATAACTTGTCGTGTTAGCTTTTATAAGGCAGTTTCGGGATCGTTTGTGGTCAACTTGTGTCACTGTATTTTTGGTAGTGATTTGTTTTTATTCTATTTTCTTAGGATTTCTGTTACTACAATATATCGCAATACGTATTGCAAAATGGGTTGATTATATCGCAATATATCGCAATACGGGTTTGACCGTATCGTTGCACCCCTTATTTCTCTCATCTTACCTGTCACGATAAATTGAATCTGCAATAGCTATCGTGAGTAGGTATACGCCCATCAGAAGGTCGGCCCCTGCAAGATTCGTTACAAATATCCCATAGCCAATTTTCAGCCTTTCGCGATCGTACATGATTCGGTATATGATTGTAAACAGATTTCCAAGAAAGGCTGCTATTCCGACAAGATATAACACTGCTTGAAGAACTGGGTGCCTCATGAGGTCTTTGCAAGATGAAAATTCATCCCGTTGTGGGTAGCATTCGCTTTCATCAACATAGCAAGGACGTATACAGCAAAATTTAAAAGCGTCAGAATTAAGTCTTTTAAGCGATACTATTCCTGTGAATATATCCTTGCTGAATTGTCGGATATTGTTTCCACTAAAGTCTATTGCATCAACAGAAGTATTGTTAAAAGCATGGTCTTCTATTTCTTCTAGTTTGTTGTTCGAAATATCTATAGTTTGTAAATTCAGGCCATGAAAAGTATTAGACACTATTTGTTTAAGGTTTGTTCCAGTAAGTTTTAAACTTTTTATATCTATTAATCCATGGAATGCCGTCGAAGATAAAAGTCGGAGTCTAAAATTGCCGTCGAGGTTTAATGAGGTCAGATATCTCAGATGACGAAAGGTATTATTCGGTAACATTTCAATTTTGTTGTATCCGATGTCAAGGCATCTAAGATTGTATAAATAACTGAATCCCTCTTCATTTATATGTTTAATGTCACAGAAGGACAAATTAAGAATAGTCATGAATGGAAAAATAAGTTTTCTGTTCGATACTGATTTGCTTATGCCAGGATTTCCACTTAGATCCGCACTCTGTGTGCTAAAAGACATTGCCTGAACATTTTTTATTTTCAGATGGCTACGCCGGCAAGATATTGAATACCCAACACATGTACAATCAGATGGACAAACAACGTCACAAAGCTGTTCGTCGTCTTTACCAATACAATGCGCAATTCCATCACATACTTTTTCTAACGGAATACACTGTTTACTTGATGAACATCTGTAGCCGCCTTTACACGGTACTTCGGACACAGCTGAAAATTATAATTGTTATTTATTTGCAAAACTTTTGTAACGAGTGTCATTCAAATTGCATTCAAGTCAATACAACTGATGTTAAAATCAAATGTTTAGTTAATATCCTAAATATAAACATTAAACAATCACATGTGAAACACCAATAATAATATAATGGTTCAACGCAAAAAAACAAAAATAATATCAAACAGGGAATGCCACGTACCAAAAACGCAGCCTCAGCAAGTTCAGCTACTGCGAATGCACATATTATTATATTCGTAAGCAATTAATTTCGTAGTGTTTTGCTTTTAGTCTTAAAATGACAAAATGTTAATTTCGCGCTAAATCATGGAATTGTTAAAGAGCTATATTGTAACGAGATTTCGATAAATTGTTAATATGGAAAAAAGAAAAATAAACCTGCTTACATGTATATGCATAATTCAATAACTGGAAAGTGCAACGTTCAGACTCACAAGATGTGACCCATTAACTATGTATGTGTTTATGATGTCCGTTGATGAAACAGTGCAACAAAAACTTCAGCGGCTAAATCTGAAATACTGAAACTGAATTTAAAGCGTAGGAGTACTTCAAAATATGCACTTACCTTCACATATTTGTGGGAATCGCCTATATCCA
This sequence comes from Saxidomus purpurata, assembly GCA_022818135.1. Taxonomy (NCBI): domain Eukaryota; kingdom Metazoa; phylum Mollusca; class Bivalvia; order Venerida; family Veneridae; genus Saxidomus; species Saxidomus purpurata. Next base: position 36,412,474 of record JAFMSR010000019.1, on the reverse strand, counting down.
AAAGAAAACAATGTACTCCATCTTTGTATGCGAACATCTTGGACGAAGCTGTAAGTATTTGATTTGTTATCAGTCATGTGGAATTCGATGTCCTTGAAAACACGATATATCGGATATCCTGGTCTTGAAATGTTTGAAAACATTAACTGCGCAACCTCTGATGATTCGGCAGTATTTTCCAAAAATATAATCCCTTTATAATCACTTGTAGTAAATTTCATGCCGGCCAGTAAATTTCGGGCCATCGATTTGTAAATACAATCAGGATTTTGAATTCCTGATTTGAATGGAAGAACTTTTTTTTCTCGTATTTCGAGAAGTCTGTGCTCGACATCGAGAGCGAATCCAGAAAGAGCTTGTGTCGAGAAATAAAGTATACGAATATCACTACCAGCTGTATAAAACTGATCTGCCAATTTGATCGCTGCGTTGTTTACAGTGTCATCAGCATCCTCAGTCAGAATGAAAACTTCTTTTGTGGAATCTGAACAGGCTGAAGTTAAGCGATTGTAACATTTGTGAAAAGCTTGCTGTGAATATTTAAAAATTCTCAAAAAAAATGTGACACAAATTATAGTGCTTTCATTAGGAGATATTTTTTTATTAAACATATTCACAATATGATGTTCTTAAATAATGGTTTGATTTAAACGGAAACTGAACGATTTGCAACAAACACAAAGGGTTTTATTGAAAGTCACTCTTAGCTTTTCTTTTGTAATCATTCTGTACTTGGCATGGTTATAATGATCATGCTGTTTTATTCAAAGATGTCACATTAGATAACTTCAAAAGGATAAATAATATAATATTTGCCAGTAGTTTTACTTAACTTAAAAGTTTAAGCTATACATCAATAAATCAACGTTTTGAAATATGTTGCAGTACCGTAAAACATACAATGATTTATGTAAAGTTATTGCTGTATAATTACGAGGAGCGGTGGTGTAGAGGTTAAGGTGTCTGTCGCTCATCCCGGAGGTTACAGGTTCGAGCCCCACTAGGGTCACGACCGCACCTCCTCATACGGTGGTGACATTTCAATTTCAAGACTTCACGAGTATGAATTCGTGAAGTAGAAATCATGAAGTATTTGAATGAAATCGAAAATTCTTGAAATTGTGAAATAATGAAATATTGATATCTTGAATTAATGAATAATTGAAATATGGAAATCGTGAATTTATGAAGTTGTGAAATATTGAAAAATTGAAATATTGAAATTGTGAAGTATTGAACTTCACGATTTCACGATTTCAAGAATTCGCGATTTCATGAGTTCACGCTTTGGGCGTGAAATTTGGAAATCGTGAAATCGTGAAATAATGAAATATTGAACTTCACGATTTCACAATTTCAATACTTCACGATTTCACGATTTCCAGATTTCACGCCAAAAGCCTGAACTCCTGAAATCGCGAATTCTTGATTTCATTTAAATACTTCATGATTTCTACTTCACGAATTCATACTCAGAAATCGTGAAGTCTTGAAATTGAAATGTCACCACCGGTCTTTCGTAGATTTGCGAATTTCCAGTCAATTTATTTTATGCATATTTTATTTTTACTTACTGTCATATATAAATATAAAATAGCATCAGTGCCATCATATTTTGAGATGTATTTCATAGATATTTTCAGAACTAATTATGAAACATGATGCAGTAATATAAAATAAATTATTATAACATGCACACATATTTACGAAACGAAACCGAACAGATATCAATCTCAGCGATTTTATCTATTTTAAAAAAAGGGTCAAGTGTTATAATCATTGTCATATTTTTCTTGTGTGTAGATAATGATGTAGCCTCCGGATAGTAATAATGACTAGTCATGCCTGATGAACACTTCATTTTCTCGAAATTTATAGCTGATTTATGAGTTTTATATCACAGAACCTTGTTTAAGGAAGATTATACTATTCGGAAAATCAAATGAGAATGAAGGTGTGAGAAATGTCAGTCGTAAAACTTTATGAATGCGTCTTATTGCTGTGCACTTTAGGGCCTCGAGTAATTACCATAAAAGTACAATCATCTGCCGTAGAAAGCGGAGTAAATGCATTGTAAAATTAATACCTTTGTTTTTAATGTTTTAACGTGCCAAAATTTCAACATGTTACTGTTCTGGACTACTTTCGTGCCAAGACAGAACTAAAATAAGACAGTTACATCTTTAATTTATGACTTGATGCTTGTTTATGTGGAAGGACCAGGGATGACTGTCTGTTAACATGTGTCAGGACCAGGGATGATTGTAAATGATAGTATCTTTCTGATTCACGTTAATTTTAAGCACAGAACAGTTTTACAGTATTTTTTGTGTTTGTAATGTTGTGTGTGTGTGTGTGTGTGTTTTGTGTGTGTGTGTGGGGGTGTGTGTGTGTGGGGGGGGGGGGTGTTGTGGGGGGGGGGGGGGGGGTCGCTTAAACTATACTCGTCAACATGACTGACATGATATAAAAATGAAATTTATGGTAATACTCACTACAATGAAGTTCATCGTGCCCATTAGGACAGTCAAGCACCCTATTGCAAACTAAGTTGAGTGGAATACAGTAGCTACCCGGACACTTCACTGTGTTTTCTGGACATGGATAATCAACTGCAATATATAAAGAGACTGCCAAACGGACCAAGTGACGAGGATGGTCATACGTGCAAAAGCAAACGTTTTGAGTGAGAGACTGACTGATTGATCACAAAACTATAGGATGTGTACACAATATTTTACAGGTAGTTACATGAAAGAATACTTAAAAGAAACCTTCTACTGTAAGGTTATATGTTTGGTTACTATCATCTGTTACAGTAGCAAGTTCACATGCGATAATTAAAGTCAATATGTGTATGTGAACATGGAATAATCCTGACCACCGAGTGTCTATGGTTATCATCAAATCCTGAATACATATGGCCTGTTAAATAAGCATCGTTATACTTTAACTGCAAACTTATATATATATACCAGTTTATCACTCAAATGTAACATATACTCGGTAAAAAGGTTTGCGACAAGGTGTTTAATTCTGAGTGTATCGAGAATGGCTGAGTGTATTTTATATATCAAATGAAAGACTAATTTTAAACCTGTCTTCTGATGTCAATTTTGTGAGATTTTCGACTGAATATTTGGTTGTTTAAAGACTATAAATGACGGAAGTCAGAAATATGGCGGTTTGGCGGCTGTAGAATGAATCAACAACGATTTAATTAATTCAAACGAAATTGCATTCGTCTTAGTGGGGTTCGTTTTGGGGGGGGTGGTTTTTTGTTGTTTGTTTTTCCTTTTTTTGTTTTTTTTTTTTTTTTACATTTTGTTTGAAAAAAAGACTTCATTGATCGACTGTCTCCATCATTCTAAAATACATTCAGCCGCTCTAGAGACATTCGGAACTATATATTATATAACTTGTTTTACCGAGTATATATTTATACTTATTGCAACAGAAATTCAAGTTAAAATAGTTGACTAAGTTTAATTAGTTTATAACACTAACTTTACTCATTTTCCTAGATGTAAAATAAATTGATGATGTTTTCCCATGAACAATGTTTATTTATCTTGTCATTTTTTGCATTAAACCGACGTACCCTATAATTGATGTCAAACTAAATAACCTCCAAAACATAAATAATATAATCTTTGGATGTATTATAACTAAACCTAAAAGTTTCAGCTATGCATTCCCATTAATTATCGATAAAATCAGCGGTTTAAAATATACTGCAGTACCGTAAACCATTCAATAATCTATGTAGAGTTGTTGTTGTACAATTCGTGGGTGGATGCGATTTAAAAATGTGGGGAAAAAAAAAGTTTGGTTGCACAACAAAAACCCTTTTAACCCCCCCATTTTTTTTTTTCATAATCAATTTTAAAAAGTTTTCCCCCTTTTTTTTTTTTTTTTTTTTTTTTTTTTTTTTTTTTTTTTTTTTTTTTTTTTTTTTTTTTTTTTTATATAATTTTTTTTTTTTTTAATAATTTTTTTTTTTTTTTTTTTTTTTTTTTTTTTTTTTTTTTTTTTTTTTTTTTTTTTTTTTTTTTTTTTTTTTTTTTTTTTTTTTTTTTTTTTTTTTTTTTTTTTTTTTTTTTTTTCTTTTGCCTTGCCCCCCCCCCCCCTTTATTACAGAAAGCCTCTATATTGATTAATTTTGGTAAACTGAGGCATTTTTCGCCATAGGTTCTTCTTTGAAATTGTATTTATTTATCATTTTACGTTCATTCAACACATAATCTATGTTTGGAGAATATGATCTGCTAGATGTAGGAAGTGCCCCTTTAAGTTATTTTAAAGCTTCTCGCTCACAGTTGCCGTTGAAAACAAAAAAGAATTTAAACAATGATATACTTAATTACTTATACATAAAATGTAAAACTTATGGCTAGAATCAACAACATAAGTAAAATTCTAGGTAAGAATTTGCAGAAATTAATTGAAAATGTTGGTGAACTTGGTTTTACGGCACCGCTACACTATATATTTATATTAGAATTCCAACATAAAAGCGTTTGTAACGCTTTATAATTTGGTAGCGTATAATTTCAAAATTAGGAAATAGATTTCACTTTTGAGTGATATACCGGTAAGTATATCACTGTGGGGAGTGTAAATGCGTAGTAATCTAATCACGAAGGCCGAAGGCCTGAGTGATTACTTACACACACAGTGATATAATAACCGGTATATCACTCAAAAATAAAATCTATTTCCATTCTAATACGTTAATCTAAACAAAAACATGTTCGATGGGGTACTATTTGCTGCGCTTTCATGAAGTCGCTGTCTTGAAACTTGTAGTTTTCCGTGCATTCCTTGCATTTCGTGAAATTTTGGCTGTTCTTTTTTACTCCTCAAATAAAACCTTATTCGTCTTATTCTTGTTGTTTCTGATATTGTTGGCGATAACGGAAGTGTAGAAAATTTAACTACGATTTGTTTTACATCACGTGAATTCATTCACAACAATACCAATCCAAGCGTATTAGCGCATGCACACTCGTAGATGTTGTGTGAAAATTACACGGGAGGGAATTTCAGCAGTCAAAAATAGTTCCGGACGCCTAGCGTGATATACTTAATAGTTTTATCACGCTCAAATCCTTCTTTGTGTATATAGGAGAAATTTCCAATAGTGTTAGAATTACTGATATACTGCACAGGAACCTTTTTATTTTATTTCTAACATATATTATTTTCAGAGTACGATGAACTTTATTTTTCACAAAAATCTAAGAGCGAGGAGCTTTAATGTATTATTTCTAATTATCTTTCTGTGATATTTTGAATGCTAGAATTGAAATGATATTTTTATTCGTTGTTCATAATATATCTATCAACGATTAACAGCGGTTGAAATATATATCTTTAATTCTTGTTAATAATCTGCTAATGTTTTTTTCTTTATTTCTACACCACACAAAAAATATGAATAGCTAAACAAATACGTTGTTTATATATCTGTTCCTATATAGTTTGTTATATTACATTTAACAAATTTAAATTATACGACTCGTAGAATTTATGGAAATTTATCTATGTTGTGAAGACGAAATATGTTGAAGTAAAGAATGAATTTAATGAGGCAGAAAATAAAGCTAAATTAATAAGGAAGATACCATATATACAATAAAAAAAGATATATACAATGAATTAAACAAAAACGTCTTTATATGGCTTTAAAATAAAGATTTAATTAATAAAATTAACTGTGCTTGTTTCCATGACGTCGCCGTCACAGCTTCTAGCAAGGGAGATAACTGTTGTAAAAAGGCAGATGATTAATGTTAATTAATGGCGTTAAGCCTCGGTTTGAATTTGTTAATAAAATAATTCTCTTTTGCTAATTTATATTTATATACAATTATTGCTGTGTATATGAACTGCTGATTAAATAATAAATATGTTAATTAAAAAAAAAAAAAAAAAAAAAAAAAAACCCCCACAAAAAAAACCCCCCCCCCCCAAAAAACCCCCCCCCCCCCCCAAAAACCCCCCCCCCCCCCCCCCCCCCCCCCCCCCCCCCCCCCCCCCCCCCCCCCCCCCCCCAACAAAAAAAAACACCCCACAACCCCCCCCCCCCCCCCCCCCCCCCCCCCCCCCCCCCCCCCCCCCCCCTCACAGATCTAAAGCAAATACTAAAAGAAACGGCTAGTTCCTAAAGATTTAGTTCAAACTCAAATAGGCAATGACATATTAATTTTATAAGTACAATAAGTAGCGAAAAATAAGCAAAGACATACCACAGTGTTCCAAGTGATTGCTTCCACATCTAGATATCTGGTCAGAATCAGCGCCGTCATATATACACCACTTACACACGTTGTCCTTGCTTGTTATTTTTTCTATAAATGAAACAAAAATCTGAATTAAATATAATTCTAATATGCCTATGGTATATCTCTATAGTCAATTCGAGTGCATTAATATGATTAAAGCACTCGGAAAAGAAGGCGGAGTTTCGGACATGGAAGTAGCTCCTTCCGACTTTTCTAATTTACTCCCGCGCAAAAATGAAATATAGAATATAAATAATATCTGTATAAATACATCAGTCGCATGAAAAAGTTGTGTTTAAGAACCTAAATATTATTTTTTATTGCATCAAGTAAGCCTTAGAATATCTTCAACTTTTTTTCCTTCCAAAAGGCTAAGAAAATTCAGGATTAACGTCATACAATGTTTTGATTCCGGGAGACAAAACAATGAATGAAAACGTTGACGTCATCACACTGACGTCATTACTCCACGTTAAAACGTTGTACAGTTCCGATTACCGGTTCGCTTTTATATCGATTGTCTGCTTTGTTAGGTTCTGAATCTGACGTCTTCTGCATAATGTCACAGTCGGGTATTTTTTTATATTTCATGAATTAGATGATTAAACTAAAATAAGTTTGTATAATATAGTTATGTATGATATCTTGAGTGGTTGCCCGAATAGGGGAGTGAATTTCAACAGCTGCTACTTATGCTATTTTACACATTACCACCGAACTGAAAAAAGGTCCGTAGTAGTTACGATAGTTTTCATAAATTCGGCTTATAAGAATCGAAATAATCTATGGCTTGGAGTGCTTTATCGAAATTGAAGCATTTCCCGTCGGTAATGTGCCTGCGTATAAATTCACTCGGGCTTCGCCCTCGTAAATTATTCCGCCAGGCACATCACCTCCGGGGAATGCTTCAATTTCGATAAAGCACTCCAAGCCATAGATTATTTCTTAATGAAATTATAACAAGTTGTTGCATTAATGTGCATACAACAGAATATACAAAACATTTAAACACATGATACAATTAAATTGTTTTCATCGTGTAATCTGGGCTATATTTTCACTTCTGTATACTATTAGCCGATGAATAACACAACGGAGAAAATTAAAAATACACAAAATGTTATCATAAGAGAATCTATACATGTAAAAAGAAAATAATCTTCCAACACATTTTGTATAAAAACGGTCACCTGGTAAAAAATTAGGGGAGACGCATTGTTTAATATTTAAGTACCTTTTACTTGTCCGGGAAAATCAAAAGTCATCCTCACTTATTCAGTTGCGATGCCATAGTTAAGGGCGTCGTATGTACACACAATAAAAAAATGATTTAAAAACTCAGACGTCGTTTTCAGTTAAATTCCTTATCTTTTGTATGATTTTGTTATAAACAAAGGGACTTTGTGTTCCTTTTATCAAATTGTTTGAAAAGTAGCGTAGGTTTAAAAAAAACACATACAAAGTACATCTCTCATAGTTTTACAGCGACGTTACACTGATAGATGGGGTTGTTGTATTAAGAAAAGGAACACCTTCATTTTTGAAGCAAAAATCGTATTGATCAACAGAAAGAAGGCACTGTTGATTGCAATCACGTTTCGTGTCAATTATCTTTTTAAACAAAATTTGAACAGCATTTAGTATATTTTTGAGAACCATGTAATGTTGTTTTTAAAAGTAATATTTAAAACACATTTTTGGCTTAAACAGAAAGCTTTACCTATTAGCTTGTTTTTACATTAAAATTCATTCTCACGAAATAATCAAATAGACGGCTAATATAAGTTTTAAGTGGATATAAAAAGAAGCAGATGGGATATGTTCGCACTACGTCGTCGATATAATGAAAATATAAAATAGACATTGTATCAGAATCAATTGCAGCAGAAAGAACATATGTTGCAACTCTTACTATGATATATGCATTTAATTTCTGGCGTTATTTCTATTGGTAGAGCTCCTGTCAATATCCTATCGTCTATATACATGTCACCATCACTTGTTAGGTTGTAGTATTCACTTCTTACTCCAAATAAGCTTATACTTCGTGACTCATCACACAATGTTGATTCAAACCAGGTATATTTATATTCTGATTCCCACTCTGAGTAACTGTGAATACAAAACATATTATGCTAAAATTAAAGCAACTTAATCTGTGTTCGGATTTGCAGTGTCTAGTGGTGTCTAGTTGTGTTTCTGGTTGTATTTGCTCATTCACAGTCTAGACAGTATGTTTTAGATTTGAAGCTGATAAGTGTTGACATGATCAGTAGATGTTTTCAAGTTACGTACTAAATAAACAAGTTTTAGTAGGTGTTACCGTAATGTACATAAAGGCCACAGCAATTTCACTACTTGCACCTTTAAACTAAATCCACTGTAACTGTTATTCTATTTTATGTTTATGTCTCTAAATCAGAAAACGTATTGTGTTGCAATATGGGTAATTTATACAGAAAAAGGAGTTTGATGCCTTTAAATTTATATGATGTACATTTGTACTGTCTAGAAATTCAAATTTCCAATATTATTTGCAAGTGGAAATTGCATCATTGATGTTTCCTATTTATGAATAAGTAACTCTCTGGTGTGTTGTTAATTGGAAGCGTACTGTACTAAAGTATGTGCTGAAGCAGCATATTAGCAACTGATGACCCAAAATTATTTGGGTCAAATAGAAAATAACATTACTTTTTAGGGATGGAATTTATATATAATTGTCATCTAAACATATTAAATAAAATATAAGGACTCTAAATTGTTTATATCTTTGATGCAAAAAAAAAGAAATGTTTTCCCTACAACTGGATTGTTTTTGTAAATGAGTAAATGAGAATTAACTCTCTGTAGTCAGAAATATTGCAAAAATGAGCAACTATTCTAAAATTGATCCTCCCCTTTTTCACAAAACTTGGCCCTTAAGGAAGAACCAGTACTAGATTTTCCGTACATTATAAGAAACTGCCAATTTTTCATATAAAGAAATATGTTCCGGAGCAGGACATGAACCCACGACCCTCAATCAGTGGGAGGTAACAACGATTTTAAGTCAGCGAGTTTAACCACTCGACCACAGAGGAAAACTATCTGAAACACAAAGAAGATCCATTTTTATGTAAGGGAGAAAAAAATCGCGTGTGACTGTGTAACGATGTATTCCTTTCGTTTTGCAGTACTTGTATGCAAAATAAAAATTTTGCAGAAAAGTAGTAACACTATCAACCGAAGTCCTTTAAATTTCAATTTAAAACTATTAATCAATTCGTCTGGCTGTAAGTTTCAAGAAACCCTTTAATATAGGCCGAGTTTACTATGTAAAATTGCTACATCATTACCTTCTACAAGTTTATGTGCAGCGAAAAAGTGGTTCGAATTCAATTGGTGAGTCATCAAAGGCGGCTTTGTGTGAAACTTATGGAATGATGATTTCAAAAGCATTTGTTTTTTCGCAAATTCAAAGTAGTGACACATGTCCAATATTTTTCATTCTTCCAAACATTCTTTTTAGACTATATCGCAGCTGCTTTGGCACTGATAAAAAAAGTAGACATCAGATGTTCAAATTCTCATCCCAATGAACTTTTGTGCAAAGTGTAGCGACTCTTTGTGAATTATTTAAGTTGCAGCGCGTGTCACAAACTTGCCATATAGAATGTCTTAAGTTTTACTAAGTCGAAGGTCAAAACTCTGGAGTAACTAGTACTATATACAAACTAAAACCAAGGTGCACACCGTCTAATGCTAATAGTTAAGTGACTCTTGATCAATTAGATCAGCGTGTGCCACAAGATTATCGGACGTACGGACGATTAAAAACAAATTTATATCCCCACCTCCCCTGATTGGGTATAAAAACTAAAAGATTTGACCGCAGATAGCGCGGTATATAAAAACAGTGTAAATTGTGATTTTTCCTGGGCTTCGGTCTATTTCTTGTTATGCGTCAAATATCCTACCGAATAAATGATGTTGTCAACATAGTACAAAAAGTAAAGTCACAGTGTTCTTTAATATTGTTTCAGAGTCACTAAATACATTTTCGTCCAGATTCTTACAATCTTACAAAAACACGTTTCAAAAATGTCTAAAGCATCTATAGTTTCTTAAATTATAGAACAAATATATACGCTTTGCATAGTTACTCAAAATACAGACATGCACCATACGCTCATAAACAAGGCAATAAAACATGAGTAAGGAATGAAGACGTTATTCAAATTACTTACGTTTCATTAGAATAATCATCTATGTCCTCAAAGCGTCCTCTGGTAATTTTGAAAGTGTCAATTATGCATTCACAGTTGTAAAAAGCATCACTGTGCTCTTGTAACGCGTAGCGTAAACTGCACGCGCTTTTAATCTGTAAAAGAGCAATAACTTTAAACAAAACTTGATAAAATTCGTTATACATATGATAAGCCAAACAGACTGTTTCTAAACACTACCAGACTGATTCCAGCGATGTAATAACAAAATCAATACAAACTTGTAACGAAAGTACCTTTTATCAGATTTTCTAAATGCAAACGAGAAGACGCGTTGTTAATTTGTTAAAGACAGAATTATCATACGACGGTAACACCTAGCGATGCAAAGCATGAACGCGTACGACCGACCAACGCAAACACGCGAATGTTGCAAAAATATCATTTTCTCCAAACCGGGAACACAAATAATACATGACAGCACTGACTTTAAAGCCCTATGATCATCTAGGATGTAAAGAAGCTTGTCAGTTTTATAGTTTTCTAGGTAAGATTACATATTAGAAATAAAGCAAAGTATTTTATGATACTGAAAAAAAGAAATTCTGTCTGACAATGCTTTTTGTGAAGAAACGACAACAAGAGGGTCATGGTGAACCTTGGTCACCAGCAGCGTCGCTGTAACAAAGTAAATACATTGTAGCTCTAAAAACTAGGTCAAAAGGTTGAGTCGTAAGGGCAAAGTTAGAACAATTTAGATAGGATCACTAGACAATGCTACATACCAAATACATGAGCTCAATGCCTTGCAATTCAAGTTTTTCAAACATTTTAATATATAGGTCTATCTAAACTAACTACCCACAGAGTGTACCCAGTTTTACCATGCTATGGCAACAAATAGGAAAAACTTTGCAAATCTTCTCCATAACCACAAGGCTCAGATCTTAGATAGTAAGAGACTTAAATTACGTAGACTCCCTGTAGTAAAAACAAAACAAATCGTCTTGTCTAAATCAAAAAGACAAATAGCTTAGATAATTGGTTTGTACAATTGCCTAGTGGCAGTTTACAAAGTTTTTCAGAAAGTTTGGCCACGCTCGGTTGGTACGACATTATACTTAGACCTACGTATAAAGTATACGTTTTTGTTTTGCGAGAACTGGAAGAAACATATATACTGTATAGAAAGTGCTATTTGTATGGCGTGCTATATTAATTTTTGGAATTTTCTAATGGGACTGTAATTAATTGCTCACCTCTAAGACACATGAGTAATCGTCTCTATAAACAGCGTCTTCAAATTCCCTTTCTTTTATTGGTAACGTAGCATTCGTTACTGTCCGTGTATAAATATGTCCTCTGTTCATATTTATATCCACATCCATATTTTGAACTGACATTTTTATATTTCCATCATGTGTACCCACAGATGAGAAGTCGCAGAATATATGTAAAAAAAAAAAAAAAAAAAAAAAAAAAAACCACAAAAAAAAAAAACCCCCCCCAAAAAAAAAAACCACAAAAAAAAAAAAAAAAAAAAAAAAAAAAAAAAAAAAAAAAACAAAAAAAAAAAAAAAAAAAAAAAAAAAAAAAAAAAAAAAAAAAAAAAAAAAAAAAAAAAAAAAAAAAAAAAAAAAAAAAAAAAAAAAAAAAAAAAAAAAAAAAAAAAAAAAAAAAAAAAAAAAAAAAAAAAAAAAAAAAAAAAAAAAAAAAAAAAAAAAAAAAAAAAAAAAAAAAAAAAAAAAAAAAAAAAAAAAAAAAAAAAAAAAAAAAAAAAAAAAAAAAAAAAAAAAAAAAAAAAAAAAAAAAAAAAAAAAAAAAAATAAACCATCTAAAATGAAAGGATTGATATATGTATATAGGGGTGTTGACTTCTGGATTCAATACAAGTTTTGATACGCGTCCAGTGACATCATCTACAGAATCCCTAACAATCTGCTCGAATTAATGTGTGACAAATATATTATATCAATACTGTTTCAGATTCATACATGTACACTGAATATTAAACTTTTAAAAGCTGAAGTCCTTTTCTGACAGTAGTCCTTACTGATGGATTGGCTTAATGCATGTGAAGATAATCACAATTCTCCGTTTTAAAATATATGATGCAGTTAACCTTAGCTATCGAAAATTGCACACATCGAATAGCAGCGTGCACAGAAGTAAATGTAGAAACTTTAGCTAAGATACCTCGTAAACTGGGAGGAAATTGATTAATAACTAAATCTCAGGGAAATGAATAAGTTATTAATACGTAATCAACAAATCATGTAGGAAACATTGAAACAACCCGGAATTAAAATAAATGTATTATATGTGGTATCACTTTGAAATAATTATGTTTTATTTTATTTCCGTTGACAGAGAGGAAAATGGTTATGTCTCTGATAGTATTTCTTTTCAGCTGACAGATAATTTAACATTTGGCATTCTCCTGCGCGCCCGCTCATGTCAATTATATACATTGTGATAATCAGAATTCAGAGCAAATATTTCACTACTTATAAACAAAATCATTTTATCGACTTTAATTATAACATTGAAATTCATGACAATTAAACATGCAGAAGAGTATTACTTTGACATCTTTGAAATTCTCTAAATGTTCAAACTTTCGACATTCATAAGCCTGCCATACAGGTTCATTAATTTTAAGTAATCAAAATGTAAGTATTTTGGCTTTACTTATGTAATATATCCGTGATGCCAGTCCTTTCTGCTTCCACAACTGGTCACATGAAAACGGATCGCCGTAAACACATGCCTTTTCATCACTTCTATCCTCACAATCAACGTAATTGTCACATTTGCCTTGTAGAGGGATGCATTTTACGAAATCGCAATGAAATGCATTTTTGCATAATTCTAAAAATAAATGTCCATACATCAGAACCAAAGTGTGTTGTTAACTCAATTAAATATCTGTTTCATCATTTCTTCAATAGAAATTAGATTTGTGTGCAGGACGTAAACCAACACGAATGTTCACAATGGAATTCCAGAAATATTTTCAGAAATGTCAAATAATCGGCTATTACAATTTTATGTGAAAATCATGAACATTTCAATTCAACAAGTGCGTTCAATAATCAAATAGTTGTTTAGATTGTTTATAGTCCCGGCCGACCGTAGGATTTCTCCTCTGGTGAACTTGCAGAGACGCCATATATAATATAATGGAACCCCGAGCAGAGATTTACAGCTTTCATATCAATTGCATATGCGTAGTGTAAAACATTCATTTTCAGAAGAGGTATTGTATAAATGTTGTAATCTCTTTTATAAATTCTTCTACAGAAACATGCAAATTGATTGAGGTTTCAAACCGAAACAACATACCACATTGGTTTTCATCGCTCATGTCAACACAGTCAGGGAAACCATCACATTTGTCTTCTACAGGAATACAAAACTTATTTCCACACTTAAACTCTTCAGATGTACAGTCTCGCAACTTTGTAGCTGCAACAAATGTAAACATAATCTATAGTGGCTGAGTTTTATTCTTTTGTCATCATAAATGTCCTAAAATTATGAAGCACAATTACTTAATAAGTTGAAAATTTGTACAAGTTTCATAGCTACAGTTAAAATGGTATATTTACCACTTAGTATTCCATATAGATCTTAACAAGCGTTGTCATTAATCCTATGGACATTTCTGACATAATG
>JAFMSR010000019.1:36237418-36397801 GCA_022818135.1 Saxidomus purpurata | reverse complement strand
TCGTTGTATTGTCTGAAAGCATCTTTACTCAAAAGTTTTTCTGGATAGTACAGTGCGTCTAAAACAACTTAAAAGCGACTTTTTTGTACCACGGCTAAAAGTGACTAATGGTAAACCTCTGGCAAGCGAATTGTAACCTTGCTTAATCTAAGCATTCTTGAGAAATGGAATTTTTTGTGACACTTTTAATGAATATTGGAAATATTTGCAGCGTTAGTTTTCAAATGCTGCCTATGAACGTGTAGAACTATTGATTTTCGAAAGCATCGATTTCAGTTTATTGTGCGGACTTTTTACTGTTACATATCAAGTAAATATGTAACATGTATACGTGCCTTCCTTAAACTGATCTGATAACTTAAACAGGTAAACAAAGCCCGTTCAAATAACACGTTTCTACTAAAGATACACAAACTATGTCTTACGTATATTCGTAATTTCCTACATAAGGAAACAAAATATATACAGAATTCGCTTTTGTATAATAAATGAAATGTTAGTACAAATGTAGTAGTTTCTATACTTTGGACATATGGCATTTATATTAGTATTTCAAATAAAAGAGTCTGCGATTAATTTTCATTTGACATTCGATACGGAAATAGTTTTTGTGAAAATACAATATAGAAAAAATGGCTAAAATATTGATCATGAAAACATGTATCTTAAGATGTTAACCTTTCTTTCTCAGGAATAATGGCATTGACCGGACGACCCATAAGTGGGGATGTTTATGCCTGGACAGCAGTATTTGTCTTACCATTAAATTCGGCTCTGAATCCGATTCTTTACACACTCTCTGCTATAATTAGAAAAGAGGTAGATTTTATAACTTTATTATCTGGGAGAAGTAAAGATGTTTGCTTGGTTAGAAAGAATAATTATTGTTTACTATCTACAACTACAATGTACCTATTAACTTACTTTTTGGATCAAAATTTCAAAATAGTAATATTTTTGATTCGGACATAACAAAACTCTAATTATAAATAAACTGACAACGCCGAATCTTGATTACTATGTTTGCTTCAAATATTACGATACATTACACGTATGTATTATATAAAACCTACTTTCGTTTAACTGCCTTCGCTTCAAACAACACGATATATGCTGATAGAATATCTTGTATAGTAATTCAAACCTAAATAAATACTTTTTTATTGATGCTCATATAATTATTTATAAACCTGAAACACGTTAACACATTAAGTGAACTTCGTCAAAGGCTTAGCACAAAGGTATTTTTACACTTGACCAATGATTAAAAAAGAGCGTCGAATTAAGAGAGATTACATTGTATCTAGAACAAAACAGTAACATTTTAAGTTTTAGAAAAATAACATTGCAGAACAATGTATTGAGAACTCTTTAATTACAGAGTTTTAGTCCAAGCACCGAGGAACAAAGAAGAACTGAAACCACGAAGGGTAACACAGTTTTACTTTACTGTATTGATAACATTTTGTATGAACATTACATGACTAACTACAAGACATATAGCGTGATACAAATTTAGGAATATAAGTGTGCTATTAAATAATATAGGTTGTTATATCCAAAGCCATACATTTCTCTGTCTCAATTTTATTTCAAATTACGGCTTCATTACCCTTTGATGCATTTAGAAACCTTATTTTACTAATTTGTTGTCGCTTCAAACTGTTGTGGATGTACAACCTGATATGCATTTAGTCAACTCAAATTTCGTAATATGAATTCGTAAACAAAATGTATCGCTGCATTTTTTAGCCGAGTTAATTTGAAATTTGTATGTGCAGTGTTCCAGGTAGCAAAACATAACAAGGTGCAGCAACCTGCCCCTGTTAACTCAGCATTTTTCTCTAGCACCCTGCTATGCCCTTTTTTAATGTTATATTAATGAGCATATTTATTGGATTTAATGACAAAGTACACTTGGTTCTTTTTCTATAAGGCACAAGCAGTTTAATTGGAGTTAAGAAATGCCAAAAGTCGGTAAATCTGTATTGTTAATTTAATTCAAATACATGCCCTTTTTATCATAATTGTGCACGCTCTCAAGAGCCCCTTTTCCAATAGCAGCCTGTCCTTTTTAAATCCTAGCTGTGACACTGTATGTGTCTATAAATTGTAAATCACAAATAGCAATATATAACAAAATATGACAAATTATAAATAATAATTTATGTATCGGTTTGTTTATAGTAGAACTTTGACAGGAGTCGTTTTTTTGAAACTTATGTCATATATAAAAGCATAATGGGGTGTTCCTCTATGAAAAGAACCTTTAATCATACAGGTATGTTACTATTTCTGGAATATACGCATTAATATTTGTGAAAACGCTGCATTTACTATTTGAAAAAAAACAACAATTATGGTATATCAGAGGTTGGTCGTGGAATCTTGCGATACAAAAACTTACTACAGTGCGTTAGAATAAAGAAGGGCATACATGTAAAAGATGGTAAAAGTGTGCATGCCATGGTAACTGAAGGTGACAGCATTTCTACCACTACCGTTACTACAGCAAGCATGCTACTCTTCAAGTGTCTGTGTGTTTTACATGAAGCATCAGTCAACATAGATAGGCTATCCCCAGAAAACATCTATATAAATATCAAAGATAAGAAGGTAAGAGCTTTAATTTTTGTTTCCCAAAATGGAATTTGAAAATCATATAGATTCTTGAATTGAATTCAAATTACACAAAAATGGTGCGAAAAAGCCTATATCTTTAATGTTCTTTATTTAACGCATTTGTACAATCCATTCTAGCTTATTAATAATAATAATGATAATAGTAATTATAATAATAATAATAATAATAATAATAATAATATCTTTATTTCAAAAAGGTAACTCATTAGGGAAATGCAACAAGAGCATAAACATCTTGGAGATAAGACCTTATTTACAATGAGGGCTTTTGAAACATTTTCAGCAAAAAAAACCCAAGTCCAACTGTTAATCCAATGCCATGCAGACAAACATAACGCAAAATTATGCATACACGCATACATACATGCACACGCGCACAAACGCATTCGCGTCTTCACGCGCGCGCACACACACGCACACACACACAAACCGCACGCTCGTATGCACACTCGTTCACTCACGCATTCGCATGTACGATGGACATATGTAAAATCATAAACTAACAGACATAACTTGTAGATATGAGAAAAAGAACGTGTGAATGGTATTAAAGTGACAACATATATTATATACCGTGTCATTCAACAATAGGTATTGCTTGAATTTAGTTTAGAATATTTCAAGTTTGTAACATATGGAAATCATTCCATATTTCTATACCAGCGTAACCGAAAGTTCGTTAAATGTAACTATCTTTCGAACGTTTCTGCTTAATATCCATTTAATTGTTCGACCTTAAATTATAAGTAAGTTTTTTTTAATAATTAAACAAGCTTAGATATATACTAAGGAGTTCCGTTTTGAAGTGATTTATACACCATAAGGCCTATGCAGTATTTACACCAGCTTTGAAATGTTAACCAGTGTACCTCATGTATAAGCTTGTTCGAATCTGTGTATTTAAAATTATTCTAGCTGTTCTTTTATGTACTTTTGATATCCTGTTTAAACCTGATCTACATTAACACCAAGAAATATACCCGTAATCAAAAGTAGATGCAATGTTTTGCATTGAAAAACAATTGTTTTGTTTCGGATGTTCAATAAATTTGGACTCTTTTAAGACGTGATTCTTTTGACGCCAATTTCATGCACGTTTTATCGATTTGGACTTTCCAGTTAGGGCTGTTACCAATATGAGTACCCAACATATTTTGAGAACACACATTATGAATAACTGTATTTCCAATATCCAACTCAAGTTGTTTTGTATGCTCATCTTTTGTTCCCAGAATCACGCATGTCGTCTTAGTTTGGTTTAATGCTGCACGAGTTTTGTATATTTGCTAAATCAGATTGAAGTTTGGACTCGACACCATTGTCAGTCACACAAATGCGATGCAATGTTGAGTCTTCAACGTACATGTCAATATAAGATTATTGGGAAGAATATATTTGCATTTATAATATTGACTTTGATGATAATTACAGAATGTAAGGACAAGTATCTCGCTGGATTCGACGTTATCTATTGCTGATGATGAGAGAAACATGCGACAGGACATATATCAGACTGGAATTATAATCCGGCGCCTTCTTGCAATGCTTAAATTTAAAGACAAAGCATCTGTCTAATTATAGAACTAGCCTTTACATTGCACCAACGATTGTTTGAAATGCTGATAGAGAATGATGAATAAAGGAACATATATGTTATTTTGAAACAAAAATGCAACTTCGAGAATCCATAGCTAAACTTAATGATTTAGATATATTATTACAATCGTTCTATCTGCCGATGGCTTGCTTACTTTTATGAGGTTTTCGGATCATTTCTTTCTTTTAACTATGTTTTTTTTTAATTTTTATAATGTTTTCGTTTCATTTTTTATATTTTTATTTTTAAAATATTATATGCATTTTTCGTTTAATTTGTTACTTTTATGTTTTGTTTTGTCAATCTTATTCTTGACTAGTATAATATATGTACAAAATGTTAAGTATAAAATTAAACTATCTGATATATATTCAGGTTGTTAAATACCTATTAAACACATTTCTAATGAATATTCGCTAGAACATCTCTAAACCTAACCCTACATGATTTTGTATACCGAGGGTTAGGGTAAAGTTGTAACTAGTAAATGATGACATTTTCAAATGGTACGGAAATAAAATTGCTTCCGTAAAGATTGGTTATTAGATGCAATGACGAAAGTCACAAGTCAACTAACTTGAACATTGTTCAATATATCTATGTTCAATCAGCTATACTTTATTGTTCGGCAATGCATCGGATTGTTCATAAACGCAAGCTTGAAACAATGCTTGTATTTGAAAGTATCTTTTCTGGTTAATGCTTTGAGCTATTTAATCCAACCTGTAATTTTGTTTTTGTCACGTGACGGGTAAAATAGCTTCTTGGAACTTGTAGAAGTAACAAACTTCCATCACTGTTGAGGGTTGTATGAGTGGCAACATAAACTGTTGATTAGCATAGTAAACAACAGGTGAACTTTCCATTCGAAATATAAGTTGTCTGGTGAAATGAGCGTGGACGAGCAGACACGTTTTTTAGGCTTAAACAGTTAATGACTACTTTACCACCGCGTATGAAAGACGTGAAAGTAGTTATTTTGTGATAACATGGATATAGATACTTTCACGTCAAAATTACTGGGTTATAAGTAAGATGTTGCTCAAAGTGTGGGATATTTATCTTTCAAATATAAATTTCAGACCTGTTGTTATCACGATTCCTTAAACTTGCCATTGTTGATATAGTTTGGCTAATAATAAACCGATATGCATGTGCCATGTATGTATTTCAAGTTCGATCACATATCTATATCAACTTTCGATGGGGGTTTTTAATGATTTATAAAAAATAATTATTATTGCTTATTGTTAACATAACATTGCGTTTTTATCTGAATATTAGTTTCTTTTCAATGTGTTATATATTTTTTCACATATATATTGATGGAGTACTGTATTTCTCGTTGTGTTAAATAACATTTAAATCACGATCTGTACTTACAACATGTATCGGCATGCAGGTATGCATGCATTCATGTGAGCACATATATATTTCTTGGGTAAGACATCATACAACAAAGTCACTTTCTTTAAGCCCTCTCCAACTGTGCTTATTCAGTTAACATCGGCTATAGACTACCTATAATATTGACCTAAATAAAATGTAAGCATATTTCCACTGAAAGGTCCCTAAAATTTATTTCTAGAATTTCGGCAAAAAGACTATTGTTGGAATTTAAAAAAAACTACAATACGCTATTGTTCCGTCAAACATCGCCCAAATATATATTTAATTAAAAATGTCAAGTATCATAAATTACAAAAATTATAATATAACAGAGTTCTATTGTGGGACAGCTGCACATTTTAAGTAGAATTTGGAAAAATAAAAGTTTTGCCAAAACGTTTTCAGATCAGAATAATCACACTGAGGCCTAAAAACAATATAATACAAGGGGCTAGTATAAGAAGCCGTACGAAAAACTACGAATTCCTATTGCAAATACCTTGAAATTTTCATTTTTTGGTATATATTTTCATGAAACAGCTATATTTCTTTAACATTTATTTACGTAGCTGTTTTCTTATAATTTATAGAAATTTAAGACTTTTTTGAAGAACTATGGGACCAAAATGAAAGCTCGGGGGTCACTAAGGGTTGGACAAACTTTTTAAATTATCGTCTTCAAGACCACATGTTCAAGATATGTTCTGTCACGTTCTAGATAACTTCTACCAATTTTCAAATCAAAATTAAATCACATAAATAAAAAAACCTAGGTTCCAATGATTTTCTGTAATAACTATTGACTTACCTAGCAACCAGTTACTTCCATATCAACCATTGACTTTCCCTAAAACGTAGTGATTTTTTTCCAGGGAACATGTAACATTCTTTGCAACCATTGAATTTCTGAGCAACAACAAATTAGCGTCTCAGCACTCAGTGAGTTCGCCTACCAGTCAGTGACTTCCATAGAAGCCAGTGACTTCCTAAGCAATAACCCAGTATCCTACGAATTCACGAATTCATGATTTTATTTCACAAATTCACGATTTCACGAATTCACGATTTCACGTTTTCACGAAATTAGCTTACTGATTTCACGATTTCATGAATTCAATATTTCACGAATTCACAATTTCACGATTTCACGAATTCACAATTCACAATTTCGCGATTTCAATTTCACGAATTCACGATTTTACGAATTCACGATTTCAATAATTTACTTCACGAATTCACGATGTCACAAATACAACTGCCTGATCTCACGATTTTTCAATTTAACTTTAAGGATCCCTGCTTAAGCACAAACCATACTATGATAAACCTCAAATATTATGACTTGATACTGAGTCATCTGTTTTTGTCATACTGCTTCATTTAAAGAGCATATAAGGTTCATTAAGAGCAACCCACGGACAAATAACACTACTGATATTCAACTACATGTATATGATTACTTATTGACAACACATTAATTAATAATCTCATGTTCTGAATTATCTAGCGAATTTCTTTGTAAATTTCGATACTGAATTATAATGTTTAGCGAAAACTGTAAATCAAGCACTACACGTTTGCCATAACCAACATTTCTTAAGAAAACTCCAGTTCTATCGCAACTATATATACTAGTGAATAGAATAATGAATTGAAGTATATTTAATTGATTAATCTATGATTTACTTCAAATAATGTTGACCTATTTTGTGTCTTTTCGCAAAAAAAAAAACAACAAATGTTGTGTGAGAGCGTTTCGTACGTTATGCAATGTTATTAAAACATAAGGTTCTATATCTATGAATGCATTATCGAAAAATAAAGCAACGCCAGGAATGTTTTTATTGCAAATAACGGTCATTTAGTCTTCAACACATCGTCTTAGTAAGAAAAAAATGCAATTAATTTACATCCAAAGTGGACTTTGGACTTTCAATACTAATTACATGCGTATCAATAGTCATATCAGGCAAAATAAATAATTGTGTACTTTATAACAATTTTCGTTGTCAAATTTAACGGTTTTACGCATTTTTGAAAATTTTATACGTAAAAGGTATGATTGTATATGTTGCGATCACAATTAACGACACAAGATTCCACAGGAAATGGCAGCATTTGCGCTTCTCTTGGAAAGAAATAAACATTATAAAGATTTTGTTTGTAAACTATAAAAGGTTGAAAAGATGGGGCATCATCATAAAAGAAGGCGTAAATGTGTAAGGCTGGACAAATGGGCAATTAATATAAGTTGAGAGGGTTTTATGTGGTTTTTTTCAAAGTATAAGCTAATTAGTATTACAAAAACTAAAAGCACTTACATACATGGTTTACATTTACATCAATTTTCTGTTACGTTGAGTACTCGTAAGGCTCTGCTCAGTATATTATAGATTAAAGTTTATATTGTAATTGTAGGGTATAGTAACTTTGAAAGATCCTTAAAAATGGTGGGAAATGACTGACATTTTTGCCCATAAGTTTCTAATTTAAAAAAAAAAATAGGAATGACGTTTCATATTCGTAGTAAGAGTCGTTATATTTGCTCGTCATGGGTTTACCTTTTTTAGTCCTCCATTCGACAAAGTAAGTTTCACATAATTTAGAAATTTGTCACAGGAGTAAAGACTCCGAAACATTTTGACTATGACCTTGAATATGACCCGGTAAACTTCATTTTCAAACACTTGACATGCTCTTTTTTCAATAACTAGAGCTATTAACTGTTGTTATTTAATACCCCGTGCTTGTCACAGTTTAATAAAGTTCACTATGGTGGTATGCCACAGGAAAACTACTATTTACGACTGAAGGAGGAGATTCTGCACAACTGAAATCAAAACGACAATGTCTGACTTTTAAGATGACTTAATCTGCTTGAAAATATCTCGATTTTGTATGTAAGCCACAGAACAGAAAATGTAGTATGAAATATAACTGCTACACTAAGAAATAATTAAACTATACCAGATGGAAGCAGTACTATGTGTTTACCATTGTAAGATAGCATGTATAGGAAATAGCCAGCGGTAAACTTCGTGCTGCTCATATCACCTTGTACTTATCTGCGATAGAAATAAACCAGAATAATACAAACATATCAACTGTTCTTAATAAAAACAAACCATTTGAGCACATTGTGTGTTGTGTTTTTTCTCGTATAAAAGAGAGGTTGATATCAAAGACGTGCACGAGTATGTGTAGTAGATATTTGTGTGTACTATGCCATCCATGTATGCATAGAAACAAATTACGACACGTATCTTTATAAGTTATCTCCGTGAAGCTTAGTTTATACGAATAGATTTAAGTTAGATTACGAAGAAAGCTCCGTAGCTTATTTAAATGCTCCCGAACACACATCCAAGATGTCATGACAGTCGTTAGGGAGAGGCAGTGAGTTGTTCATCGCTGCTACCGGTTTACAGCTGGATAGACTGAGGCACGTGTGGTTTCAGTGTCTTTGCCTAAGGACACACCTCGTGCTCCAGCTGGGATTCGAACCCGAGACCTCCCGTCTGTGGTCTAGATTGAGTATTTTGAAAAAATCTAGGCCGGGTGTGTGTAGCAAAAATTATTCATGTACTATCTCATCAAGGTATGTTCTTTAAATGAAGAAGAAATCATTAGTCAAGTTTTCGACGTTTAAAGTAAGTTCTACACGTATATAAAAAAACGTGTAACTTTTTCATCTGCTTTCAAAGACAAATACTTGATAAATCAAAGACGTTCAGTGAGCCGTGTGTTTATATAACGTTCGGAATATAACTGTTAATACTGAATAGAACATATAAGTCAAGATTCACTCATTTTCATTCTCGCATCTATGTAGTTTGCTTTAAATCATTAAAAATAACACTTAGTCATTTTCCCGTCTCAACAGTAATTCAAGTATATACATGTTTTGAGTTTATGTAGTTGTAATTGGAAATACCAGTTTCATAAAAAAACATTCTGGCACGCACACAAAATCCGCCAATTATGGGGCTCGGATGGGCATGATAGAGTATAATTTGACTTCAGAATTGTGTCTCTGACCACTCGGCAACGGAGACGATCAATCACATCTTTAGAATATTTTGGGAATAGAAATATAAATTTCAACCTTTATTTAACAACAACATTTCTTAATATTTTAGTCCTTCAACAATAAGAGTATTCATACCCATCTTACAAAGTATACTGTAGACTATAAAGCATGCAATGTATTGTGTATTTTGAGAATATAGGTTGAAATGTAATTAACACGTATACATATAGTTACCTTTCTAAAGCTGTTTTCATAAAAACAGTGTCGTGTATGTGTACGTGTAGCTTCACGTACCTGTACACGACTGGTAGCGTACAATGTGAAGATAAAACAAATCGTAGATGTTTGGTGTAGTCAAAATAACGAATTCTACAGATCGGCTTCACAACTACGGATCCTTGTTTTGAAGAATATTCTCTAGCCCTATACTAGATATATTACAAAGTCGTCACTATCATAATTGTTTGTCTCTGTATGATTTTAGCTTTTTATCTAAAATTTATAAAGCGTATCGCGATGACTTTGAAAATCAACGTGCATTATGGTTAAGCCATTTTAATGACATCCTTAAAGCTATAATTAGAATACGAGTCAAGAGAAGTATTACTAGAGGAATGTGTATCTTGACCAGGATTAGGATGTTAATTACCAGACAACAGTTAAAGAAGTAAGCAAAAATATTCCAAAAAGTACAAAGTGTGATCGTTGAGGTCGGGTATGGAGTCTTATGGTGTAGAAGCATACAATGTCGAGTATTTAGATAAGTCATAAATAAGTAGCGTTTGTAGAATGTAGACATGTGATGTACAGGAGGTGTAAACGTCACCACGTGCTGCGCCGTATACGCAATTTTATAACTAAATAATTAAGTGAAAGAACATCGTATATACTTTTGCGATGGCGCGGCGAGACCAATCACGACAGTAACCGGAATGGTCAGAGAACCAGAAAGCCGCTAGTTGCATAGACATGTACATACGCTCCATGAGTTTTGTATTGAGCTAGAAATTGAAAGGAAGTAAGGAAAATAATATGAAAACTAAATAATTTCCTTAAGCATTTAAATGACAGACTCAAAAGATTTTCTTAATGACAGACTATGATCGGCATCAGTTTTTCGTGCCATTTGAACCATCCGCCCGTATTTGACTATTTAACACACTATAATTGACAGACATACACATTTTACAATAAATGTTGAACAAAAAAATTATATAAGTTAATCAACTACATATTTTAACACACAAATCAGATAATTATATAGACATTATTAGATTTGCACTGTTACTGTTATATACAACCAAGCAATAAATCATAAGTAGAGAATCCCGATATGCAAAACGCTACGCAAAACGGAAGGTAAAATCATACAGATTATGTGCTTTTGTTAGTGCTCAACCAAAGTACATTAATTTCACAAACCAGTTATGGGAAAAGGTAAAAAAGACAAAAACGATTATTTGACTTTTCAAAAAGAAGTGGATACTCGATCATCAATGAATAAAATAGATAGTTAGAATAGATTTCGTAGCTAGTTTTCAAAATACGTAATCTGTAATAGAAGCGGTAAGAGCAAACGCAGGAGGGCAGATAAATTCACAAATATTTTCGCGATCTGCAATCTTTGGTTACTTCTCATTATACATTGGTAAACAAAACCATTTTATAGATACTCGAATAACAAACAATTCTATTAACTTCCTAGACACGTATTTATAATGCTGTAAATTTACATTTTAAAGTAACGCAATGTGTGCGCAAACAACAATTAATTGAAATCTTTCCTTTATACATATAGAACACATATTTATAAAAGTGACAAAATATAGATACGAAAATAGCCACATTGCTATTCAAATACGGTATAGATAATCAAACAACATTGAATAGATAACAGAGCAATGTCAAATTATATATTTAAAGCTTTGTAACAGACGATTATTTCACATTGACATTAATGTTTGCTACCTTAGATTGCTTCACTTTGTAGATGGCCTGCACGAGTGTCATGATTTTATTTACAATCATTTAATATGTAGTTAATGTGTCACTATTTCATAAGATAAATTTAGTTTTGTTCCAGGAGTTTATTAATAAAAATCCAAATAAAATGTTCCGCTATGAACAGGATCAAAGTGACAGTGAACAAAATTTTGAAAAACGACTTTGCAGATTAACAGAAGGTTTGTTTTCACAAAATATGTATTTAATATGCAGCCAATGTATCACTTAACGGACAAAAATATATTTATTTTTGTTCTCATACTTCTAGAAAATTATAATTTAGACAGTAATTCTCGTTGCTACGCTGTTTGCACTTCTCGGTAACCCTAACAGAGACAAAATAAAACCAATAGTTGATAAAGATATAAAGAGCGTTACCGGACCCGTTATATTGGGATCCAGATTCAATACAATGTATAATATAAAACAATATTTTATAAATGTTTAATTTCTATATGCGTGTATTAACAAACTTATGTCTAGATTATGCTAGATGTGTTCGATTTGCTCGAGAAATGATTATTAAACCATACGCGAACCAAAAAAGCAGTTTGTCTATCTGTTACCACTTGCAGCACGTAAAGGAATAACCTCAAGCAAAGAAAATTCTAAAAAAAATCAACATAGATGTAGTTATAAATACTCATAACATAATACGGGTTTTTCACAGACTTATCGTTCTTGCGTACTCTTCAGCGTTAAAGAGCACAAACAGTTATCGATTGGCGAATGAGGGGGCAATTTCGGTCCGATAACGAAAGCGTATAACTTTGTTTCATGTATCATGAATAGATAATACTATGATTATCGTGTATTTTGCTAAATTATTAACTTATTTCTCCTACAAATTATATAATAAGTTTATTTTTGTAACTTTAATTCTAGAAAATGATGAAATTATAATGAAAGAAAGAATTGCCGGCGAAGGCATAGCTTCGTCACACTACAATATCATAAATGTGCATAAATGATTACAGAAATCAATTAGATTGTACTTTCAGCATTTCAACAAAATATCAAAAATGTATTTCTTAATAAGTTTAGTAAATTTGTTCTTGTATCTAAAAATAAAAAAGTGAAGCAAAGAAAATTCGTGGTGTGGGAGTTTATTTTTTTCAAACAGAAACACTTCTACAGCGCGTTTTGTGCAATAGATATTCTACTATTTATATATACAGTTAAATTTGAATTATTTCATTATCTAAACAAAACATTAAAGACTTTATCAAGTAAATTTCAAAAAACATTTTGAAAAATGTCAAAGTGAGTCATATTTGTACGGACATCGCAGACAAGTCTTGCGGAGCTTGGAAGGAGCTCGGACGTATCTCGAACCGTGCACGTGTGTTCGCACGCCGCTCGTACGGTGTCCGTACGACAAGAATAAACCAGTTCGGAAATATCTGAAAATTACTCATTTTTAGCTAGAATCGTCACGGATGGCGTACGGAGCCCGTGCGACGAAAGTCACGCCCTGTGGGTCTCATGCGGACATCGCAAGTTCCCTACCCGATATCCGTAGTATCGTGCAAACATCTTACATTGACCGTGCGACTCCCTTGCGATAGTCACGCGATCACCGGCTAGCTCTTACGGGCCTCATGGTGTTCCGAGTCCGCACGGACATCGTGCGATGCCCGTACGAACTCTAACGGGGCCCTTGCGAGCTGCTCCCGACATCTTAAAATCTACGAGCTCAACGAGAACTCGGGAGCTCGGTGAAACGTCTACGAGTTCAAATAATCCGTACAATGCTCGGAAGAGCCGACGATGTCCGTACGGATCCGTGCGATTTTGCAATATTTCAACTGAAAACCTACTCGTACGGAGCTCGTAGCGTTAATGTGACCAGGGTATAACTCTTCAACTTCTTTGGCACGGACATATACATACTACGGCTTAATTACATATCAATCATGACTTTAGATAATAATTTCGTCTGAAGAAAGCAAATTGATATAAATATGTAGAAAAACGGGCGTGTGCTAATTTTCATTTAGGGCTTAAGATTACATAGCTTGGTAATCAGTTTAAAAGCAGATGATTAAAAAAACGGGCTAACAAAAGTTGTATTAAAACTATTGAAAAGTGTTGTCATAGCACTGAAAGTGTAAATGAAAATACTTTTAAAATGCTGACATACTTCTAAAGCTGAATGTATATGAACGGGCGTACGGGCAGTTTTTATTCATTTATTCTCCTACTTTTCAGGGTAAATGTATATACTAATGGTTACATATATCAACTAAAAACGATATTGTTGTTTACACAAAATGATTTTTTAAAAATTATTCAATGACATATGAAGATACAAAAATGAAAAACGCAACGCGGTCATTTTCTTTCTATCCATGATGTATATAGATCTGTAAAAATATAAATCAAATTATATTAATTTCAACATAATATCTTATTGTAACTAAAAGTTTAAAGTTCCAATAACACAATTTTAGTAGAATACCTTAAAACATCGTCATAATATTTAAAAGATATTAAGGCAGAAGACACAAAATACGCTCTGCATGCTGTTTCATTTCAGTTAGTTGTAACGCCTGCACAGACACATAAATACACATGTGTCCGTGGTCTGCACTGTGTATTAAAACCTTTAATCGTTACAGAGTTTATTATAATTTTTAAATCATATACCTATTTAGACAAAAGTGGATAAATTTAAATAGATTTAAGTAAAATATACATTGTATTTAATATATTTAAAACTGTTGCCGTACCACTTTACAATAGAAAATAACCGTCGAGTAGATGTTTCTGTCGTGTTTTTTTTTCGTTTATCATTCTAAATATTCACTTTGAATATATTTGAATGATTAAAAGAATAAAATATGATTAAACATCTGAAAATGGCTTTTAACAGTGTCGTTAAAGTGTTTTATAAAATAAATATAAATAATAGATCAATATATCAGTATATATCGCTTATACAGTCGCATGTAACTGCCCCCTCAGTTGATTATACGGTCGATATCCGTTAATGTCACGCATGCGCAGAATTCTGTGAAAAACCCGTGAATTATTACTTTTAAAATACAATTTCGCTGTCGAATCCGTATTTGAAATCAGGCGAATTATGACCTTAGTTTTGAGTCTCATTATCTGGCTATTTTCAATGGGTTAAGGTCATAAGGCGGGTCAGTAACGATTAATGTTTTCGCCTTTGAACCAGTCAAACACCGATTTAGCCAGACTGGCTTATAACACCAGCGTAAGAGAAATTGACCTGATAAAGGTTGACGATTTGAGCAAAAAAAAAATTAAATTACTGGACCAAAGAAATGAACAAAAACGCACAGGGTAAGGGTAGCGGTAATGATATTGGACAAAATGCGACATATGTACATTCAATCTGACACAGCTGCGTTTGGTGGGTAGAAATTATCACGCACAATTCCGACACTAAAGCGTTTAGTCCTCTTGTTTGATATTGGTTTTGGACAAAGAAAAGTACAGTAACCGTCAATATCTATATTTAAAATATGAGAAGTCCACGTATTTGTAAACAACAAAATATCATAATCGTTCATAAAACTTAAAAGTCATGGTCATCTATTTAATTGTCTAACCAGTGTACGTTCTATAAAAGAAATTTCCCTGACACGATGCACACTTTTGATTTTAAATGCAGTCATGTGCTTCATGAATCACTAGTATCGAAATGCAAAAGTCAATGATATTTACGACAATCTTCATTTTTTCTCTCAGAAGCTTTGTATAGGGATGAGGCACTCTTGTAAATAAAAAAAAACAGTAGATTGTCCCCCATTGACCTGGCTTGTATGTCTCAGAGATCCTCCGATTGTCTGACACTATTTTTAAGAACTTAGCATTCCTTGGACATTACTGTGAATCTTAACTGCCCATCTTTTATCAATTAATCAATTTGAGTTCGTTTTAAACGGATTTCATCACATGTCTGACTATAAAAATGCCTACTTGTATCTATTTATACAAGTTTACGGTAAGTTCCGCCTAATTTGCATTCCAGCGAAAACATCCCATTGTCCATCTGGGTCAGTTTCTGGATATATCTGTAATTTGGTTTCAAATTGAGTCAGGCTTTGACAGTTTTTTTTATCAAATATCCGGGATATGTTACGTTTGAGCCGACATTTGGGGACATCTCATAAATAGTCTTTCTACCTATTCAATGACAAACGATTTAATCAAGCTCGGATATCTTATATTAATATGTAATATGCATACATGTATAAAAAAAACTTACGTATCAGCAATGTATTAACACATTAACAGAGTGATAAATAGTGCGTGTTATATAAATTAGTAAATCAAGTTCAAATGTCTATACAATAGATACAATTTCGATTTTCAGTTAGTCTGCAAACAATATACTTAGAAGGTTAAAAGAAAATAGTACATGACTCGATTATGTTAAATCCATTATGTGTACCGTTTATAGCATAGCATTTTTTTTTATTCGGTATCATTAAACTAAAGACGTAAACCAAACTGTTAATGTTCTAGCACAAACAAATACTGGCGTTTCTCTCTGATACAAAACATGTCAAACGTTAAT
Organism: Saxidomus purpurata; assembly: GCA_022818135.1. Taxonomy (NCBI): domain Eukaryota; kingdom Metazoa; phylum Mollusca; class Bivalvia; order Venerida; family Veneridae; genus Saxidomus; species Saxidomus purpurata. The sequence continues at coordinate 36,381,586 of JAFMSR010000019.1, read as the reverse complement.
CCTGATTATACGGTATTTGTAATTCATTCTTTCAGATGAAAACTACTGTTGTGTATTGTCACAAGAAAAGTTTTTCACTGTTTACATAAAATCATGTCAAATGTTAAAGCGGACTGTGTGATTTATTCTTTCGGTATGTTGTGTATTGTCAAATTTGTTCAATAGCACACTTATGTAAGTAGGTTATGTTGCAGTTCGTAAATAATATGACAATTAAATAATTGTCTGTTTAGTTGAATTCAGTTCCTTCCAAAAAGTCAGAAACAGACATCAACAGTTTGTTTAATGTCCATAAAGCTACGATTTCAATTGCATCTTCACCGTAGTTTGTAACCTGTTCAGTATAGTTTATCACAGGAAAGACGTTTCCTTCAGGCAAACCAAAAAGCTGGCTTGTATCGGCTACGGCATCTTTCACGTGTTGGCATGCAAATATTTTGCTGTTGTCTTTCCTCACAGTGTCACAAATCTTATCGACCTTTGTCAAAATAATGAAAGCAGGAATACCTGAAATAAAAGAAACATTTGTTTATATTCTTCGATCAATACAGTACATATGTTTATGGAAAAAAAAAACAATTATCTTTTTAACACTTTGCAAGTGTCCATCACTAATTGACACCACATATAAAGTAAGAAGATGTTTGTGTATCTGTTATATTGCAACTGAATGTCTTTAATACGTATACATATTTTTCAAAGCTATTTCCTAGTTAACACGGGCAGGAATTAAGTTTAAGTTAACTACTAGAGTTATTACTACAAAACTTAGTTGCTCGAGTGTCTTGTTTGCATGTTACCCCTTGATAACTTTTCACTGAGCTATCGTCCTTTAATGTTTTTCAAACATGTAGTGTATATATAGAGATGTTTGTTCCGATTATGCTGAAGTGTAAGATATGACGGGACTTTACCTTTAAAATATTCAAAAACATATTTTCTCCCAAGTACGAAGCATAGTTGAACATAGCCATGACCAGTGTCAAATAATCGTTCCTTCGTTGTTTTCATGCATATAAAATACACAGAAATGCTTGCCCGCGCTAATTACCATGGGTGAAATGTAACTTCACAAGATTAAGTATTACCTAGCTTAGTTCAACGTATTGTTTGTATATTACATCCTGATATTTCTTAGTTACTTCCCTCTGATTTAGTAAGAATTTAGTGTTAAAACAGATGTTTTTCTGCACTATTTTCAGATACCGCTGCCTAAAATTCCATGGAAATTAGTACAAACTTTAGATGTTCAAATTGTCACTTTGATATGGATGAATTTCATTAAGTGTTTGCCCTTTAAATTATCATACATAAAATGTACATTGTGATGGGTTTTTGCGGACCCGCCGTTTCAAAGCACCTAGAACCCACATATAATACTCTTCATTCCCGCTGCGTCAAAGCACGTAGAAGTGGCTAGCAAAAAGGGTAAAAATAACCTTTAACGCGGAATCTTGGTATAATCATTGCCTTTAGGGATGGCTCTACTGTTTTCGCTATGTGGTGTTGTTTGATTGCAAATGTTAAACTGAGACTTTGTCTTTAATTTTAGAAAAGAACAAATACGCTTCAGCATAATATACCCCAATTATTTGACACAGAGCTAGTGTAATTTGATAAAGAAATGTCGATGACTAAGTAATCTTCAGCCACACACCAGGAAAATGCTATTTGCCTTTACGTCAAAAATACTACAAGATGAATGAAGAAAACGACAAGCCACTAATTATTTGGTATGCAGCAAAACGTCTTCGTCAACGAAATAGAAATTGTTAATGTGCATAACGGGTTTATTTTAAAAACAAGTGCAACTCACCCTATTTTGTTAGCATTGATGACTTATCTTAAATTACAAACAATAAATATTTGATTTTGTTTCTGATGTTTGCTTGATAAAGTTAAACCTTATGCAACCCATTTATACAAATTATGTATTTCATGTTTTACCCGATATAAGGTATTCCATTCGGTCTGACAGCAACTTGACAATGTTTGTGTTTTGTCACGTTGAACGTCCTTTTCAACGATATTGCTTTCATATTCAAATGTGAATATTTTACCTTATTAACATTTCATGTACTAGAAAAACCAACGTCGTACATGTGTTCATCTTAAACATGAACTACCAGCTGTCCCATATGAAGATGCACGATCAAAAACAGAGCTCGAACCCATGACCCTCAATCAATGGTTAAGTGATTTGAAATAAGTGACTAAAGCAACTTATCCACGTAGGCGGACAATTTTAAGATGAACACATGTACGATGTTGGTTTCCAAGTGCATATAGATTTATGAGGCTACGATGGCATTTGAAAACATAGCTTTCGTCATAGGGTGGTTATTATTCAGTACAAAAAGAATCATTTTACTAACAGTTATTTGACTTAACAACTTCATTCTTTACAACGGACACTTTATTTTCAATTTTGCATATCGCCAGTTTTGAGAGCAATATTATTTGTTGATATTCTGGATAAATGCAATATGTTTTCAGGCTTTAATTGAAATGTAGGTAAAAATCATTTGAAAAGTAAAACATACAGTAGAAATAGAATATACAGCCATGCAAGGCGAATATTGCGTTAGAAAAGAGAGTGAAGGGAAAGTGTGATAGGGCGGAGAAAGGAGATATGGCTGACCAAAGAAAAGACTGGTTACCGATTTCTCGGACTGTTACCTGATCACATAAAAAACACAGGTAATACTTTTTCATTTTTTTTTTTGTAAAACGTCGTAGTTTATATACATGTAGTATCGTTGGTTTCTAAAATATATACATTTCAATTTTCACTGATCACATTCAGTCAAACAAACCAGTGTACGCACAGTTAAGTAAAATCTGCATAGTAATTGTTTCTTTGCAAAATTACTTTGTCTCTTATATGTTTGTGTTCTGTACCTTATCATGCGGTATAACCTAGGCCATGTCGTCCTGAATTACCGTACACTCATTTTAAGACGAAGAAAACGACTTGTGTGTTCTAGGATAGAAAGTAGAATGTAGTTCCTTTAAGCCCATTCGGTCTTGGCTTGCAAGTTTCTTTATTTTGTGTGCTTGCTAAACACTAACCTATATTAAATACTGATTGTCACTTGCATGATAGTACATGAGTGAAGATCGTCTAAAGTAACTAAACAAATTTTCCCGTGTTTCTTTCCCGGCCTAAGGCAGGTCCTGTTTTCTTATTGTCTTCCTTTATCTGTTTTTTTTTGCACCATTAACTGCTTTCTTTTTCGCGCTGGATACAGTAGGATCAAGGACGTTTAACAGCTGATAGCAGCTGGGAATGATAGGTTAATTTTATGGAAAGTCAATTTACTAATTTAAGTTGCTACTTCACTGCCGATCATACGTTTGGGAAGGAACTGGTCATCGACGGAAACGAGGACTTTTGCCTCGTAGCTGTCATGACCTGGGCTACTAGCAGATATTGTGGCCCAAAATCGGGTTGTCTGTTTGCGGCGACCAGCTGTTTTGAATTTTACTGATGTTAACTCCTGTCGGCAGGACAGCAAGAATTGGACAGGTGACGGCTACTGAAGCCTCGTGACCCATTAATGTGAGCTTGGTGGCGGGAATATACATAGAAGAGGATCAGAAACCTTTGATATGGTCGGATGCGTTTAAAATGAGATCTGCTTTGCTATTGTCATTTTACATAGGGTAAGGGTGAAGTTAGTTTCGAACAATTAAGCAATAAAGCAATACTAGTGTGAATATTTTCTAATCTACATGCAGCTGGATAAAGATACAAATCTGACAGAGTGACGACTACAGATTCGCATGATTTGGTATTAAAGTTTCATTACTCTTGATACAAATATATGATGATGACAATAATGTTTGAAACACAGTAGATGCTTCGGAAATGCGTAATAAATGAGCTATAATGAATAACATTTGTATTTCTCTTACTGACAAATATGAATGAAATACACTTAACAGAAATGGTTGACAAGGATATTGTGGTTGTATAATGGTCACTTGCTAATGCAACCGGATCTCCTTAGATAATATCCTCGAAAATTTTACACGAGATATTAAATTTTGCCACTTAAATATGTTCGATTTACAAGGTTGAAGTATTAAAAGTGTCCTCCTCTTGTCAGTTTGCTTTGCTGGCAGACATAAACAACACGAAATCAGATCGAAAGTATATTTTGAATAGAACATATGTTTTGATTTCGATTAAATTTATACTTTTCTTGTTAAATAGATGTTTCTATGTGTACGCTACTCTTCTTTTAGAAAACACTTTTAAAATAAAATGCATTATATGGGTTTATTACTGGTACCTTTAGCCATTTTAAAGATCAAAGACTTTATTCTACGAACGATAGCGTACCGCATTTCACAAAGTTTTAGAAACGGTCAAATGTTATCTTTGCCGATTGCAGAACAAATCCAGATCTTTTTAAAAACTTCGTTCTAAATGCGTCTCCGCCCCTTAAAATAGTGCCTAAATACACGGTATGAAATGACGTATTTGTTTTCAACCTCATTGTTCACGTTGTTTTCTAACATAAATTTGTGTCATCAGAGTTTCTAAGCTATAAGTTTGTTCAGCTTTAATAAACATTTGGTTATTCCTCTAAAGCCATCGAACCCCATTATATACTTTAGAAATCTGTCATAAATGTGTAGTGTAAGTACCTTACAATAGTGCCAAAATATACTGCATGTAATGGCATAACTATATTCTACCTCATTTACTTGCTTTATATTTTGAATTTTATATAAACTTCAATTTATGATGTTCTATACAAGTCAATGTGTTTGTTTAATTATTATTTTTGAAAGATTACTTACGTGTAATAGTTGTGTGTGAATTAGTTTTTCAAGTACTTTGTCATAAATTATTTACATATATATACTGGCCCAGTTGTTCAAAACTTTCGTTAAATATTCAACAATGAAATTGCTGTCAACTAAATAACAGCATGTTATTTTTTTTGTTAAATATCGCTGTTAGGGAAACCTGTTGTTCAAACAAAGTTAGTGTTAAAATCATGTTAAATTAACGAGATGTTGTCAATATACTTGTTAAATTTTCGAATTAAAAAAATCTGTTGTTCAAAAAATGTAATTGTTAAATTATTGTTAAATCTTCATTTTTAACGAAAACTTAACAACAATTTTAATTCACCTCATGAGGTGAATAAACTTTATCGTTAGCACTTAACAAGGAAATTCAAGATGGCTGCAGGCTAAAAAAGATTCCCAAAAGTGAGAAAAATGTGTATTTCACATCAATTCAGTAAAATGCTTTCAAATATTCCTCACGGAATAATAAGTATAACTTTTATTTCTGTTTAAAACAACTCTTTAATTCAATTTTTCTGCAATACTGCTATTTTCAAGAAATATGTCTGCAGTTTTACAATTTACATGTTGACCATCTTAATGACAAGCTTAGATAAAATCAGAAGTGCAGACAAATTTATTCAGTAAAGTCTGATGTTAACACATTATTAACAACAGCAGTTTTGTCAAAAAACTTTATAGGATACATGCTTTTCCCTGAAATTATCATAAAAACTAATACTTGTGGACTTCCTTGCATGGTTGACATATCTGCCTCTGAACTGTCAAAAGTGCCATATCAACACTTCAAGTGACTGTTATATTTTCTACCTCACTATCCTTACATTTCATATAAAATCTAGATGAAATGACTACAGTTTAGGCATATACAGTATTTACACTGTCCACTGAAGATCTCATAAATGTTACTCATCTTCATATTCTACTCATGTACATAATTATATTTTCAGTATTTATGTTTTAATCTCCAGACCTTGATTTTTGGTAGAAGACATACTATGGTCAAACAAATGAGAAGCCCTGGCAAGTGTGTTCTTTTGTTGAAACCCGTTCCATATCAGTATTATGTCATAATCTAAAGAAAATCAATAAAAATGGTTTCATTTATACTGTTTGAAATTTCATGTAATTTTGTGGCTGTTTTTTGTGTGTTTTCATTATCCTGTTATTTACTACAGGGTTATCTAACTAGACTGATCACACTCAAGACATATAACCATGGTCAATACTATATGACCCATGATGAAAAAAAGACAGAAGGACAGTCAAGCATTTGTTCACTCCCTCCTTTCGGACAAATAGACAGAATGACAGTCAAACAGTTGTTTTTACCAAACGCTACATGACTCCCCCCCCCCCCACCCACCCCCGAACAACAGAAATACATTATTCTTACACAATGTACAATGAAGGCTTCTCACCTTTCAGAGAGTACTTATGAATGTTTCTGTTTATGATCCCTTTGGTAAATTGAAGGTAGTAAAAGTGCAGTTTTTCATCACTATTACCAGTAAAAAGCAGTCTTTCAATATAGCAGATATATAAGTTAATGTTTGTACATTGGCTATAGAAGGAAAAACATTTAAGTGCAGTTTAATGCAGTGAACATGCAGTAAAAAAGTAGTAGAAATGCAGTGAAATCAAGCGGAATATGTAAATAAGCTAGCAAGTATTATAATGTAACAAAAAACTGCCCAAAAAAACTGGTTTTGACCAGTTAAAAAACATCATAGTATACTGCAAAACAGTTGTTTCTTAAAGCAGCAAAATATCTGCAGAAAACTAGCAATCACCAGTTTTTTTCTTCTGCAGTTTTATCCGGTTTTGTTTTAGAAAACTGCATTTCAATGGTCACTTATACTTTATCAAGTTATAAAATACTGGCAAAGAAGGCTGTCTTTTCTGAAAAACTTCTGTTTCACTGCAAAAATACTGCAAATTTAAGCAGTTATTTTTCCTAAGGGATTACAATATAATTATGCATATCTATGATTAATGGCAAGCTGCAGAATACTAAACATACAGACAAGTTGCTACATAATGCTAATATCTCTGTACTAGTTGTCACTGTTTGATAGAATGAATTAAACCTTTCCTTGAAGACTTTTAGCATGTACAGTTCTTGTGTGACATTTGTCTGAAAACTAAGTGTCAATATCTAACTCAATTTCTGTCAAATTTTGTCACTCGGGTCAGAGTACTTCAGTATCTTCACTGCTTTCTTGTGTCACTATTTGGGAATCTAGCAGGAGTGTTATGTTTTTACCATCACTTTTTGATAAAAACATTGAAATACTTACAAACAATATATAAGGCTTTAAGCAATGTACATAATTATAATGTAGATGTAACTGGCTACCTTGAACAATGTTAAAAATATGTCTGCTTGTGAAGAGATTTGAACCCAAACTTCTATGTTATAATAATATTCAGATTTAATCATGTTGATGTCTGCAACACCCTCATTGATGTTGCATAAGCTGTATTAACATGTTGTTGAGGCAGTGCAAGTAATATAGAAGCATATAAATTTGATATTTATACTAAATCATGCAATACTTTCTGTTCTTAATTAAGGATTTCTCATGTATGGCATATTTTGATCAGTTATTTTTAGACAACTACATGATGCTCTGAACTGTGGTCAATTCAACATCTGATATCACCTTTCAGATACACAGATAATTTTGTTCCATAATTCTGACACAACTTTTACAAAAGTGTATCTATTTTCATATTTAAGATATAGCTACACCAATATATATACTTAAGGACAAAAGTTCTGTCCGGTATAATTAAAGAAATACAAAAACTGAAAATGGATATTTTGTTCATAATTAGAAAAGCATAAGAATATCATCATTTTCGAGTCAATTAACACATTTTCAATGTTCGTGACGTCGAATAGAATGTTTGTGGGCGTTCAACGCACGTGCAACATGTGTTGTATGCTCACTGTCCTCCAGCCGACATAAAACGCGCAAATTTTTATACTGAACGCTTCGTAATAACAACATATGTTGATTATTTGTCTAAATTTTTACGTCTTTCAATGGGACTATCCTTTAGTAACAAAAAACACTTGAAATTTTTGTGATTATAAGCTTCATGTACATAAAATTTAGATAAATGTGAAATTCATGGTTTATGCCGTCACGGTTGATTGAATGCTTTTGTATAGAATTCTTTACACCTTGTAATGTAGCAAGTAGTCTCAAAACATAAATTTGCAAATAAAAAATTAAAAGCAATGTACAATTAAAATTTAATTAAACAATTTTGAACCGGACAGAACTTTTGTCCTTAAGTATATGTCCTATCATTAAATATATTAACATAAACTATAAAATACAATGGTTTCACTACTACTGGCTTTCATCCTTTGTGTCTCAGTGGCTAAGGTCACTGATCAAGGCACCTCAGTGATGTAGTTTGAAATCAAGCAACAGTCATGCTATTTTTCTAGCTACAAAAGCTTTCCAGTAAGCACAGACAATTAGTGGTTCTATGGCATTAATTTGTCCTAATTAGTGCATTTTTACATCTGTAAATGATAATGGAAAAGGGTGTCTGCTCATGTATAGCTCCTTTAAGTTCAAGGGTCCCATCTGATTTAAAGCAGACAGTGTTTGCATCATTTCAGGTCTTGCTTCATTGAACATAAATTTACATAATTAATGTGTCCTGAAATAAGTGTTAGTGGTAAATTCTTGCAATCCCAATACAAATTGTTTTTACTGATATTGATGGGGAAATAATTTAATCTTACCGTACTAAATTGAGTTTGTTGTAAGTTCAAGGGTCATAACCGTGATGTACATGATCCAAATTCACACAGACTTGGTTTTGATTCAGCAGATTATGTAATTATTTATAATACTGTGAAACCACTATTTTGATGTCTAAATGTTCTGCTATACAAAATTTATTTGTTAATATCAGATTTAATATCACCTCAAGAGGACCAATTCTTAAAGTATAGCCCATGCATTCTTCATTAACATTCTAGACAATGGCGATTTTTACATACCCTATTCCAAAGGAATTGGGTCTATTCAGGTACCACATTACATATAAACTGGTCCATACCTACACCTACTCCAGACAATCGAAAGTGAAATTGTCTATCTCATAATTAAAAACAAATTAGTTCATACATCATTAAAATATATAAATCCCTAAATTGGTCAAGACAACATATATCTACATAATATAACTGAATTGCTGTTGTTACAGGCCATATTTAGGTAAATTTAAGTGTACTTTTTTCATGTAAACAGAATATCATCCACATTTTAATACATTGTAGCTACAACTATGGCGTTCATTTTATTATATTGTACAAGAAGCTGAATGTATCCCCTTGAAAACATTGACATAATTCATATCTTTTTGAAATAAATGAAACAGCATTTGTCAGAATACTGCTACATTGTACCAGCTTTCATGAAGTGACTACCCCTATAATCAGAGTGTGCCCTGATCAGTGATAGTACCTAGAATGTGATAGATCTGCCACTAGTAGTTTGCTTATGTTTGGACCAGTTTAAAAGAATTTTGGTAGGAATCAACAGTTTAGAGCTTTCTTGCATTTATAACATAAATAATTTAGGTAGTTAGACCTCATCACTATGTAAGGGAGTTAATCAGGTATATGACAATAGTTCCATTTATTTAATCAATTTGTTTATGAAGTGAAGACATTGTTATGATTTAAAAGTGACAAGTATCTGTTTAAATCAATGAGCTTTACAATGCATATATTTAGTTCATTTTGTTATCATAAGGTGAAATTTTCATAATCAAGTTCAAATTATAAAAAACATCCTTTTGTCAAAGTAACGGAACATGTTCTGTTGTGTCTTATGATCAAACACTGTCTTCGTCTGCTGTTTTCTTTTGTTTCATTAAAAATGCATGGAAAACGGATGATTTATAAGAAGTGAATGTTTTTAAGTACTGTTTTAACAGTTCAGAAGTCAAAACATTAATTAATGGAACAAAACGGACTTGGGAAACGTAGATGATTAATAAGAACTATCGGATGGAGTGCAATACTGTAAAGTCGTGAAATCTGATGACAACATAGAAATATGCTGTGAATTGAGACTGTAACGAAGAAACCGAAGAAATACTGGCACAATTACTTAAGGCTGTGTTGTTGAACTGTACTTTTATCAAAGGCAACAACCAGCTTTATGTAGTGTCGCTAGTAAAAATCACCAAAATAGTGTTTAGAATTTCCTAAGAATGACAGAAGGTCAGAAGAATTACAAATGAATAAAGACTACTGACTGTAACGTAAGGTAACATCAATATTATTCTGTTTCCAGAGTAGATAATTGTTTCAGTGCTTTAAGAGGTTGTATCAAAATAAGTGCATGATGGGATATCTTGCCTTTGTTAAAAACTTAACGATTTGTTAAGTCACTTAACGATTCGTTAGCTAACAAAACTTTTAACAAGCTTTGAACAACCGAAAATTTTACAAATTATTAGCGAACGAAAAAGTTAAAATCTAATGATTGTTAAGCTAACAAGTTGTTAAAGTTAACATAAACTCTGAACAACTGGGCCACTGTCTTTAAGCATTGTGAGAACAAATCCCATCCATATAAAAGATAGGTTTTCTTTCTAATGCATAATGTTGTGATAGTGTCAATATGAGAATAATGGTCTTTTCCGTACACAAAATAAAGTAAGGTGCTATAAATGTTCAATTCAGATAATTAGATTCAAGTATCATTGCAAATAAAACATGGACTTTTACTTTAACCTGAATAATGTAACACACATTTTATTGTCACAAAATCTCTGTCCGTCCATTCGTTCGTCGTTATGTATGTTAAGCTGAAGGTTAATTGTCCTGTGACAGTACGATCAGCTGTACTCTATGTTTCATTCAAGAATAAATTATTCTTTCACTATCAACTTTTCTCACGAGATCCATTCTCTTAAACACTGGTCAAATAGAAAAGAATCTGCATGCTAGCTCAAACAATGGTTGGAATTCCAAACACGTTTTTGTTACCTGATGAGCTTTAATGGCCATCATGACTCTCTTGTTATGTTCATACAGGCTTTCCATGCGGCATTACCCATTGCAACCAACTTGTTGGTAATCTATTGTACCCTATGATCGTTTGTTGTGTTCTTTTGATTTAAATAGCTGATGTGTGAGTAAGGGTATTCAAATAATTCAAGAAACGGTAGTTTTGCATGTCAGCAATTGTTAGTCACGTGCATTAACAGTCATTTTCCTTTTAAATTTTGAAATAGTTAAAGCATCATAATGATTTTTACTTTCAGTACACTTTTATACCCTTAAGTACTGAGTAATTCAATAGACAATTCTTTTAAGAAGACGGCACGTGCACATGTGTACTTCTCTTTTAGTAATATAAATACACAATCCTCTATTACAGAAAATATATCATTATACACCATTAGCTATATGTGTATCTCCTACTTACGTTCATTGCGAGATGAACGAATTGCGTTCATGATTTTGTTTCTGTAGCCTTCTTGATAGGTTCTGACATCTTCAGCCGATAGCACAACTACTAGACAATGCGATATATCTGTTTCTTCGGGTTTGCTGACATATTTGTCATCAGACGGTTGTATATCTTTTGTTTCATCAAACTGCAAAATAAGAGGTTTAATCGGATGAAATATACTGAAAGCACTTCAGTTAATGCAAACCATAAGCACAGTTTGTCGGTTTTTGAGGTAAACAATTGTTGTAAAGAAATTTTCCAACAGTCATTTGACATTTTCTGGCTCGATGTTTTGTTTTCGGAACCGTCGAACGAAAAGAGAATGTTCACGGCGTGTGATCTTTCCTTTCCGATGGTTCTTTCGCCGCTTAAATGATTCGCACGTGTTTCAATTCAGAAAATCCTCGTTCTTTTCCAGACTTAGGTCGTCGCGTAGTCGTTGACACCCAAACTTTGAAGTAGCACAAATAGTCCAAACACGGGTCGGCTTATTTTCTCTTTGTATATGTGTGGCAATGATAGTATTAGCCTTAGGAATCTCTTTCTTTTAAATTCTGACTTTGCCTTTTCAATGACAGTAGCTATCTATGAAGCCTGGTTAATTACGCACGTTGAAAACAATATTCAAACCGGCAATTGAGCTGTCTTTTCCGCAATAAAATGTCCGTCTGTTTACTAAAGATACTTAAGCAAGTACTAGTACCCGTCGATTGTCATTGTGCTTTAAGAATACGTTGAAAATAATCGTAATGTAGGAGATAATAACGCGTCGTACTTTTGGTGGAACTCAGTCAACGATGAGTGTGCTCTATAAATGTCCACAAATGTTATTTTCTTAGTCTCATACCTCACGAATTAACCATATTTGTTTGATGAATAACACATATTTCAAAATGTCATCTTATTTACCTAGCCCGACTGAGTGAACTAATCACTCGATTAAAAAGGTTTCATAACACTTTTTATTCACAGTGATGAGCAAAACCATCTATCGTTTAACTACAGGAAAGTTACCGACTTACACATTGAAATACTTAATCATACTTAAACTACTGTAGTAAGAAATGTACATTTTATCACTATATTTATACATGAGTATACTTCAATGTTGTCTTTAACATTTTACCAACTCTTGCATTTCAAGTTTTATTAAATACAAAACATATTTGCGTGTTGAATATGATGCATGTCTATCAAAAATTCAAACGCTATTCATGTCCGATAGATGCAAATGATTACACTGCGCAATTGAAAGGTCTAGGAAGTCTACGATATGTACAGTCGAGTACAAGTGTTTTAAAATTAAATTGTCTATCATTGGCCTATCTAATAACTGTTACCTCATAGCCTGGAGCTATATGACCACGGATCACAGTAACCATATCGCTAGCTGTTAAACCTCTATCGCTTTTGTCAAGGATTCCCATAGTGTCACATAGACGAAATTTGTGCTGGAGGTGTCCAACGGCGTCGTAACGAGTATACTAAAACAAAGACATAATACTCTCAGCTGAATATGATCTGTTTATACAATTTTCATAAAAGGCAATGATACCAACAAAATAAAATCCGAAGTGTTTAAAATGACAAGTTTCTGTAGTATAGTGTTAGTCAATCACAACATTAACAAGCAATATATGTATGTATTAGTATATTAAAATATCTGAAACGAATTTTTATGGAATGATGGGTCGATAGACGGATGGACTTTCTCACGAGAATGACTTTGGGAAGTTATCCCTTTGGATTTTCTTTGATCTTTTTTAACGCCACAATACAATATTTTAAGCCCTTACTACACCATTTTAGCTTTGTAATGACGGAATGAAATTGAGCAACCCCAAATCGCTAAGTTTCACACAAACTCTAACCCTCTAATGCCTCTTTGGTATGAACTGACGGACGGACGTTCAAATATTTTTGGTTTATGGTACTCTTCTTTTGTCTCTATATAGTTCCTTTATCCACAAAAAAGATGCCACATGAACCAAACACGGAACAAATGACACCGAAGAACATTTACTGTTACCTATTGTCCGCGTAGTCCTATAAATTGGATTTGTTAGAGCAGACGAACGGACGGGTAGAAGGATGGATGAGTGGGTTTCGCATGACTTGATAGATGGATGGATGGGTTATGTACCTTAACAGTTAAACTTCTTTCATCTGTTCCTACTATTGCCTTTTGAACTATCTGTTTTTTTCCTGCACTTAGAAATGTAACCAATGAAGACTTTCCTGCAGCTATTGGACCAACCAGTAGAATACTTGGTTTCACCGATCTAAAGGTCGGAATTTCTTTAATTTCGCGAATCAGCACATTCTTGAACTGGAAATAGAAAATACAAAAGAGTGTTTTCTAACATCTTAGTACTTTAACGTCCAAAAAGAAGCAAGTTTCGTTTTGTGCATAGTCTGTCTTTACAAATTGTAAAATATGTTCAATTTAAGTATTTTTCTTACTGGTAGCTTTTTCATAATAATTTTATTATACAGATTCACGATAAAAGCAAGCCTCGTAACCATGACCACAAAACAGTGAGTGGTTTACTGATTAGTTTACTGATTAGTCTGTGAAATTTATACAAATTTGAAAAATACTTTATCTCAAGGAATTAGTTTCAATACCTCAGGGGTCCACTCCAGTTGCGGGTGTATTATTCGCCAATCTTCTGAAACAGAAAACTGGTATATTGCTATGTCAATTAAATTCCCATCATTCCCATTTGCATTATTAAAAAAGCGTTTTATAGTATCTGACTGAACGTTTGTTACATTTAAAATGTTGTTAGGCCAACACAAAACCAGCAGCAAATAATTTTGAAACATTTAGAAAATGTGCATACTTTTAATCATCAAGAGTTATTGTTAATCCGGGGGTCTTGATTTGAACAATATATAGCAAAAATGATAAAAATATTTTTTATAAAAGCGTAATATTTTTTCCGTCGTATGGGTCAACTGATTTTACATTGGTTTCTGTAGGACAATTTTCAAAATACTCTTCTCTGAAACTACAAGGACTTCAGCTTAGATAGTTGGCATGTAGCATTGCGTAGTGGACCTGTACCAGGTTTATTCGTATATGATCCCTGGAAAAAAATTAATCCCGCCTGGAAGAGCGTGTCACTTAAATTTACATAGGCTTATATCTAGAAAAAACTTCAAGAAAGCGTCTTGTCTAAAACATAAGGCACAGAGCTTAGATACTTTGTTTTGAATTGTCTCCCGTTTCCACAATAAAATCTTAAACCGTGGTTTGGTTTCTTGAGATAAAACATTGAAAAAGCTGGTTGGTAGCAGGGCCCGAGCACATGTGATTCCTCGATTAATAAGAAGTGATTCCAAGTCAGCGACTCCAACCACTCGACCATGGAAGCGTCCGTATAAAAAGTAAGCAGTACGGATAGTAAGCTACGTCTAACACCTGTACCTGCAAACACCTGCATCATCTTTAATTTCAAATATAATGTTTATTAAACATTTTTAAGTATGTTATGGTATTTAATGTCAAGTATTATTTGATAACTGCACCATTAGTGCAAAAAACATTCGTAATTTAAGATATTTGTTGCCATACATCAGACATTACTTGCCGTTTGTAACATTCTGATCTTCGTATCAGATAACAAATCTGCACTTGCTTCATATCTTTTTAAACCATCGTACACCACTATGCTACAAAACATTTCACTTTTAAAGGTTAAAATTCGTTTGAATTTGTTTGAAAAGCAAACAGGATATTTGTTTATACCCTGTAAAACTGTACGTACATGTGTTCTCAATATGTGACAATCTGTATTAAACCCGACTTTCATACGCGTCCGAAATTAGACAAAATAGCATAAAGGTTGCAAATGATCCATATACTTGATGCCACTTGATTTAACACCGAACACTGTTTTGAAATTTTCCTTAACGTAAAACATCCATGAAGTGATTAAGAAGGTAAGTATTCACTGGTGTAAAAATATTAAATGTTTAAACCGACAGTGAAGCCATCACAGTAGCTGGTAAATGCTGTGAGAACGAGGCATTATTTAAGCGACCTTTGAGAAGGCCGGGTTATGTGTACAGAGATTCCGCTGCATACTAGTACAAATTGTAGGTGTACACGTATTTTCGGTCAGATCTTTAAATATACTAATGATGAACAGTTGTCAGTTGTTTTCGTCTTCTGACGACTCAGTTTGTTTTAAGTTATACATGTAAATAGAAATTTAATAATGACATGTAAATGAAATTCCTCATATTATTCTCCTAAAGTCCAGTAACCATAATAAGAGAATGCAACCATTTTCTCCCCTTAAAATGTATACTGGTGGTTGTAACATATTGGCAGTGTCATGTATTGCTGTAATTTATATGTTTTGTGTTTTCATTTGGCACATTTACTGGCGACAGTCAATATAGCAAAATAAACACCCGCCAAAACAGAACTGAAAGAGCAATACTTGTACAATGTACAGTTAACCGATTATGTTGTACTTCAAAAATTGGTACTTAGCGTTTTTTGAGACATCCTCTTATTTATTTCTGAAGTACGTTTTACATTTACGAATTACGTTTAAGTTAGAAAGGTCTAATTACCCTCTAAATATTTTTATAACTCGATTCGGTTTATTGATATACTCGGATGCTTTGTAGACTCATATCTAAACCGATTGATGGAATTTTCATTAATTTATAGATAAATGCCTTACCTCTTGAACATTTGTTCCCCATATTATTTCGTTTTGTTCCAAAGAATGAGATGAATGTTTCAGTATAATACGCATATTATAAATACAATTAACAGCGCAACAGCCAATTTAACTACATATAATAATAACTTATTGTTGTCATAAACCAATCATAACAGACTTTATCTAAACCGCTGAAGATACACATTCGACAAGAGAAGGGTTTTGCATTGTGAAAATATAACGCGATTATCATACATTATAAACACTGAAATTAGTGTGTAAATGATTGATACACAGAACTGTACTACACTTTGTATGTGTGAGAAAGCAATTGGGCGTTTACTTAACAAATATTTTATTTGATTGAGATGCAAACCTTTCAATTTTATCTTGTATGTTATTACAATGTGTAAAAAATTGTTACGCTGTCTTTGGTGGATTTTATTGTGGATTTACCATCGTGTATTATGCTGTCGCCGTTCACGCGAGGTAAATACCATTATATTTTAACTTCGATAAAACGACTTGAAGAATATAAATTGTTAAATATGTGATATGTGTACTGCAAGAAAGTTCAGCAGGCTGTATAAAATGGTTAAGTATTAGTAACCTACTAGGTTCATCAATTTGAAAGGACTAATGACTATATATTTTTCCAAAACATATCTTGAAATGTTTATATACTTTTTTTTATATAGATTTAATTGAGAAAAATCACACAAAAATAAATAATTCAATGATATTCTTTTCTTTTTCTCCTCAGTTCATCAGTTCATTCTTACTATAATTTAGAATACAATATGTCTACCTATATATTCATTTAGAGAGCTTTACGTGCCATAATATATCATTCTAACGCACGTTTGCTGTAACTGTGTTACTGACTTGTCAAATAATTAAGAAATAATCTATGGCTTGGGGTGCTTTATCAAAATTAAAGCATTCCCCGGAGATAATGTTCGGGGTGAAGCCCGCAGGCACATTATAGACAGGAAATGCTTTCAATTCGAATTTATGAAAACTATCGTATCTACTACGGACTGTAATCGACGGTAATGTGTAAAGTGGCATAAACAGTTGCTGTTGGAATTCACTCCCCTAACTCGAGCCACCATTCAAGATATCATACATACCTATATTATACAAACTTAATTTAGTTTAATCATCTTATACATAAAATATATAAAATACCTGACTGTGACATTATGCAGAAGACGTCAGATTCAGAATCTAACCAAGCAGACAATGGATTTAATTGCCTACCGCTTAACAGAACTGTACACCGATTTAACGTGGATTAATGACGTCAGTGTGATGACGTAAACGTTTTCATTTATTGTTTGGTCTCCCGGACTCAAAAAGATGCATTACGTTTAATCACGAATTTCTTGGCCATTTTAAAGGAAAACAAGATGAAGGTATTCTAAGTCTTAACTGTCGCAATCAAAATAATATTTAGGTTCTTAATCACAACTATTTCATGCGAATGATGTATTTACACAGATATTATGTTTATTTTGATTTTTGATTTTCTGCGCGGGAGAAAATTAGAAAAGTCGGGAGGAGCTACTTCCATGTCCGAAACGCCGCCTACAGTAGTCGGAACGTAACAGTTGTCAAATTTGCGTATATCGTGCGTGTAACGTGCATATAACGTGCGTGCGCTCATCGTGTTTTTTTTTTCAATCGTACAACGTGTATAATATCGAATCATTCATCGTGCAACGTGCACCATATACTATACACGATATACGATTATCGGTACACGATGCACGATAGGCCTATACGGTATACGATTCGATGTTTTATTCAGTCGTGAATTGTTTGACTGACTTTACATTGTATTATTTTTCATTCGTCAATGCAATACAATAATAATGACTTCCGGAACAGGTCGAAGACAGTTGCCACCTAAAAAACGAAATCAATCTATTTTGTCGACGGAAAGGACATAATTTCTCCTCAATATCTAAACTGTTGTTGTCACGGCATTCTCCTAAGTGCAGTCGACAAGGTACAAGGAAATTCATTAGGAATTATATGAGGACAGGGGACATCAACTACTTTCGAAACAAATGAACAGTCTATTTCGTGTAGTGGTGCTTTAAAGGAATGTGTTGGCATCAATTACCTTCAATTTTAAGCCAACTTTCTCGCACCTCAGGATCAATACTATGCCGATGTCACTCAAATGTGTTCAAATTTGACACTATTTCGCACCTAGGTAAACTGTGGACATTTGAAACTTATAGAAATCTTTTTTGTATTGTGTAATTAATTGGTCTAATAAATTTGGTCTCATTAAACGGACAACAAATTGTTATATAGAAACACAACACACATAGATGGTACAATAAAAAAAAACAATAGCAATTTAAAAAAAATGTAAAAAGTCAAAAGTAACGTATAACGTTTACTCCGTCTATCGTGTAGCGTACAGCGTGCGTATATCGTTCATATCGTGTATTGTTCTGAATCGTGTACCGTGTATTGACCGAACGGGTAACGTGCGTACATCGTGCGTACATCGTGCATGTATCGTGCACTCAGTGTGACAACTGTTACGTTCCGACTACTGTACTTGTCCGAGAGCATTAATCATATTAAAGCCGTCGGTCTGACTATAGAAATATACCATAGGCATATTAGAATGTTTGTTTGAAACAGCCAAACGTTTAAACGGTTCAAATATCAAAATATCAAAATTACGGTAATAGTATATCAGGATAATAATGAGAAAAGTCGTCGCTGTTATTTACCGTCAAAGTATTTTAAACCGTCAATCGTATTTTATAGTATTTCCTTTCATTCTAATATAATTGTTTTCTGACAACTTAAGAAGGACTGGAGTTACATTTCCTCAAAAGTAAATAAGTATTGATAAGGTCTGCTATGCATTTACTTGCTAGAAAAAGAACGATTAAGAAATTTGTTTGAAGGGAGTTAATAAGTCTTGCAAATGCTAAACTAGAACACTTAAAATGTAGTTACAAGAAAACTGCTATTAAAGAGGCGTCAAAGATTCGTAGGACTTTATTTGATCTTAATTCTCTGATGTGCCACACCATCACTACAACTGACGTCAGTGGTGTTTGTTTTAGAAGTATTTATGACTCATTTCATTTTTTTAGGGCAGATGTTCTATAATTAGGTATTTTACTATTTCGCAGATTAAAAGTTAATCACGTAGCCAGCAGAGATTCTCTGTCAAAGGGAAAATCGACAATGGGCCAAATATACCAAATATTTTCGAAAGTTAATACAATGCCAGCGCTTGAATTGACAAGCAATGTCAAAAACAGGCAAGTTTTCAGATCTTACATATCTAAGACATCATTATCAAAACAGTTGAATACATATAATTTACATCAAGTCTTAAGCTCATTTAGCTTATATTGTTCTTAATGTACCATTTTTCTTCTAACAACTACCATTTAGTTCAGTGAACGATGAAATTTTTCCTTAGTTACATGTACCTAATCTTTTTAATTTCCCCATTTGCATGATATTGATTTTTATGACATCGACCCCTTTCTCTAACATCGGACTTAAAGCTGCTCGTTCTCAAATTTCGGTGAAAATTAACATTCTTCCAACTGTCTGAAATTAACATGTTTTAGAACAAATCATCAGATAAAAGGTTACAGTAAAAATTCCTGTAAAGTATATGTAGTTCTGTAGTTTTCAAATTATACGCTACCAAATTATATAGCGTTACAAACGCCTTTGAAATTCCAATATAAACATATAGTGTAGCGCTGCCTTTACCTAACCTCAACAACACTTTCAAAAAATGGAAGAGTTTTGTTCTTGAGTTGTAGATTCAAGCCATTACTATTACAAAATGTACATAGTATGGTTTCGGTGTAATATCACGTTATAATTTCACAAGTGGCTCAAAATAACTACCTTTGGCTTTCACGAGTGAAATTATTGTAATATTACACCGAATACAACAATTTTTCTGTTTATTTTATGTCTCAAACTCTACTTATTTTGAGTTTATTTCAATAAAATGTCGGAAATCGCGGGAAACGTCATCAGAAAGCATAGCAAACACGACGTAATTTCAACGACTTCATCGTTATATCGTTTCCGGTATTCATTACGCTCGGATTACATTTGACGTTGACGTCCGGGTAACATATATTTAAAAAATAACATCCGTTCCAGCGGTGTTAGTCGTTTAATAAACAATGATTTGGAGTACTGATATGCAGTAATTAGCCACGAAGGCCGAAGGCCTGAGTGGTTTATAACTGCATATCAGTACGACAAATTATTGTTTATTAGACGATAACAACGCTGAAAAGGATGTTATTTCGATTCTAACATGACCAGATATTACAAAAAGTGAATGAATGCAAAGCTTTATTTTCTACGCGAACGCTCATTTAACGTCATGCGGCGCAATATGACGTCATGTTTACAGCATATCAGTTCCCGCGCTGTTTATGGTTTAATATAACATAATTCTTCTACTCTTTGTATATAGAGACAAAATCGCGAGTCATGTTAGAATGATAATTTTCACTGAGTGGACAGTGAGTTTATCGGGATATAATCAACTGTTATATTTTGATAAACCACTGAAAAACATGAATTAAATTTTATGATAAAGTAAACCATTTTGTAGAAAATCAATTTTTTCACCGGGAAGTGAGAACAAGCAGTTTAAAGGCAACATAGTTCGATATGGTACATGTATATGCAAGTCGTATTTCACACGTATTTAAGAACTTATTAATTGTAAAGAAAAATGGTTTCATTACTTTTGACTCCTTTTACTTTATTTATTTGCATGACCGGTTTTATGATAGGTTCTGCACATTAATAAAAGATCTTCATGTAGTATCATGAATTTGAATTTGAACCCTTAAAAGATCTTAAAGTTATATTACCCTTCAAAATGGTCGCATTGGTTTATAGTTAAGAATGATGGCCAAAACACAGTGGATGCCTTAAAAACATATAAGAAATAAGTTTTACTAGGTTATTTCTATCATTGACAAATACAAATTGAGATATACATAAGCGAAAGGGTGGATTTTTTATTTTTCACTAGGATAGTCAAAACAGATTTTTACAGAGTTCCTCTATATTCAATGTAAATGAAACTGTTATACAGATCCTTATTTTTGGGATAAACTATGGCAATGTTTATTATTCTAGGAGTATAAATCACCAATGAATTTTTAATTAAAAATTTTGATGGTCAATTTGAACGGTTATAACTCTTTGACATAGAGCCGGAAAGTTGGAATATGGTTTCTGCATGTTCTGATAAACGTTCTATGAAAACCATTCAAGATGTTTAGGAAATATAAAAGTGATATGACCCAAAAGTGTACCTTTGTGAGCCGGTAAAGTCGGTAAAGTGAAATTCTTATTTCACCTAATAAGAAGTGTAGCAAATATATTTTCTGCCAAAGTATTACGCTGATTTAGCTCCACTGTTAACAAGCTTCCCTCCTCAGTTCGCAGGCATAGGACTCAAACTGTCATCAAAACACTTGGTACAAATATTTTGGTAGAAATTCTATTAATGTATATTATCTGTTTATTCATTTTTTACAAGCAGTAATGGATAAACATTTAGCTAAACCCGGTGGTAAATTATATGCAGTTCAAATATTTTATGAAATTATTTGATTTAATGCCTATGAACTTCGGGAGGAGGCATCGAGACGTTCAGGCCTTAAAGAGAAATTATATAGCGCAAAAACTGGTATGTATAGATCAGTTGAAGTTTGCGTTAAAACAGATTAAGGTTTGACTGATTTTTTTAATATTTTTGTTGTTTGGCAGCTCCAATTTGATTTCTTAATTTCATTGATGAATTGGTCAAATTGATAGAAAACAGCGGCATAAGAGGCATTCAACTTCTTCCAGGTATAACAGTAATGATACATGTAACATTACTTTTCGCTGAGATCTTGCTTTGACAATAGATCCAGTTGTTGGTTTACCAAAGTTGTGACGAAAAGAACGTCAAAGTAAATCCACAGTATTCTTAAACAATGGGTTTTGTAAAAGGGGATAATGTTATATAAAATGGGTGTATGAAAATTTTGAAATTGTTAATAGTTTTATCTATGTATGTGTAATAAAGTCACAGCAATTACCGTTGAATAGAATGACATATTTCTGTTTAACATACTGCTGTAAAGTCTTGAAAATAGAAGATACAAGACTTTCTCCTGGAAAAACAAATTGGTTTTTAAGTATGAGGAGTTAACTTTTTTCCACTGGCTTTGGTCATTTTGGTTACTCATTGGGTTTTAATGATAATTCCTTTGTTAAATATTTGAACAAAGACTAAAAGATCAATGCCAACAGCAGTTGATACAAAATAGTCGTAACTTGCTAAGTTTATGCAAAAGTAAGGTCATGGGTCCCGGATCATGGAGATTTAGATATTGAATGACCCTATTGACGTAATATTGATTCCTCAGGGTTAGGTCACATATCTACAAGGGCGTGTAGCAGTGTTTATTCAGAAACTCATACCTATGATAGACTTTTACATTTAACATCTTTATCACACAGTCAGAGTACAGGAGAACAAAGATTAGAAGTTTGCATTATTGCTACACGGGTCGTGTTCTAGGAAGTAAAATATTGCAAGTAAAATCTCTTAAAACATTTTTTGTTTGATGAAACATTTCAAAACATTTTATTACAACTTTGAAATTTGACAATTCAACAAAACAACTTTTATATATCGTGACACAGAAACACACACCATACAGAAACGCACACCACACAAAAACTGATATTTGAGATTACTTACAAATGTATACGGATATATGTACAAAAATAAAACTCAAAGAGGATTTCACCATCATTCTTCAACATACTTTCAGGCTCTTGATTATTTTGTTTAGCAGAAGTAGTGAATACACTTAAAGAAACTTCTCTCGCTATCAGCAATGATTTCAGAATATCTTAAAAACAATCCAGTAATTTGTTACCAAATTCCAATAGATTCATTTGAGTGCCTTTCTTAGTGTACGGAGTTTCAAGAAAACCATCATAGTTTATTGTGAAATATGACATATCGGTTATTCAAACTGCATTCAAAAGACACAAATCATAGCCGATGAGAAACGATTTCTGTAGAAATCTACGTCTATCTTCAGAGGTAAAAAGACATTATATTTTCACATCTGAATTATATGTACCAAACAAAACGTCTTACCCACATCGATCCTTCCAATATGAGCAAGCTTATATTTAGCTATCGATACACCAAAGCTTTCATGTCTTGCATTTATTAAGACATTGGGTAGATACTTCCATTACCTGCATCTTTAAATGATTGAGTGATACAAATTTCATATGGAAGAAAAATTTAAGAGGGGGTTTCCCACGGAAGACATCAAGGCAATGACCCATGTTAAGTATACGGATGTTTAAACGTTAAATTAAAATTATCTACTATATAATATGTACGACTCGATCATTTTGAAAATCATGTAAAAGGCAGGTGGTGCGTTAGAAGTTTCGCCTATTATGTCATTATTATACAACTGGTCTTTTCGAAAAACGAAAACACGATGAGTTTCTTTTTAAATCGCTGAAAGTACACATTACTGGGATGTTGCAACAGTGCCAGTGATACAAAATTTACTAGACACAATCTGACATAAATGGTTCCTCACTAGCGGTGTCGATATTGCTGTTTTGTGGATACCAGTCTTAAGCGTGTACCAATCATTGGAAAGCGAATATTATGTTTGATGCATAATTAAAAGGTGAAATACTGTTGAATGACTTTCAAATTCATTTAATTGTGAAAAAATTACCAGATAAGTTGACGGTTGTTAGGTAATTTATAACTTAGTTTAAAATTGAAAAAACGTTATTAACAGAAACACACTGTTGAAATAATTTTTAAAATCGGCTAAAAATTCAAGAAGTTGTGACAAATCTAAGATTTAGTTAATATGCAAACATATGCAAATGAGACACACTATTAGACTCGCCCCTTTTATAAAACTTAGTTTTGAACCCCATTTACTTATTTTTTCATGATTATTTTTCATTTGAAATTGATGACATTGATTAGTTGTCATGCAGGTTACCATATTTTATTATATTTTTGAAGCTGCTGTTTTTAACTTAGCAGTACATGTATTACCTGCGTGAATATTTAATAACAGCACTGTGGCATCACAAATTCAAAATGGCCGCCTCCATGTAACCCATTTTGGAATATTTCAATCTTGAATATTTTCACATTTAATACTCCGTTTCTAGAAATTCTTTTAACAGTGTATTCCTCTTAACAATCTTAAGTCAAATGATTGTCTGACTTGCAGCTCCCTTTAACCTATCATGCTAACTTATAGATTAGTACAAGTGTTTTATTTTACTTTACTTATTTTATTTTCGTAGAATGTATATCTACTTGATCCAGAGAATACTGAAAAGACAAAGACTTTCGCAAGGATCTTTCCTTACTTTGTTGGTCCAAGTATCATATTTGAAAGTGTAAAATCCTGTTCAGATTGTAGAGAACCCTATCCAATAGCAATGTTATCCATACGTCACACAGACCGGCCTTCAGACGATATAAAGTCAATATTGGACAATTTAAATGAAGGTATTTATTCACTTGTTTCATACCTTCCTTGTAACAAAAACAAAATTATCAGAGGATAAAAATATCGAGTCGGCCTAAAACACAACTTTCAACTGGGTGCTCAAAACTCATTTATTACGCACATACTAGTGTTGCCAAAACTCGTATATTTGGCCGCTTCCAAAGTTTAAAATTTTCAATTTTTTAACGGAAAACAATGTGACAATATCTTACAAGTGTAATAACACATTATTTTTATTCAAGCTTTTCGAACTTAAAGTGCAAACAATTAAGCAATGTGTTTGTCGTGAAAGATTTGAAATATGTAATGACATAAAACCGATAAACATTAAATCTTCTGTCCAGCACAATGGAGAATTTTTGGACATGTTCATATCCGAAATTGGGGCCAGACAAGGTGAAAATCTTTCACCGGCACTTTTTTCATTATTTCTAAATGACTTACAATCTTATATGCATACAAATGGTGCCGAAGGCGTAGAGCTAAAAGATCCCTTAGACTTATCGTTATGGCTTAAACTACTAATCTTGCTTTACGCGGACGATACTAGTTTACCTTCTGTCTCAGAAACTGAATTTCAGTCTAGCTTAGATATTTTTCATAACTATTGTTATACTTGGTACCTAAAACTTAATTATAGTAAAACAAAGATCGTTGTATTTGGGGCCCGTCAGACAAGGAATTTTAACTTTAGGCTCGGTAATCAACCAATTGAAATTAAAAACCAATATCACTATTTAGGAGTCACACTCTCTAGTAATGGTTCATTTCTACAGGCGAGAAAGCATGTAGCCTAACAAGCAACAAGAGCAATGCAATTACTTCTTTCAAAAGCAAACAATGCAAATTTACCTAGAGATTTAACACTCAAACTATTTGATCATACTGTTCTCCCAATTCTTACTTATGGCTGTGAAATATTTGGATTGGAAAATGTAGATATTTTGGAAAAAGTTCATAACGAATTTCTTAGAAAAATAACCAAAGCTAAGCGTTCGTCCCCAAAAACAATCTTATATGGTCAATTAGGCAGATACCCTATTTCAATAGTAGTGAAAAGTCGAATGATCTCATACTGGAATCGGGTTATTATTAGGGAAATACCAAACAATGGCACTAAAAATTTATAAATATATGATTAATCTACCAGATAGTAATTTCAAATGGATAAATAAAATTGAAGATATTTTATCAGTAGGCCGTCCGGATTTGTGGGAAAATTAGTTTCAAATTAGCAGTAAAAATTTACATAAACAAATTAAAACAACTTTAATTGATCAATATAAACAGCACTGGCATGAGCAGCTCCAGGGATCGAACAAAGGATTAATTTACTCAAGCTTTAAAGAATATGTACAACTCGAAAAGTATTGGTGTAAATTAGAAGACAAATATTCTCTCAATCTCTTTCGCTTTAGAACTGCAAATCATTCGCTTCCCGTTGAAACCGGTAGATACGATAGAACACCTTTCCATGAACGACTCTGTAGCTTATGTAATAGAAATTTAGTGGGTACTGAGGAGCATTATCTATTATACTGTGAACATGTCAGTAGAGATAGAGATCTGCTATTAAATCCTGCAACTATTGACAATCCTCGACATGATTTAACGTTTGACACTCTAATGCAATCATCTTCACCTACTGTGCTTAAAAATTTAAGTAAGTTCTCTGCTATTATAATGAAAAAATATAAGCATCGATAAAACTCATGCCAATGTCTCCCTTACCTACCATTTATCTGCTCGTGTAATTCCAGTTCCCTTCTAGAAATTCTGCTCTTTTGTAAGTCATGATACGAAGTTTTATTATGTACTGTATAAAACGCGCCGACACTATAGTAAACACTGTAATTTGTTTGTACATACCTAATGACCTATTATAGCGACACTCCAGTCCAGCATTTCATTCACAAAACGTTTGCGACATCCATGAAATAACTGTACATTTCAACTATACGCCAAATGTATCCGTTATATTTTCATTCATTTTGACAGGTGCCCCGTTTAATTTGCTTGTCGATTATTTAAACTCCGATCTCGATAAACAATTATTTTCAATATGTACTACGCGTCGTCAATGACATTCCAGTCTGGGTTACAAAAAAGCTCGTGATTTTAGGGCATTTCTTGCGCATCACTGCTTGTGTTTACTATGATAATTATAACCTGTAACGCATGTACTTTTTTCTTCCGACTTTCAAATCACGTATATTTGAATCATTTGACAAAATTTTAAAGGGGAATAAGTGTTGTTGTTTTTTTTTGGGGGTGGGGGGGGGGGGGGGCTCAACTTATGAAAAAGATCGGTACTTCTTCATAGAAGACGTTTGTTTCGTAGTGTCATTTGAACCTCTTTCATACCGGTAGCATGGGCATTTACAAAGAATTGTCAAATTGTATTACGGCCTTTTGTAAATTTCAGTGCCATGTATATTACTGTTAATGTACTGCACTAGTCGGCAGTACAATGGGCAATAGTGAATCAGATATCTTTAACCATTGAAGCGTTTTCATTAAATTAATAAATGTTCAACGACTTATGACATTGTGTAGAACCTAGTACATGTATGTTCAAATCCACCGGCTCAAGGTCACACATTAAGCTATTTGATTTTTGTGTCCGCTGCTTACACTAGAGGGATTTTCTTGACACTTGGGTCAAATGTCCATCTCATTCAGACCGGGTGCTGGACTGATGTTTCAATCAGAAGGACTTGACTCTTAACACGGATACCGAAAATAATTATTCCCAGAACGTAATAAGATTCCACTTAAAAGATGTGTGGTTTATTGATTAGAAGTTTTTATCACGAGTCATTACTAAGCAAATAACACTGTGACGATATTAAAATTATTGAGGTCATTCAATTAACTTACTGTACGGATTATGAAAATAAATTTTAAGTACATTGTATTTATATTTTTTATATTGATTGTTAATTTGTATTTTGCTTTTTCACTTTCGAGACATTTTGAGATTCTCTCTCTTCCGAGACTGCAGAATATTTAAATCTTTTTATAGCTAAATTTAAAGACGCCGAAATTAAGTCCTGAGAAACATAAAACCTTACTCATTTTGATAAACATAATTTTGAGTCCGCATAAATAACCACTCATACAGCTAACATAATAAGGATTAAAAGTACCTTATGTTTACCAATCGACACAGTTTGTGTCACGTACAGACACAGTGCGAAAATCGTGTTCAAATTTAATAACGAGGTGAAGTGTAAACAATATGAACTTCAATGTAAATATATGTTTAAAATTTAAGTGTTCTAACTTGACATATAAAACTGCGAAATTTGAACCACAAAATAGTGACAACTCATTGGTTCTCTAAATTTCACATTTCTAATAATCACAGTTTCAATGCTAAATGTGAGTTATATTTTGGTTGTGAGACATTAGGCCCTAAGACATTTGTAGTCAAACGCTTAGTTAATTCAATGAAAACACCGATGTTCCAGGAAAAGCGACGCTATAAAAATTAAACAAAAGCTTTCAGTGATATGTGTTTTCTCTAATTATAACGTATGCTACCGTTAAGACAACTCATCATTTAATTTTCTATGATTACCATTCTAAGGGGCACCACTCAGCCTACGGATGAAGCTTACAAGCATCAAACATCACTTACGTCGATCGTGTACACTACTGCATAGATATCGTTTAGATTCAAGTAAAATTAATTGTCATAAGGAACACAGCAATTCGGGTTTTCTTTTCCAAGATCAGTCAATAAAAAATTGCTGTTATATAAACAAGAGTGTAATTTGTAACTTGATAGTGTCGAACTATTGGTTAAACTAAAAGCTTCTGCGAGAGTGCTTCAAAAGGTAATGTTACTAGATTAATAAATTTAAGACGGTGAATAGTACCTCAGATGAAATTATTCCAACCCCTCAAAATATCCCCCCTTAAGAGAATGCACTTTTGTAATCTCGCTATCCATTTCCTAAAAGCGCCAAAGTAGTCTGCCCTTGGTATCTGTCTCAGGCACTGATGCACTGCACTTCCAAGTGCATTTCTACTGTCATATCTCCGCCTGGAAATAACTTTCTTGAGCCGAAGGAGCAGAAAAAGTCACACGGACTTAAATCGGGTGAATATGGAGGATGCTTCAAGACACTAACTTTTTCTTTGTTCAGAAACTCTACTACCCCCCGACTTTTATGAGCTGCTTTTTCTGGTCTGTGGTAAGCAAACGGGGGACCCAACGAGCGCATACCTTTGTTAGTCCCAAATGTTTGGTCAGAATAGCATGGACGCTGCCTTCTGATATCCATACCTTATTGGCTATCTCTTCAACCGTATATCTCCCATCTTTGTCTACAAATGCCTTCACAGCAAACATGTTTTTATCTGTAACAGATGTCTTTGGTCGTCCTTTTCGACCCACATCTTAAATGCTGAATATTCCAGCTTTAAATTTTTTAACCAATCTGCAAACTGTCATATACGATACTGGGGAAGGCGCATATATATCATTCAGTTCGTTATAAACTTGTTTCGGCGGTATACTTAGAGCAACGCGGCCTTTTATGTAGGCACGTATTTCTACTTTATTTTTGTAAGACAGCAACTTGCACAGTGTATATGAGTAGCACACCAATAAAAGTGGATTACTTTGTCAATCGTTCACCGATTTGTCTGAGTGTTTCGTGCTTATGTAGCTATTAAATTGGCCTACTCGGTTGAATAGAATTATTGAACCAGAACGCGCTTTTTTACTATGAAAAGCCGTAAGTAACATTACTTTTTGATGCACCCTCGTATAGCAGAAAAAGGAAAATGCATTAGATTCTGACTTCAGAATGTGTTCAAGTCTGCAGCCAGTATACATATTTTAAAAGAAAAGGTTAGTTTCAATATTACATGTAATAGATTTGCAGCTTATTTGCAAAACTCTCACAAAATTGCCAAATGCCCTGAAGTATCCAGGAAGTATTTACAACATCGTTCTTCAGTTGATGAAATTATCCGTGATCCATTTTAAGCGTTAACAATGTAAGTAATTTAATATGTTTGAAATAGCAAAACATTTCGTAGTGTTAATTCAAATGCATGATACACCGTTTAAACTAATACATTGGAAAAGAAGCTTGTAATAAAATGTTTATGGAATGATTATGGAACGCCATAGCTGCCTTCTGATGACTTTTTTCATTTCGTTCTGTGCATTTGTCATTATGTTCTGTAGTTAAGTCATTTCGTTCTGTGCATTTTACATTATGCTCTGTAGTAATAACATTTCGTTCTGTACATATGTCATTATGCTCTGTAGTACCGTCATTTCGTTCTGTGCATTTGTCATTATGTTCTGTAGTTATAACAATTCGTTCTGTACATATGTCATTATGCTCTGTAGTAACGTCATTTCGTTCTGTGCAGTTGTCATTATGTTTTGTAGTTATAACATTTCGTTATGTACATATGTCATTATGCTCTGTCGTTACGTCATTTCGTTCTGTGCATTTGTCATTATGTTCTGTAGTTAAGTTATTTCGTTCTGTGCATATGTCATTATGCTCTGTAGTTTTAACATTTCGTGCTGTGCATACGCCATTATGCTCTGTAGTTACGTCATTTTGTTCTGTGCATTTGTCATTATGTTCTGTTCATATGTCATTATGATCTGTAGTTATAACATTTTGATCTGTGCATATGTCATTATGCTCTATAGTAAAATTACATGTCATTTTGCCCTGTAGTTATTACATTTCGTGCTGAGCATTTGTCATTATGTTTGGCAGTGCACGCACTAAATTCATTACGTTATGTGGATATATTTGCTGTGACTTTTGACAACAGGTGATACCGGACGACGTATTCATTTCGTGCTTATAGAATATGGCTGGAGTTAGTGAACTCCTGAATAACTTAGGCTTTGAATGCCCAATTTTCATGACATTGCAGTAATTGTTGTACCGGCGTAGCTCCCTTGGCACGATAGGCCCGGGCCCACACTTCCTTTCCAAAAATGAAAAAAATGAAACGTCCACATCTTACTGAAAGTTGAGGGGGTGAAGGTCATTTTTACATTCGGTAACAGTCCAAAGTATAATTGTGCTTTACTCATTTAAGAAAAGTGCCTACTTAACGTATCAATTCGGTAATATTTTAAACAACCGATAGGCTCTTGTACTTACTGTTCCATTGAGCGTCTGTTTAACCCGGCATTTCTTACAAATTTGAAGATGCGACGCGGGAATATTTAATTAAGATGTCTACCAACACATTTACACATTACCCGAATGTTCGAATATGACAGATACGTCAGATAGCTTCTGCCCACATTTTATCAAAAGTTGTTTTCGTCCGAAAGCGGGAGTGTGACGACAATACAAGCAGGATTTCCGCTGCAATTCGCCACATTCTTGCTGCGTACAAAAGTTTTATGTGACTCTGTATATGAATGCCAATGTGTGTTGTGTGTGCGCGTGCGCGTGCACGCGCGCTTGTGTGTGTATGCATACATGACTCTAATGAATAATAAATAATATTCTTATTTCCACTGTGGTCCCTTTGTGTTGACAGAGAGAGGCAATGAACAATTGTACAGTAATCAGTATCACAGAAAACATGTATCACATAATTAAGAATGCATAATTATATTATAATTTAAATATCACAAATTGATTTAAAATTATCACATATTTTCACTTGAATCTTATCACAAAACAATAATTTAATTTAATGCAATTATCACATTTCATTTCTGTGGAACAGTAATAATATCACATAAAAATACCACAGTGTTGACTGACACTCTTACTCCGTAGAAACCGGAACGTAAAATTCATTTAAGAAAAACGAAAGTGGAAGATCTAAAAATCAATTACATTTGTAACTATATGAACTATACCAAAATTATACATTACTGAATTCCATCAATAATAAAAAAAATCACAAAATTATATAACAAATGATTTTAACAGCAACAGTTTAAAAACAGAGTTTAGTGATTTTTGTGATCTTATGAGGTAACCTGTTCCAAAACGTGCAGCCCGTGAAGCAGAAGGATTTGGACCCAAAACGTTTTACCTTAGCTCAATACTTAATAATAATTTAATTAAGGGGGGTCACTGGTGAGGTTTTGGATTTGTGCACTTCCGGAAATTTACATTTGTTATATTTCAAAAATGACGAGTTAACTGGAAAAAACAATTACGCAGTAGTGAACTTAGGCACAATAGGAATATTTTAGCGTAAAAAATTGAACATTTTGGAGAAAAAATATTTTGACCTCACATTTGGTTACTAAATTGACAAATTTTGTCATATGCCAAAAATGGGGGTAGGGGTACAAAAATAGTCATTTCTCAAAAACCATTTAAGATATTTACATAATTCAAACTGTATTATAAGAAGAATTGTTAGGATATAAAAATTTATTAATACTTATTTTCTTTTACAGTTCTTTGTTACAGACATATGCCGTCATATCTCAAAGCTTGCCGAAATCTAAAAAACACATTTTTTGTCAGTTTTTATTGAATTTCTTTCTTATATGCACATTGACCCCCATTTTTTATTTTTGCATTCTAAATCAAAGGTTTTAATTAAACTGCAGACAAAATATCTGAAAAAGCTTGTTACTCCTTTATCATGAAATATTCATTAATCAAAAATTGAAAAAATGAATTTTAGTAAAGTGGGTGGGGTAATAATAAGGAGCGTAATATTTATTCAGATAATGATAGAAATACCACTATCTCTAATTT
This sequence comes from Saxidomus purpurata, assembly GCA_022818135.1. Classification (NCBI taxonomy): domain Eukaryota; kingdom Metazoa; phylum Mollusca; class Bivalvia; order Venerida; family Veneridae; genus Saxidomus; species Saxidomus purpurata. The sequence goes on along the minus strand of JAFMSR010000019.1, from coordinate 36,349,235 downwards.
TTCATCCTAAAGTATAATTATACTACATAAGAAAAGATTAGAAAGAAATATCCATTCTGAAACATACACCACATACATATACGTTTATAATACCAAAATTCTAGCTAATTCTGCATTAAGCAACTTTTCTGATAGTGTATCACTAAAGATTAATATTGCGAAAAAGTTAAGTCATTGACCCATCATTATTTTTCCAGAAATTAACTAGCAATATGTTAGTCTCCATAAAAAACAGGGTCAATAAAATTTCTTGTTATTTTGAATTTCAGCAGTGACCCCCCTTAAGCCCGAAATCAAAGTCCCAATTCGAGTACGTAAATAGTCTTGGTAAGAACCAAACCGATTAAATTTTGTCGAATAAATTATAGTTCTGGCTTCCAAAACTCTAAATGCCGCTACTTATATTTTGCGTTTTTCGTAGATCTGTCAAGCATATAAACCGGGAACACTGAAGTTGTTATAGCTAAGAAATTAAAGCTTTTTATTGTTTTATATTTAGAGTTTAAGAACATCATATATGGTTCGATTTGTACAGAGGTTACAGGGCACTTTTTTGTCTGTTTTAGGGCCGAATCAAGAATATATTTTCTCTATATTGACAGAATCATCATGCACAACAGACTTTGCTTCTTTATTTGACAATAACATGTCAGGAAAGGCTTTGGAATGTGTGTAAAATGCTAGCTTCCAGGAGCTTTCGTGGGACTGAGACTTATAAAAGGATACGTGATAAATGCATAGCACAGGGCATTATTAGCTTCCAATGCCACAAGAATTATGTGTGTTTCTGGCTTTAATAGAAGTTGTTAATCAGCTAATACAGGTATTCAGCAATTTTTCAAAATGGTGTTTTCTTGGTCTGTAAAAAAACCATCAACGGTCAGGAGGGAGTACACCCCTCCCGGACACTCTACCTTGCGTACCGGTTTTTAATCGTGACCAAAAAAGACAATGACACGGCATGGTAGGAGATATGTCAAGGTCTCATCCAAGAAAACAAGCTAATATAAATGCTCTCACGGACGAACCGTCATAAAATGTACTTCAAATCAATCAAGACAAGGTCAGTGTCCAACACCTGCAATTGCTTAATAGTCCGGAGTCGTTACGGGTCATTGATTATCACCTGTGTAAATTTTTTGTTACCAATGTCAGAGACTACATCGGGCGCCGGTAATATGACCATAATTGGTGAACATCTTGATGTATTAAGGACCACAAAAGACTTTCACCGTAACATTATAATTTAACATTTTTCATTAAAAGGCAAATTTATTTTTTGCCGAATCTCGAATTATTGAAGCGGCGGCCGCCGCACCTGCAATCCAAGCTCCTTCTACTTTTAGACAAGTATATTTATCCTTTAGATTTGCATTTTCCATTTTGACGCTGATTTTGGCAAAATGTATCAAAGTCGTATCAAGGCATTGCAATCTAGAATAAAAAAAGTTCCGGGGGTGCATGCCCACGTACCCCCTAGCAAACGGGCTTATTCATTCAAATCGCCACAGCTACGCCCCTGGACTATACTATATGGGAAAAAAGTTTACAATAGATTTCAACAATGGGACAAAAATAGCAGGATTTTAAATACAGAAATAACTTCCTTATTGAATTTAATATACCATTTAAAATGGCCATTTTGAAAATTGATTAAGAAAGATGCCCAAAACACAAACTAGACTGTTGTTTTTTAAACAAAAGCACATGTCTTCGCTATGGCAGTTTGTCAGTAATTGTAATACTGATTAAGGATTTTCAAATAAAATGAATACAGAAATATCCATGAAAATAATTAAATTTCATTATTTCACCTTCAATGTTTTAACTACAGAGCATAATGGCAAATGCACAGAACGAAATGACTAAACTACAGAACATAATGATAAATGTACAGAACTAAATGACTTAACTACAGAGCATAATGACAAATGCACAGAACGATATGATTTTACTACAGAGCATAATGGCATTCGTACAGAATGAAATGTTATAACTACAGAGCATAATGACATATGCATAGAACGAAATGTTATAACTACATAACATAATAACAAATGCACAGAACGAAATGTTATAATTACAGAGCATAATGACATATGTACAGAACGAAATGTTATATCTACAGAGCATAATAACATATGTACAGAAAAAAATGTTATAACTACAAAACATAATGACAAATGCACAGAACGAAATGTTATAACTACTGAACATAATGACAAATGATTTTACTGCAGAGCATAATGACATATGTACAGAACGAAATGTTATAACTACAGAACATAATGACAAATGCACAGAAAAAATGATTTTACTACCGAGCATGATGGAAAATCTACAGAACGAAATGAAAAAAGTCATCAGATGGCAGCTATGGCGTTCCATAAATGATCGTGTATTTTATATTTTGTAGAGCATCATTTAGTAAAAAATATGCATACCTCACGTAAAGTCATTCATATGGTCTAGGTTATAGATATTTCATAATATGCCCTCGCTTTTAGCATTTTTAATAGAGGAGATTGAATAGTTATATTAATGGTTCAATTTGATAGAACGTTTAACTTTGAGTAAAACAATTTCGAACACAATTAGTGGGCTTCCGCTAGTCAGCTTAAATAATGCTGTCGGTCTGTTAACTTACCGTATTGTTATATCCGATTTTAATATATACTTACATAAGTCGTGGTCGATAGCGGGGCTCGAACTTTTGACCTTCAATCAGTGATAGGTTTTGTGATTACAAGTCTGCGACTTCAACTACTCGACCTAGGAGGCGGTAGTATATATCTAATGTAGGGCTGTTCATAACGTAATAAAGTTCAACAATTTTACAAAATTTTATGTCAGTCGTATTTAGATACATGTACTTATTAACTTTATTGATATCGGTATTAGAAATGATCAAGCATAATAAGATACTTGCATTATAAGCTTTAGACTTATCCAAGGGTTGGCTTATCCTTTATACAGCTAACAACATTCAATTACAATGCCTCCTAGCTATATCGGAAGTATGTACAACAAGTCTATTGTACGCATATTTGTTACCCTGACGATGTTGAGAATACGACCATGAACACTGGTCTCATGTACAAAATTTATATATACAGGACTGCAAACGGTAGTTTTTACCGTTTCTTGCGGTCCGGTACCGTTTCGTTTGCGGTTCGTTTGCGCTCAGGTTCGGTTATACCGGTTAACAACCGTTGGCGGACCGTTTACCGGACGGATGATCGCAAAGAACCGATGAGTAAATCATTTCAATCGGTGTTGAGCGGTTCAGAGATCTGATTTGCTGACTCTGACCACAATTATGTTTGTGTACAAAATTTATTTACCAGTGAGGAGCCATTTGAAAGAGACAACAGTAAATATGAATGAAAAGAGGTGGTAAATTGCCAGTTGGTGTAAATACCTGTAAGTAGATTATCACCTCTTTGGTCATGCATCGTAACGTATTCTTTATTAAAAAGTATTTTGTTAATTATGACTTCAATTGAATTGAGTTTGCTGTCAATTTTTATATAAAACATAAGATTTATAAAAACCAAAAAATCAAATTTCAACCGAAGTTCAGCTTATAAGTACCGCGCCAACACTAAAGCTAATATGCCGATCAAGTATCTCGGTAGGCGGAACGATCGTCATATTGAATGAGAGGCTTCCAACCAATCATAATTACTGATACAAATAAGGCGAGGAGCCAATATGCAACTAAGTTGCGTGCTATAAAATTACGTAATAATGCGTTATTTTATACTTCCTACATCCCGTTGTAATCAAATCGGACAATCAGCATACATAATACTTGTAATCATAGTTTTCAGAGTTTTGACAAATGAAATGAATCTAACTGTAACAGAAAAAAGACTCTATATTATTTCGAGAAAAGTGACATACTATATACATAGCAAGTAATTAAACCGTAATTATTGTTGCAAGAGTTTTAAATGTTATATTTAACAACTAAAAGTCTAGCCGTCCGGTAACCAGAAGAGCAGCCACTTCCTTAATTATACTTTAATCCTTATGCTACAGGCATTGATATGAAGTCACTTAAAATGGATTCTTAAAAACAAAAATAATATCAAACAGGGAATGTCACATACCAAAAACCTGATTTTAGATAACCGCTTTACATGTTACGCCCTTCTATATGCTGATTGGTTACATTCCGTTATCGATTATATCGTGATGGTACCGTTCATAGCAACGCTTCGTTAATTTTATGAATACTTTTTTAACTGCGACGAACTGTTACAAACTGTTTTAACTGTTCTATAACGGTCCGGTCATTCAGGTTCGTTCCTGGTTCGGTAGCATTTCCAAATGGTTCCGGTTGCAGTTCGGATGAAAGGTTTGTGGAGGTCAGTGACTTAAATGTTCATTCCCACATTTTACTTACCTCTTTTCTAGGATAGTCAGCCGAACAAATGAGATTTTTTTTAAAATGCAACTGTCCATGAATTGCGACAAAACACATAGAGCTAGCATATTATTTTTCCTTTCAACCAAGACGTTACATTGCAGACTGGAATCATCCGTAACTAAGTATACATATTATGTACAGACGTATGATAGCATTATTTCAAATGTGTTATTTCTACGCAGTTCACGTGGGTTAGTCTGTGATTTACTTCAAATGATATTGACGTATACCTCGTTTCATGTTTTGTCACTTTTTTGAAAAACAAACTGCACACACTTGATAGTATTTCTCTTTGAAAAACATTTGATGATAGATATATGAACAGAGATAATCCCTGGAACTTAAAACAGTTCCTTAAATCCAGTATCATCCTAATTGCAGGTGAATTTAAATTTTTAATTCCTCAATTTTGAATTACATGTACAGTTACGATTCAAAGTGTTGCTTGCTAAAACTGGTCAAAATAGCACTTTTTTTATGAAAAGAATGAAAGTTGGACTTGCCTTTTATTTCATTAAAGTTAACTCAATTCTATATAAGTTCTGGGATATAGTTATGGCAAGCCAATTTACTATTTTATAAAAAAAGAGATATCTCTGATTTCATGGAGATATCTTCTAAAATAGAGGAGATATCTCTTAAATTCATAGATTTCTCTGTAACTTAGGAGATATCTTTCTTTCAATAGAGATATCTCACCTGTTTAGAAAGATATCTCCCAATACTAAAGAAAAACATCTCAATGTAATAGCAATATCTCTCTGACGTACATAGATATCTCTCCTATTTCAAAAGATAACTCTTTAACTTTGAAAAATATCTCTTGAAAATAGAATGATATCTCTCAAATGATGCTAAACAGATATCTCTGTAAGTAGAAGTGATATTTCTTAAAGTTGAGGAGATGTATCTCTGTGATACAAAGATATATGTCAGTGTTAAAGAGATATCTGTATTAAAATTAAAGATATCTCCTAGAAATAAGAGAAATATATCTTCCACTATTTAACCCAAAGAGAAATATTTCTCTGATTGCATATAGATATCTTTTTAAATAGGGAAGATATGTCTTAAACATATAATTATCTCAGTAAATTAAGAGCTATCTTTCTTTCAATAGAAATATCTCTCGTCTTTTGAAACATATTTCCAAATGCTAAAGAGATATATTTCAGTGTAATAATATATCTCCTTGCCGTACAGAGATATCTCTCCTATTTCAAATTATATCAATGAAAAAGAGATATCTGTTTAAAATTGAGAGATACATCTAGAAAGTAGAAAGATATATCTCTAATGATGTTAAACAGATATCTATGTAAATAGAAGAGATATCTCTTAATGTTCAGTAGATATCTTTCTGTGATACAAAGATATCTCTTGGCGTGAAACGAACGATATCTCTTTGAAATTGGAGAGATATCTCTTTTAGGAATAGTAAAATGGCTTGCGAAATATACTGCTTTTAATATACACGCACGGGAAAGTCAACTGTCTTTGATGGTTAAATTTTTAATCAAGAGATTGCCAAGCTGCTGTAATCTCACAATTTTTTCGAGTGAAGTTTTTGGATCTTAGATACGAACGGACAGTATGAAAAAGTTCCCAAAGACGGTCGTCTCAATGTGATGTAACTAGAGCAGTATTCAAATTTATAAGGTTCGAGATTGTATATCAAATGAGTGCGGAGATGAAAAGTGCAATACCCGCTTAATCGTCTTCCTGCCTGTGGTTTAACTGTTGAGCAATTGCTAAAACACAGTGTTCTGTGCATACAATTTCCAACAAGTTTCACTTTAGATGTATTGAATTTCTTTTTATGGTATTTTTAAGCGTTGCCTTCCCTCAAAGTATACTGAGAGCTACATCATAAAATTACGATGCACTTATTATTAACGGGAAACGATTTTTGTAGTCAGTATTATTTTATAGTACAGACGTAGTTATAACTATGAAACATAGTGTGTCAAAAATGAATATTACAGGTTATGTCTTTGTCTACACTTACATTTGCAGATTAGTACATGGTTTGTAGGACCATATTTTCCCATGTGTCGCAGATGTGAAGAATAGGATCACACTGAAAGTAAAAAATTGAAAACTGATTTATCATATTGTAATTTATGTATCAAAACAAAAATAATATCAAACAGGGAATGCCACGTACCAAAAACGCAGCCTCCCCAAAACGAGCCCCACAGCACCAGAAGTGCACACCAACACACACACACACACACACACACACACACACACACACACACACACACACACACACAATCATGTACACACACACACACACATACACTACCAACACACACTAGCATACAAAGCAAACACACGAGGACAAAACGAACAATTAAAGGAACACAGATCTAATTATGCACGTTCATGTAATAATGTTTACAAAAGGATGTAGATTTTGTGGTACAAACACGTACATCATCTTTAATTCAAAAACTATTCTTTATTAAATATTTTGAATTTTATTATTTGAAAGCTGCGCAATTTGTGAGCAGAATAGAATCATTATCTAAACGTTCTTTTTTGGGCACAAAGCATCCGAAATTTAAGAGATTTGTATTGCGATCCGAGTTAGCACATCACCCGCGGTCTGTACGCAAACATAATTAATATTTTGATCTTCGAATCTGATATAACAAGTCATCTTTTAAAAGCATCGTAAACCGTTGTACTACAATGAAATTTCACTTGTCATGGTTAAAGTGTTTGAAAGGAATAGGATACTTGTAGTTGATATCCTAAAAAACTGTACATATTATGCTTTTAAATATGTGAGCCGCGTCAAGCATTTTCATGTCTTATGGTAATTTTTGGGCATATTCAGTTTTTTCTTTTTCTGAAAGAAATTGTGTCTGGAAGGTTACCCGAAATTTTCAGACTTTTATGACCATCCATTTCTGTACAAGAGATTTTTTTATCTATCCACCTATGTGACAGGGAACGTTAAAATGTTGAGAAAGGGGTGTTAAAAATTCATCTAAATAGACAAGACAACACACAATTTCAGGTTTCTTTGATGATGTATTTTTCAGTGTTTGATATCTGAAAAAGTGATAAAAATACTTATATATTCTAAGGCACCAGATGAAACACAGAGAATACAAACATAATCTTTTGTTGCCTAGCAACCAGGGAATGTAACGAAATTTTCCTTATTATTATATTGTATTATACTGTGGCATTCTGCATTTAACCCGATTTCCATACGCGTCCAAAATGGAACATACTTTTGGCGATTCGTCGAACGCAGGAGTTTTGTTGTCAATCCATCAATTTTGTGGTCAGTTCGTATAACAATGCCTAAAATATCATTAGGGTCGAATGGCAAAATTACCTGTACGATAAAAACAAAAATAATATCAAACAGGGAATGCCACGTACCAAAAACGCAGCCTCCCCAAAACGAGCCCCACAGCACCCAGAAGTGCACACCACCAACACACACACACACACACACACGCACACACACACGACACACACACACAATCATGTACACACACACATATACACTACCAACACACACTAGCATACAAAGCAAACACACGAGGACAAAACGAACAATTAAAGGAACACAGTGGGGCACCGCCTTGGAACGGTCAGTGGCAAAAACACCACTGGGGAGCTTAAAATCTGTTGTAAGATTTTATGTTCTTCAAAACTGCGGAAAGACGAAGCTTTTTCCTAAAACTTATGCTGGGAAAATTAGTGCATTACTTACAAATTGATCTGTTTAATATTAGTAAAGACACATTGTAGAACAAAATGTTTTCCGATATAATGTCCTTTCATATATCTCTTAAAAGTTGCCAGAAACAGTGAAAAGGTGACGCTGCATCAACAGAGTAGCTGTTCCCTTAACAAAGATGATACAGACTCAAAGCAGAAGATATTTTCTAAAAACTCCAACCTAGAAAGACACTTATCGTTAACTTTTCAATGTCATTTTACTTTAAAGATAACCTGAGAAAAATTAGCTTTTAAAAATCCCAGAAACCTAAACTTGAAACATTTTTAAAAAATGTGGATACTAGACAAAAGAAACAAGAACGTTTCTAGGTATTTTTACATTTATTTATTAGTAAACGTTTGTGGATTCACTGCTCTATTTTTTGTGAACATTCTGAATTATTCTAAAAGTAATAATCACAAGTTCCTCCCTGAAGAGTTTTTCAAAGTCTTAAAGTGTGTCAATGTTTCTTTTTTTTTTTCTCTCGGAAAAATGCAGATCAGCAGTTTGTGTCTATATTTCCCATAATAAGCAGTATACTTAAACACGTCAATAGGATGTCATGCATGCTATAAAGTAAGGCTATGATACAACTAGAGGGATTATGATCATTTTTCCTTCTTGAAACAATGCACTTTAACAAAAATGCAAACCCCAAGAAAACCTCATCTGGCACTGACAAAAAACTCTATACGTTTGAATTATCAGTACGTTCTAGCCAAATTACAAAGAAGACCTTGTATTTTAAGTAACACAGATAAAGGTGTTTTCTCTTTTGAGTCAAAATATTAACGATTCTTTATCTTACATTTTTGTATTAGAACTGTAAACGCCGAACTGAGTATTGAAATAATCGTTTCGCTATAAATGACTGATTGTTCTTCTCCCTAGAGAACGATGCAAAAAGCAGCCGTACTGTTTGATGTGGGAGTTATCAACGAGAGAGCGTCTGTGTTTCCACAACCGATAACAATAACACATGTAGGCCTAAGGAAGTGTTCAAAAAATTGCAAACACATATGTATGCTCTGTTGATGCACATTACTTTTCTGCAACAAGTACAACTGTCAAAGGTGATTTCTTCAAAATAAAATGAAATGTCCGTGAGGATTACTAAGCAATACTTGTCAATATTCGACGTGCCGTTCAGGAATTTTAAGTGTTTGAGATAACATGATTTCCAGCCGGCATCTCATTTTTTTGTATTTACCTTCAACCTATGTATCTTTCTGCGACTTATTTTTTTCACAGTTGCGTTTACAAACTATTTCATGAAATAACACTAAAACGGAAAACAGTTTTTTAATTACACGCTACATTTACAAAAATTTAACGATTATATGATATGAAAGTAATTTGGCACTATCTTGTAAAATTAAAGTTAAAGTAATTCCCTGACTGCGACATTATCCAAATAGCTGCAAAAATAAAGTGGTATCATTTCCAGGATAATAACAAAATGGCTCAAACATGTACACGAATTTTCAGCAATACGGGTTGTGCATTAAGGATTTTCGTTGACTTGCTAGAAAACTTTGGAAATGTACCTTTACTTCCTCATAATTCCAGGTTTGATGGACTCATTTTTGCAAGTACGTGTATCAAGCATAGGTAACATCATATCTGCCTTTGCTATTATTACACATGGCCCTTTAAAAGGAGATTTCTTATTCGTGGGTAGGATGGTTATAATCATTCGGTGCTAGTAAAGGGCCTTCTGATTAATTAAAGAATTAAAGAATTGAGTAAAATGTTCCTATAACTGTAGAAAGAGTTACCGCTGAGGTTTAAAATGGAGTCGTATGGAGTAAAAGCATCCACTATCGAGTGTTAAGTAACGTTTGTAGAATATAAACATGTGATGAATAGGAAGTGTTAACGTCGCCGTGTGCTGCGCCGTACACTTAAAATTATAATTCATGTAATAAAGTAATATATACTATTGCGACAGCGCGGCTGAACGAATCACGGCTCAGAAAAGTCAGAATACCGCTAGTTGTACTCACATGCACATACGTTCCAGAAAATGCAGCATGATTCTTTATTGAGCTAAAACGTAAGAGGAAGTAATAGGAAAATAATATATATCTTTTAAAATGTACAGAACAATCTCTTACGTTGTTTGTTTTACACATTGGCATTGACAGATTGGAAGTTAAATTTATCATTATTGAACTCATTCAAATAGGTAAGAAAAGAAGTCTTATAGTAAAGACTCTTTGTCGATATATTATCTTTAGCAATTAAGTGACAGGTTCAATGATCTTGTTAAAGAGAGACTGAGATCGGTATTACTTTCTATAACTGACAGATACATGTATACTGACACGTTATCAGAAATATTTCAAATGAATGTTAAACACAAAATCTATGTAAGTGAATCGAATACAAATTTTTACATACAAATCATAAATATTTACATTATTGCATTTACTCTGTTTCTTTGATATACAGCCAAGCAATGAATCATAAACAGATCATCCCAATATATCAAAAGCCACGTGAAGTGCAAGCGATGAAAAGAATGTTAAATCATAAAAATTTTAAAATATGTACGTTTAGGTTGCTTTCCTTCTTTCGAAGTGCTCAACCGACGTATATTAATTTCAAATACCAGTAAAAAGAGAAACATTATCATTTAAATTTTCAAAATGAACTAAAGAAAACTCGATAATCAATAAATGTAATATATAGTAAAGCTTTCGTAACTTTTTTTCAAAATGTAACATATGTAAAAATGTTTAACTTAATAGAAACATAGTTGTACTGCATGTTAGCGTAAACGAAGGAGGGTAGATAATTGCACATAAACTTTAGGGATCTGCGACATTTGGTTCCTTCCCTTTATACATGGGACGAATGTTAAATCATAAAGATGGAATTCTTGTGTCAGGTAAACGTAAATCTGATGTGGAAAAACTGTTATCAGATGCCTTGAATCTTGTAAGTCATTGGTTAATAGACAACAAGTTATCCCTACACTTAGGTAAAACAGAATCTATCTTATTTGGTTCCAAGAGTAAGTTAAAATCAGATCCTAATCTCAAGGTCATTTGTAATAGTGTACCTATTAATCCTGCTTCTGCTGTCAAGTATCTAGGTACTACCCTTGATCAAAATCTGTCATTTGATTCAATGGCTCGTTCAGTACTCCAAAAGGCTAATTCAAGGTTAAAGTTTTCATATCACAAACGAGAATACCTCACTCAACATACATGAATTTATTAGCGGGTTGGAGCTACCTTAAGAATGTACTCGTGCATAGCAGGCGGGAAAAGAATCACGTGATGATAGTTGATATAGTGTGTAATGGGTATTGAAGAGCCATTCGAGGTTTCGTCGCCAGATCGTTTACACTCAAATTGGATGTGCTTGGTGCATTAAATTGTCAAGATGTCAACATTTCAGACAAAATACAGAGCAGAATTGAAGACATGCGTATATTAGATAAGTACAATATCAGATAGTTACAGATTTTGCTTTAATTTGTTGTGTACTTGCTTTAACAAGATACACGTATATTTCACGGAAGGAAAGCTTATGGAGAAATTTCTCCACGAGACCTGTTTGCGACAAGACTGCATGTATTCTGAAAAGTCGCAGCATAAATTACATTTTGAATGATTCACTTTGAATATCGGATACAATAATTCAATATTTGATACAGAAAGGTACAAGTTATATTTCACGATTTTTTCATGATCGGGACGAAGTGTACATAAACGGACAGGTAAACAAATTAAATAAGTACAATGTCAGCATGATTTTCACGGAAATTGACTATGTATCATTACGATAAACATAATTTTGGTAATATACGTTTCATGTAAGATTTTAATGAAAGTTTTGTTTAACTATATCTGCAGGTTACAACATTTAGAGCGATTTCAGCAACGTGTGGTCACGTTCAATCGACAACAAGAATATCGATATATCCCGTTTCTCGAGCAGTTGTTAGCGTTATGCATGTTTTCCTTGGTTCTCTGTCACGTGTACACAGATAACAATGCTTGGAAAAGAAATAAGTATAGTTTGCTTGATTTCAATTACTTCAGGATTGGAATGGATGTTGTGTTTTACACATGCGTTGTTCAAATTTTAATGACGTTATATACTTGCTGCAGCTTTTTCAGTTTCAAAAAGAGAATAGTTACGTTGAAACAGTTACTATTTATATATCAAATGAAAATGTTCTTGGTCCATACCAGTATTATGAGAGGTAAATGTTGATTAAGTCGTAGTGAGCGAAGTGTCGTGTGTGAACACTTTGTGGTGTGATTTTTATGACAATCGTGTCAATATTAGAATCTATTTATTACTGGGTAATGTATTTAATTTTCAAAGATTCAGATCAAGAACACTGAACAAGGTTTGAGAAAAGGATTCGTCAGAAATATTGAGAAAACAAGAAGCACGTGCAACCTTCTTTTAAAAACAAATACATAAGTTCCAAAATTTGTGTGATAAGAGACAGAAAGTTTATGTACTTTACGCCTTCGTTTACTTGTGTGATTTTTTGAGTCGCGTTAAAAGCGTACTAAAGAAAAAAATGCAGTTACAACAAATCGTAGGATTGTAGAAAGACAAATGAAGTTGTTTCTTTATACAGCGAAACTGTTTACATTTTTGCATTTTAACACTTGTTTACATAATTATACCAAGTGTTGTCAATGCAGTTTTCTGCATGACAATATATTTGAACTACATTTGTATACAGAACTTTGGTAATGAGTTCAGACTCTCCTTTTAAATGTTACTTTTGACAGGTGAAGGTAATTGTTTTACCAATGTACTGCGAAGACATGTAGATCTATACTGTTGTTAAGAAAGGTGTTTATAGTTGCAGAGGATCGATCTTTGGTGTTTTGATAAAGTTATGTTAAGACGTCATTATAGACCCTGTGCTCGTGTAATCACAATCCTTGATTGCCGTTATGCCTGGAACCATGACTAATTGATACAGTAGCAAGAATACACGCTTCATTCCGGCTTCTCTGATTATATTATGCATCTTATAAAATAGCCAAATTGTGTTTTATAATTCTTAAGGCGTATGGAACACCGGTTTGACGCTGGTACTGCTTCAGTAAAAGTTAGATAGTAACTTTTGTTTGATATCTTGCAAAACAATGGCGACTCTATAATTCTGAGATGGGAATCATCAGCATTTTGTTCAAAAGTAGAACATGAAAGATGTGCTATAATATCATAAATATTGAGCTATAATTATGAAATGACGGATTATTTATAGTATGAGAGAAAAAAGGCCCTGCTTGCCTCATCATGAGCATTATTGATGGTATATTAGAGAAAAGAGGCCCATTTTGCCTCGTCATGAGCATTATTGTTAATACAAGAAACTAAAGAGGCCCTGTTTGCCTCATGATCAATCTTGATAGTATAAGAAAAGAGGCCCCATTTGCCTTTTGATGCGCGTTTGTGATAGTATCAGTGAAAGGATGCCCCATTTGCCTTGTCATGAGCATTATTTATAGTATAAGAGACAATAAGGCCCTGTTTGACTGATAAGCATTATTGATGGCACATGAGACTAAAGAGGCACTGTTTGCCTGATAAGAATTATTGATAGCACATGAGACTAAAGAGGCCCTGTTTGCCTCATAAGCATTATTGATAGCACAAAAACTAAAGAGACCCTGTTTGACTGATAAGCATTATTGATAGCAGATGAAACTAAAGAGGCCCTGTTTGCCTGATAAGCATTATTGATAGCACAAAAACTAAAGAGACCCTGTTTGACTGATAAGCATTATTGATAGCACATGAGACTAAAGAGGCCCTGTTTGCCTGATAAGAATTATTGATAGCACATGAGACTAAAGAGGCCCTGTTTGCCTCATAAGCATTATTGATAGCACAAGAGACTAAAGAGGCCCTGTTCGCCTGATACGCATTATTGATAGCACAAGAGATTAAAGAGGCCCTGTTTGCCTGATAAGAATTATTGATAGCACAAGAGACTAAAGAGACCCTGTTTGCCTGATAAGAATTATTGATAGCACAAGAGACTAAAGAGACCCTGTTTGCCTGATAAGCATTATTGATAGCACAAGAGACTAAAGAGGCCCTGTTTGCCTGATAAGAATTATTGATAGCACATGAGACTAAAGAGGCCCTGTTTGCCTCATAAGCATTATTGATAGCACAAGAGACTAAAGAGGCCCTGTTTGCCTCATAAGCATTATTGTTAGCACAAGAGACTAAAGAGGCCCTGTTTGCCCGATAAGAATTATCGATAGCACATGAGACTAAAGAGGCCCTGTTTGCCTGATAAGCATTATTGATAGCACAAGAGACTAAAGAGGCCCTGTTTGCCTGATAAGAATTATTGATAGCACAAGAAACTAAAGAGACCCTTTTTGCCTCATAAGCCTTATTGTTAGCACAAGAGACTTAAGAGGCTCTGTTTGCCTGATAAGCATTATTGATAGCACATGAGACTAAAGAGGCCCTGTTTGCCTGATAAGAATAATTGATAGCACAAGAGACTAAAGAGGCCCTGTTTGCCTCATAAGCATTACTGTTGAGGCCCCATTTTCCTTGTTACGAGCATTATTGATAGTTTAAGAGAGAAAAGAGGCCCAGTTTGCCTCGTCATGAGCATTATTGATAGTACAAGAGACTTAAGAGGCCCTGTTTGCCTCATAAGGAATCCTAATAGTATAAGAGAGAAGAGGCCCCATATGCCTTGTCATGAGCATTTTTGATAATATAAGAGAATGGAGGCCCCATTTGACTTGTCATGAGCATTATTTTTAGTAAATGAGAGAAAAGGGACATTTTGCATTATTGATAGAATAACAGAGAAAAGAGGCCCTGCTTGCCTAGTCATGGGCATTATTGATAGCACTAGAGAATAAAGAGGTCTCTGTTTGCCTCATAAGCATTCCGTATAGTATAAGACAGAGAAAAGGCCCCATTTGCCTTGTTATGAGTAATATTGATAGTAAAAGAGAGAAAAGATGCCCTGTACGATTCGTCCTGAGCATTATTGATAGTTTTAAGAGAAAGGATGCATTTTTTGCCTTGTCATAGTATTATTGATAGTATAAGAGGAAAGAGGCCCCGTTTGCCTTTTCATGAACATTATTGATAGTACAAGAGACATAAGAGACCTTGATTGCTCATGAGCATTATTGAGAGTATAAGAGAGATAAGATGAGCAGATGACTCCGGTTTTTGATATTGAAGTATTATTTATGAAAATAATTATATATTGTTAATATAGTAATAATAATAGATATATAAAAAAAAAAAAGTAAAGAGGCCCCGTTTGCCTTGTGAGGAGAAAGTGGCCCCGTTTGCCACGCTCATGTTATTATATTGAACTTTAATTATGATATGGTCGATTATTCATTGTTTAGCATTATTGATAGTGTTAGAGAGAAAGTCTCCGTTTGCCATATTATGAGCTTTATTTATAGTATAAGAGAGAAAAGATGAGCAGATAGTCCCGATTTTATTTATGAAATTAATTATATATATTATTAATATGTTTGTAATAAAGAAAACAAAAACAAAAAATAGAGAAAAGAGGCCCTGTTTGCCTTGTGAAAAGAAAGTGGCCCCGTTTGCTACGCTCATGTTATTATATTGAACTTTAATACTGATGTGATGGGTTATTTATAGTTTGAAAGAGAGAGATAAAGAAAGTAATTAGAGAAAAGAGGAGCACATGGCCCCGTTTGTCATGCTGAATTGTTTTGATATAAGCTTTAATCAAAAGATGATACACCTAATGTATGGCTTTTGCCTATCAAGGCATTTATACATGAATCAGTATACACTGTTTACTTTTTCCCCGTTCTTTATGTTTCGACAGTTGGCTGACGGGCCTCATCCCTTGAAATAAGTGTTTTGTTTTTATTAATCCATAATGAAAGTATGGTATATAGGTAATGGTTTTAGGAAGACACATGGTAGCGAAAATATAGGTTATAAATGATTTATGCTCGTTTGAGGGAACTGAATTAGAGCATAAATGAATTTATTAGCGGGTTGGAGCTACCTTAAGAATGTACTCGTGCATAGCAGGCGGGAAAAGAATCACGTGATGATAGTTGATATAGTGTGTAATGGGTATTGAAGAGCCATTCGAGGTTTCGTCGCCAGATCGTTTACACTCAAATTTTACAAAAAGATTTTATGTGCCATATGTTCTGTTATGACAATTGTTTTTGTGTTTTCAGATATCATCTGCTGATAGATTGTTAAAGACATCCCCAGAGCCGGATTTTTCATTTTCAAAGTGCTGCGCATTACAAATTTTTATTTGCAATTCATGTCTTACAACGAACAGTTATATAGTTAAAACAAGTGATTATAATATGTATATAAAGCGGTCATTGTTTCATGTCCGTCGACGGTAACATTTAGAAGCATGTAAAATACTGTTTTAACGAGGATTATTTCATGAACTACGCATGATATGTTGTGTAAGTCGTTTCATATTTCCTCATTAATTGGGGATGTGTTTATGAACGTTCGCCTAATTTTCGGCATTAACATTTTGGGTATGTCAGGGGACTTGAGAGGTCTTCGCTGGTCTTGAGCATGGATTCTCCTACCTCCCCCTCCCAAGACGGAGTAGGGTTGGGTAGCCCGCTCGCAGCATTAACCTGACTTTGGCATTAAATTTCTATATTCATCATGCAAACAATTGCGCATGTTTACAGTCCAATTACGTTTCTGGTATTGATTAATGTTATTTTTGGCAATCAATGCATTTTTGATATACTGGTTGTAACGAATGTACATGTATGTGTAGCGTTTGCGGAAATAAACTTGACAGTTGGCTGACGGGCCTCATCCCTTGAAATAAGTGTTTTGTTTTTATTAATCCATAATGAAAGTATGGTATATAGGTAATGGTTTTAGGAAGACACATGGTAGCGAAAATATAGGTTATAAATGATTTATGCTCGTTTGAGGGAACTGAATTAGAGCATAATAAAACATTACTGGTCATGTCCCTGATGCAGTGCCATTTTGACTGTGCCTGTTCTATTTAGTACAATGTTCTGACACAAGTTTTAAAACATAAGTTACAAGTAACTCAGAACAAGTTAATGAGGTTTGTACTGGATTTAAACTGTAGAAGTCATATAGATGCAGAACATTTCAGAAACACTCAATTGGCTACCTGTTAAAGAACGTGTATAACAGAATATTCTATGTCATGTGTTCAAGATCAAAAATGGTTAAGCCCCAGTTTACATGGGTGACCATTTTGTGTCCCAAGAGAATGTTCATAATTATAGCACAAGACTTAGTAATAAAGGTGCCTTTGCTATTCCTAAGGTAAAGAGTTTTGGGTCCAAATCCTTTTGCTTTATGGGTTGCACTTTGTGGGACAGATTACCTCATAAGATCGCAAACATCACTAAACTCTCTGCTTTTAAGGTTGCTGTTAAAAAACAGTTCTTAGATAATTTGAAGTAATTTTATTTTTTTTATTGAATTTAGTTATGTATGACATGTATAATTTTGGTATGGTTCATATAGTTGAATGTTTCTTAGAGCTTCCACTTTCGTTTTTTTAAATGCATTTACACAGCTTGTTACATAAATAAGATGTAGGCATTTTAATCGTCAGCCAATACTGTGATATTTTCATGTGATATAATTACTGTCTCACAGAAATGAAATGTGATAATTACATTAAATTAAATAATTATTTTGTGATAAGATTCAAGTAAAATATGTGATAAATATAAATGTTAAAGCAATTTGTGATATTTAAATTATGTGATATTCTGTGATACTGATTACTGTACATTGATTCATTGCCTCTCTCTGCCATGCCACCAACACAAAGGGACCACAAAGGAAATAAGTGTTTACTCTTTTTTGTGTTATCCCTGGTGTCGGTGTGCATGCCATGGTTATTATGTTCATGTTGTGATATTGTTTTATTGCATTCATGTTTGTTTTAGCCATGTATGTACTCCATACCAAAATAAATCTTCTTATCTTTTACATTGGTAAAATAATGTGACAAAAAATGAAACCATTATATAGATACTCAAACAACAATCAATGTTATATACTTTCTAGACACGTATTAATAATGTTGTAAATTTGCATTTTAAGGTAACGCAATATGTGTAAAAACACCAATAGATTGGAATCATCTCTTTATTCATCTCCAATAGAATGCAAAGTCATGAAAGTGACAAAATGATTGCAACCTTAGGTTGCTTCACTTTATACAATAATTAGATGTCCTGCACGAGTTTAATAATTATAATCGCAAAGATGTATATATGAACTGGCAAAATTACAGGATAAACTTGTTAGATTTAATTGACTTTTGATCATTTAGAGAAAAGTAAAAAAAAAAAATAACTGTGCTAGCTTTAGGATCACATTTATGTTTAAATTTATTATGACAGTTATGTTGCAAAATATGGATATATTCAGATTTATGTTAAAATGTGGGCACACATATCACGTTACAGAGTTGTGCTATGCAGTACAGGTAAGGTTTTACTACAGATTTACATGAGTGCACACTATTGATGAGGAAGTATATTGAATGGCAATAACACATATTACATCCGTTTTCTGTAAATCTCTTGGTTACGGTGTGTTTTAATCTAGGGCATTAATATTTACATGTTGAGGTAATTCAATCTTTGCTTTGGTTGAAAAGCAATCGAACTGTTGATGTGGACAGTTTTGTCAAGTTCCGTTTCTCCTGTGAGTGTGTTGGTAGTTGGAAGGATTAACAGCCATTTGTATACCATTTTAGAAATCATGATATCCACATAAATAAACAAAAGACAGTTGGCGACACATTCATAGCCCTATTGAATGAATGAGGTTTTTCAAATATGATTCAATAATACGGCTTTTTGTAACTGTAATTTCCTTATGACAAAACGCTTTGCACGGTAGTATAACACTTAAACAGAGACTGGACAATTTTCAAATAGATTTACAATTTTTTTACTTTCTTGACGCTGAACAATTTTGAAATAGATTTACAATTTTTTTACATTCGTGACGCTGACGCTAGTCGACATGAAGCACACACACTTGCAAAATTATGTTTTACTGTGTTAGTTGTTCTCGATTAGCTCGAGAATGAATTATTTAACTATAAGTTCACCAATAAAGCAGTGTTTCTTACCAGTTGCAGCTTAGTATACCGTAATTTGCACGTAGAGGGCTTAGTCTAAGCTATTAAAATATTCTCCATCCTCAGATAACATCAACACTACTTTATTCATCATACTCAAAGGTTTTTTACACCTAATACCGATGAAACAGAAACCTGAAGATATTTCGAAGCATGTGTTGCGTTGTTTGATATATAATGATATGCATATTCATAACACAATTTAATAATTACGTTTTGAAGCCGTATTTTGAATCTGTAGAGTTATGGCATCAAATTTGAGTTTTATAGTCTGGATTGATTTATTCGGCGGATTAGTAACCTTTATTGTTTTCGAGTTATATCGCCTTTTGATCAGTCAACTGCCGATTTATCCAGACTGGCTTGTAACACCGGCGTAAGAGAAATTTACCTGATAAAGGGTGACATAGTCAAGCGAGAGGTAATATATATTTCAACATGGTACATGCTTGTTGACTCGTAACTGAAAATAAAGCATGTTTTAACACTCAAAATATACATCTTATATGTTTTATATAGATAAATGAATATTATGTTCCTGTCCGTGTCAGTCAAAACTTTAATTCATTATGTTCCTTTCCGTTTTATTGAGTAATGTGTATGAATATTGCAAATAACCGGTGTTTCTCGGAGTTCTAATCAAATGTAGTCTATATTGAAATAAAGTGCCATTTATCCGTGTTTAAAAGCCATTCCAATACAAGCTTTTCTTTTTGTTTAATGTTCAGTCGTAAAAAGGATTAACTTCAGGTGATTTTAATCCATGTAAGACTAAATAATTATGAAGTATTACTTGAAACAAAAGTTAGTGTGTGTGTGTGTGTGGGGGGGGGTATTGCATGCCTACTAGCAGGTATGTGTTGTTTACGCCACATGTTCCAGTCATACTACCAGAGTTATTTGCATCTTGGATTACACCCTGTTTTATCTCTATTTTATGTTCGTATCCAAAATAAATGATAGTCTTGCAAGACGTGAACAATTGGAAATCGAAATAAGGTATAGCTAAACGATTTTATATCGGAAACAAAAGAAACTGTATTTATAGCATTTGAACCTATTGTCAGAGGTTGTGCTTAATATATGCGCCGGAAACTCCGCTAGACATGTCTGAAATCCGGCGCATAATTGGCAAAGCTGCAGAAAATCAATACATAACTCAAGCGGGGTATTTTGGAAATAAACAGGTCATAGAAAACTGTTAATTTCAAAACAATATGTATGTTTTAATACAAAAGAAATCGTTATATTTTCTGTGTTAGATCACCAGACCGCTGAGCTAGTGTGTTCACTCTTTGTCCGTCGTCTACCGTATGTATGTCTGTCGTGTGTTTGTTCACACTTGCCTTATAAACACTCTAGTAGAGGAGGTCATATTTGACATTTAATCTTCATGAAAATTAGTCAGATATTTTGTCATTCTGATTCGAAATTCGGTTACCTGGGGTCAAAAAATAGCCAACGCGGTAAAAATAAAAAAATAATCATTGCTATATTTATTTACCAATCCTCATGCAATCTGGTCAGATTGGTTGTCTTAAGCATTAATAGGTCAAGTTTGAATCTCGGCCTTCCGGGGTTGAAGACTAGGTCAGACAGTCAAACATAAGCAAAACCTCGTCATCACTCTGAAGGTTTGTCTTGTCATGGTCAAACTATATGTTCGTGTTTCTGATACATAGTTTAAAGTTGAATTTCGGTCACATTGGTCATAAGTTGGTCATGTACTCAGGTAATCTATTCAGAGTCACCTGAACCTTCTTGTCATTCATTTGCGGCGACGTAAGCGGCAGGCAAAATTCTTTCCCGGTACTACCGGGTCACTAATTAAATACAAAAGATCTGGTCTTTTGTCTCCGGCATTCGCTTGAATTGAACGAAGAGGCTTGAACATTTGTATGAGGTTTTGGAGAGGTTGATTTTATAGTAAAATCATATTGTACTACCGTCTGACTTAGGCAAGCCGGCAAACGCTACAATAACGAATAATTTTTCAAGGCCTTATTACATGTACATCTGATATTTATACCAGGAAAACCTGTCTCTTTTTGTCTAATTCAAAAAATGGCGTACTTTTATTTAGTTAACCACATACCTTTCTTTGAATTATCGGAAATTAAATGTCTTCTTAAATTTATTTTTACCCATTTTCTGTCAAACATGTAAATTCATGTTAACGTTAGAATGATGCTGTGCGCGGAAAAATAATGCGGTAACTATTGTCACTATGGACGTAATGTGTTTCTTTTACACTAATGCTTAAATGTTACACTCTTAACGTCAATTCTTTGTCTTCATCAATAACGAGATCCATACCTTTTGAAATAAAAGATCCTTTTGCTCATAGACCTTTGTCTTTTATCGCATACCTTTCATCTATAACCCGCATATCTTTAACCCGTTTGGACATAACCACTATCTCTTAATTCGAACACTTAATATTAACCGTAACCCTGGAGCCGTGATCTCAAACATTTTGTCCCTTACTGTATACCTTATAGCTTCATTTGTAAACATTTGCGATACGCCTGTAGCACGCAGCCCTAACATTTTCACCTTTCACACTTTACTGCATATCCCAAGCATAATTTTCTCCGCTTACCTATAACCAGAGCTCATTTACACTTGCAGCTTACATCACGTAACCTGAACACATCACCAGTAAATAATATAAATAAAACCTTCACAGAATATATTTTATCCTTTCACGAGTATCATTTTTTCTTGCATACCCCCCGGGGGAAAGTATTGGCGGATCCCAGCACGAGGAGGGAAGAGATCAGCCTATACTTTCCCTAGGGAAAGTACATCTCGGGCTTACTTGACAACACCCGAACTACTTTCGTGTATTCAACTCGTACCTGGAACACTTTATTTCCGAGAAACGTTTCACGGTGGTTTACATGTGAAAGATTAGAATGTTTTTCATAAATGTAAACTTAGGTCTCATAAGAAAGCACACACTTCAATATTGTTCAAGTTAATGTAACAGGAATTTCATTTTTAGGAATGGTTCGAATTTTCAGGGTACGCAATAACGGTTCAAATTACGAAAATTGTTGGTAACGAATATCCATGAAGTTTTGAAGCGAGAGTTGATTGCGAAAGGAAATCGTGCTTTTTATGGTTTCACGAGCAAGAGCATCAAATTTTAGAAATGTATAGCAACAGAATCTATTCACATTTCAAAGAACATACCTGTAATCATACTTTTTTCAAAACAAAAAATGGCGGTAAATGACGTCACAGTTTCTCTTGATAAATGACGTCACTGTGTAAACAAAACCAGTTAATTAAGTCAATGTCGATGGTATAGTTGCATTAATCAAGCAAACTGGACGTGCGTAAGGAGAATTTCTGTTTAGGATTTAATTGATATTATTTTGATTCACAACGTAAATAAAGTATAGTTTTGGGTGCGATCAAGCACTATGTTTTTAGCTCTAGATACATAAACAGTGGTAAATTCACGTGTGAACTTACCAAATTTCCTACGCAAAGGGGTTCCATGCTGGGAGTTATATTTAATCAACATGAAGTTTTGATTTACCGCTCAACATAGTAGGGCCTATTTAAAGCGGTTTCCTCGTAGAATCTGAAATAAAATCAAATAAAGTATGCAAGAAAAAGGAATGCGAAAGGAAATCGCTTCGCTCGGTTCCTCCTATCCCCCCGCTTTCCCTCTGGTCGGAACAACCCAGTCCTCCACAGCAGGCCATGTAAGATCCTTATAATCCTTTATTTACATTTTCCTTTATCCCTAGCCTTTATCCCTAGCCCCGACCCGTTATCCCCCGACAGTTTACTGCTGACCGTTTTCCATTGATCTTAACCCTTTTTCACTAACGTTTCACATTCTTAATCGTTCAATCTTGATTGTTCAACCCTAAACTTTGCTCTTACCGTCATCCGTCTACCATTTACCTATAACACTTTATCCCTTGACTTTTGACTACATCTTAAATTTCAATGTCTACACCGTTTTCCTGTATATGTCCGTACTTGGAAACAGAAAGGGACATTTTTACGAAAGCCTGGTGGTGACTTCTGATTTCACTCTTCGCAGTATACGATACAGTATAACATAATGATATATAGTAACACTTGTTAGCTCACGCTTCACACTTCAGAGTTCATACTTTACAGTTCACACTTCATAGTTCAAACTTCTCATTACATAGCCCACAGTTCAAACTTAATAGTTCACACCTCACAGTTCATACTTCATACTTAACAGTTCTTCCCTCATAGTTCGTACTTCAGAATATATACTACATACTTCATATTTCATTTTCCTGTGTTTAAACTTTACTTTAGTGACGTCACACTCTATCAAGTACGAAGTATTTTGTTATATTGATATGAAATTTCAAAATTAATTTTCTCCTAGTATTTGATTGTAGTTTTAAATACAATTGGGCTAAATGTAATGGAGATATGTAGCGATGCATCGTGTCACGAAAAGATACATTAAGCTGAAGAACACAAGGCCTAACAGATTTAACCGACCTATGTTGTTTTGCATTCGTTTTCGAAGAGTTTACTTATCCATCCATTATTGTGACTTTACGTTTTCCTTTTCTAAACATAGGTCTTATTTGCATCTTCGCCAGTCTGTTTTATCAACCGTTCAAATCTCTTTCAAAATGAATTCAATGAGTGCTGTCTTCAACACAACTTCGCACACTTTCTGTTATTTTTCGTTTGTATTTGAGTGATTTATGTCCATGGTCTGACAGTAAAAGATAGCATTCAAACAAAGCAGATACTAGTTCAACCTGATCGGTTGAAAAGGTTGTGTTTACAAATGAATTATGCTTAATTGAAAAATAAAATACAATGTATTTTGTACGTATAGGAACATTTAAGGAGTTGTTTTCAAAGTATACAATACTAATAACCCCATTTAAGAAAAATATTTACACATATGCGGCTTAGACCACTCTATCTCACCATATGAAGGTGTCTCTCGTGCAAAATTATAAAAAAAACTTGTTTGTTATGGCCATATGAAAATAGCATTATTTGGTGTCCAAGAGACTTATCTGTTTGAAACAAAATAATTCATTGATCAACAATCAGTAGATAGGTTTAATAGGTAAGTACGATTCAGGGCTGTTTTGGCTATATTTATAATGTAAATGAATAGGTAAAACAACATCAGTTGCTGATCATAACTGAGAGTTTTATTATACCCCCCGAACACAAAATGTAAGGGGGTATACTGGATTCAGCTTGTCTGTCCGTCTGTCTGTAGACGGAACATTGTGGACACTAAATCTCCAAAACCCCAGTCAGACCTGGTCAGAATTTAATAATACTTCACAAAAATGATAAGTACAATGCCTAGTTGTGAATAGTTTATGTTTTGGGTCACTAGGTCAAAGGTCAAGGTCATAGGGGTTCGAGATAATAAAATATTGGGGACGCTAAATCTCCAAAACCATAATTTAAGTAATATCAGTTATATTATTGACATTCATAAGAAATAACAGCGATTCAAAGACAATAACGGAAAAGGAAACTCTGGCACAAAAACATTATGATGTAAACACGGATCAGCCGGAAACACCGCCATGTATTTCTTGTCAAGTATTCTTCAATAAATACGTTAAAGTTGGCTAAAACCGAACAACAGTCCTACAGCAAGACGTTTTAGAACTATCTTCTTAGTCAGAAAGACTTACACAAAGTAAGATACAAAGTCTTCCAAAGAATTGTGTATTTTTAGTACCAAGTACATAGGATAACACAATAAAGAGCAAGCTCTTATTTCCATTGTGGTTCTTTTTTTAAAGACAGAAGCATATACAAAGGAATCCGGGTACCAGACCGTAACTATTTTACGAATAGACCTCTTGGGTCTTTTACATGCCCGATGTATAGCAATGATACACGCGAGACTAGAAATAAAAAAGATATTCGGCACCCAACATTCAAATCGAAATATACTAAACTAACTTTTCAACATGCTGGTATGGTAGTATGGAATTACATTCCTTCTGATATTAGAAACGCATCTACTCTTGCTTCCTTTCGTATCAAGTACAGACAGTATCTTCTTAATCGGTAACTGATCTCTGTTATTTCAATACTTTTGCTCATTACTGTAATTCATGTATTATTTCTCATTAATGTAACTCTGGCGTAATTGCTCATAACTGCATGTATGTGTTTTAGTGTTCATGATTCTTTATGTAACTGTTTTTGTATTATGAATGCAATGTTTATATGAAGGCCTCGAGGAAGATAAGTCCTCGGACTTATTGAGTTACTTTCTTTAAATAAAGAATTTTATTATTTTTATTTATTATTATTATAGACTACCTCTGGGTTTCTAACCAGGTCATCTCAGATAGGTGGGAAACACTAAAAGCGTTCCTTCGTGCGCAAATATTGATTCATTTGTTATGAGCCACATATACATTAAAGGTTGTGTTGCAATACAGCATGGGCAGAAATATGAAGCAGTTGCACACCCAGGTGCAAATGTCAATGTACTGCACGAAAACTTCCCTGTGCAGTTATATTTTTTGATGGCTGACAAGAAGCTTATTTCTGCAGTGGCAAGATATCCACTTGTTTCTGTATTTTCAAGATGTTAACAATATAATTGACGAAACACTGTTAAATGTTTTGCAATTTTTACTTAGCCATTAAATTACTTAACTCTTTACTCAGAACTCTAAATTTCTAAAATTGACTTTTCAATATTTCAGCTTGGACAGTGCCACTATTTGTTAAGAAGGGGTGCTCAATAACATTTTACTGACTGAAACGCAAACAGATCATGATCAGACTGCTTGCATGTGCTGAGCGAGCTAAAGATTAAACTTGAAATGACCTGTGTCATTAAGATAAGGGATAACTCATCTTAAAAAACATCTCCACCAAAAAGCGGATGTTGACGCAAAAGATATTGTGCTGGTTACCTTACATTTCAAACGATTGCAGAAGAGTCCATTGCTTACACAGTTTGTTCACGGACTTTTGTTTTAGAAATCCTGCGCTGTTTATGCTAACTTGCGCTGATTACAGAGGTTGATCATGTGCATATCACGGAAAAGTACAAATATTTACACACGGCGCTCGATATAAGTGATTGTAGTTTAATTTGCAAATATATGATGTTATTTCATTGAAAACACTCTTATTTACTAACGATTACACCTTTTTTCACCTGTTTTTTCGTCGTTGACTAAAGGACTCTCGGTATGCCGTTGTTGAGTACTGCAACAGGTTGGTAAACAGTGCTGCCATTTATCAGCTAAACTCATAAAATTAGAAGCATTTCTTTACATTATTTCATTACAGTACAAAGTAAAACTTGTGTGCATTGTAACTGTTATAAAGTGGTGAAAGACCTAAGAACATGTGTAATTATTTTAGCAAGGCTGTAATTATATGCCGTTGTTGAGCAGTGCCATCAATTGTAGCGCTTCCCTTTATCAGCTACAATATTTGCATCTGCGCATCTTTTTGGTCGAGGAAAATGTGATGATCACTTTTAAAGCAATTTTAGCCCATTTGGTACTGCAAGTGCTAGCCCGTAAAACTCAGATCATTTTCATTAAGTTATTTATAAAGACATTACAATGTCAGCTTTAAAAAAAGCTAGAAAGCAGCTAGTGATCTGGAAACAAACGTGATTTATTATCATACAGATTTGTACTTGTATAGAAGTAATTATTGTACTTCGAAAGAGTAAATAGCACTAAAATGTCCTCTCAACTTCCGTATTTGTTTTTTGTAAGAATGAAATTCAGTCATTGGTTATGACTGAAATAAATTCAGAAACATAAAATGTAGCAATGTATACTCTTGTATATGAAGCAAAGCCGATCATTTCATGATGTTCCATCAAATATCATTAATTACTTTGTGTTAAGTCATAATGCTGGTGAATGAGTATAAAATATTTGATTTGTAAGACTTGAATCTATTGGTCAGTTTTAATAGACCAGTCGGAGTGCCTTTGGTGTCAAGTGTTCGCTTTGAACAAAACCAAGACGCTGGAAGCTATATGTGCTTTGGTTTTCGGAGATGTTTTCATTTCATTTTCATTTCACTGTGTTCCTTTAATTGTTCGTTTTGTCCTCGTGTGTTTGCTTTGTATGCTAGTGTGTGTTGGTAGTGTATATGTGTGTGTGTGTACATGATTGTGTGTGTGTGTCATGTGTGTGTGTGTGTGTGTGTGTGTGTGTGTGTGTGTGTGTGTGTGTGTGTGTGTTGGTGGTGTGCACTTCTGGGTGATGTGGGGCTCGTTTTGGGGAGGCTGCGTTTTTGGTACGTGGCATTCCCTGTTTGATATTATTTTTTTTTTTTTTTTTTCAGTTTTAGGTGTTTATCACAGTAAAATGCTATCGTTATACTAACAAACCGGCAAAAGATGATGCAAACCTTATTTTCACCAATCAATCTATTGCCCCAGGCTTCCAACGCTCACAGCGCTTTGTTTCTTATTTACAGGGCAGTTTTTATTATGAGGTGATAATTGATATATGTTTGACTGTACTTTGTTTTGAGAAAATAGCATAGTCAAAAGTTTTTATGTTTAATATTGTAGCAAATAATAACATTTTAAACAAATATATATAGTTGTACATGTATGCATTTACAGAATCAATTTACTTTTTATCTTCACAGTCCTCTTTGATGCGTTTGTCGCACATGTTGCAATAGGCGGCAATTATAGCCAAATGCTTATTAGCCTTTTCCAGTGATTTGTTCGACATTTTGTGTTAAGAATGCGATATGATTCCGAACGGCCATCATTTGGTCTCCGAGAAGCAGGTTGGTTAAAAACTATTTCTACTGATGTAATTGTCACTGGAGCATCCACCGAACAGAGGTGAAATAAACATGAAAAAAAAAACAACTGGCGAGAAAGCAAACCGAGATTTGGCCCTGTTGTTGTTTTTGTCAGTACTAAGTCTGTGCACGTTCATTTAAATGAAATTGTCTCTGAATAAAAAATCATGAGCAGTCTAATACATGTGGTATGTGTGAATGGCAGTTGTTTTTTCTTATAGTATCCATTGGCAGCCACATAACACAAATGGAATACAACTGTTTGGCCAAGATAGCCATCCAAGCATGGAAAATGTCATTCATTAGTTTGGTAGACACATGAAGTCCTCAGCCAATATCAAGTGTCAGTCCAAGTCTGAGGTGCACTAGCGCAGCCAGTATCTGGTCCGCTAACTTTTACTTAAAGGGTAAATTCATGCCATAGTGCGATAATGTCTGTATCAGTTTCAGGCTGACACCAGTGTAAAACATGGCACCTAAATCTTTGGAAACATTATCAACAGAGGACTATGTGACTGACTGCTGACAAGAAGAATGCCTAGTTATTTTGCTGTTCTGAAAACAGTGGTCAAGTGAAACTACATCAACTGTCTGTTTACTGGCATCAACCATCTATGGCTTGTTCCTGCATAATGTAGGGAAAGTGTACAGCAGGTAGTGTCACAATCATTTCTTAACATATAATCACTTTAATTCTTTGAACTTCGTAGGTCTGGTGTCAGCCTTTTCAACAGTGTTTCCCATTTGTTAACCTTGCACTGGAATTTCCTTGGTTGATAGTCTATCCACAAAATGTATTGAACACAGCTGTAAGACAAAATACAGTAGTTTTGACTTCATGTATTCGGATAATCCGGTTTATCGTTTCAATAATAACCAGTACAAGTCCTTTTGCAGAATCGTTACCTGGTTGCAGAACATTTGATAACTGTTTAATAGAAACAGTGTCATAAGCAAATAACCGTGAAATGATAATTGCAATCACTATTTAAAGGTACTTAATTTAAGTATGGTAAAAGAAGGGATGCAAAAACTGAGCGTTTGGGTGCTCCTGATATTGTTGGGAACCCGACTCTGGATTAACAGTGAAGATGTGTGTTTTGTTATTTACGTAAAGTAAAACCCATGTCAAATAACTGATCCTTGTAGTACTCATGATAATGTGAGGTACCCTCCAGTTAAAGCCCTTGATTTCGATTCCAAGTCTTTAGACACAATAACTGTTACAGATTCAAGCAATATGATCGCATGTACAAATATACACATTAATAAGAAATAAATGTATCTAAGTACCATTGGTTTTGATGCCGAATTAAAGTCTTTTTTGTTCTAATACTTAATCCACAATCGTAGTTTTTCATCGTTAGCCAGTATACAATGCAACTTGTAAAGGTGTAACCAAGCACATTTCTTCTGTTAGGTTTCGTTCAGTACACAACGAATTGTTCAAATCGTACAACGTCTTCTGACTGTTTACACACCAAACAAGTACACATTTCTTTCCTCCACTACGTTTGTATGGCATTATAAAGAACATAGAGATAACAGATATACTGAAAAATTCGTTCGCTGTGTTACTGTGTATCAATTATGTTTTGTACCGTAATGAATGATGGGAGATTATTCAGGGGCGGAAATTAGATAATTACTTCGTCTATTAATTGGATCTTTCACTATTGATACTTTGCCTCGAAATTTACACAGTAGTTGAATAATACTGCATAATGCTTTAGTTTCGCGGGGAACGGTCATTATTGACTTACATAAGTTGTCTCTTTTTAACACTTATAGGCGATTTGACAGTTATTTGCGTTGTAATATAATGGCGGGGTTTTGAAATGTCTTAACCGCCAATATAGCGAAAATAAAATTTTATACATGTATATTTTTTCTGTATTTCATTTACCTTTTAACAACATTATAATATGATGTCGCAACAAATGATAATTCACCGCCATCAAAACCATCAACTTTTTTATCTTCACTGTCGCGATGAAATAAGTGCAGATGTTCTCAGCTAACAGTGTGGATGACGCTCGTTCTACAAGCCTACTAAGAGGACCATCCTCGTCACTATCGCTAACAAAACCGGTAGTAAGTTGTCTCAGAGGGACATCATCTATACTGTCAGACTAGGATTAATCTTAAAAACTTGCAATTTCCACCTTGTGGAAGGCCTTCTTCTGAGTGAACAGAGTGGAAGTCGTGTTGGTAAATCGTTTGAAAAAAATTGTTTGAAAACAACCAAACATATTTGCCTTTACACTTAATGCATTCGAAGGTTAGATACAACGATTTAATATGTACGAGTTCAATGCCTCATTGATCAAGAGTTAAATGTTAAACGGAAACACCAGAGAGATAAAGACATTACATTCGTTTAATATTTTGTAATATACACTTTATGAGGCTTTTTGGCATGCAAATCATCATCATCTTTATCATCACTGATTAAGCATAGATGTTATGTGCTAAAATTTATTTACCTTTCTACAGTAGTCGGAACGTAACAGTTGTCACACGGAGCGCACGATACACGCACGATGTACGCACGATACACGCACGTTAGACGCACGTTGCACGTTTGGTAAATACACGATGAGCGATTCAGAACGACACACGATATACACGATGTACGAAGCGCACGCTACACGCTATACGATAAACGGATTACACGTTATACGGTCACTTTGGGATTTCACATTTTATCTAAATTTAGACCTTTTAATCAGACCGAAAGTATCAGATCAATTAGAAGCTTCGTGCCTTAACAATAAAAAATGACATCGATAAGTGTCAAAGATCCACAGTTTTTATATCACAGTATGTGCCAAATTTGAACACCTGTCGGAGTGACTGGCAGGAAATTGATCCCGATGTGCGAGAAAATGGGCGTAATTAAAATGAATCGCCATCAACACTTTTCGTTAAATCAATTCTACATTAAAGACACGTTTTAGAACCGTGGCATATAAATGTTCAAATATAATAATCTTATACTGGAACCTGAATGGATATGTTGATGGATGTCAAGTGGGTGGGGTAAATTGACATTGAAGAAACTGAAAGCTTGAAATGGCGTTTCCGAATTAATCAAGCATTTAGAACGAGGTTTTTAATGTTATTTTGTAGTATTTATAGTTGTGATGATTATACGGCCCCTTATTTTGACCCGTGTTTTAATAGAAAAAAAGTTTTGAACAATATTTAGGTTTTTTCTGGTAGCCCGAAAGTGAAAATTGTCCCTCTGGAAATCTAAGATTATTCTACGAGAAGGGAAGATAATTAAAGCGCAATTCAGTATTTATGTATTGTGGACTATGGTGATTAATTTTATATGAAGTTTTCTATCATGTTACTTTATATTTTGTTTTAGTGGGCCTATTCTATAGGTGGGGTATATAAAAACACATTTGAAAAATGAACCTCTAGGAAACAGTAATATTTTCTAGAGTGAAAAAGGTTATTAAAGTTCATTTTTGTTTCAATGTAGTTTAATTTTTGGCACTCAGTTCCATATACTTTATGTCACTGCTACCATTCTTTTAGATTCAGAACCCCTGTCAAGGTGGTTGAGGTAATAATATATGGAGGTAGTAATAAATTTAAAGTAAAATTAAACAGACTGTTATGTATTATAACTTTTCTCACCCATTGTGGAATAAAATTTGTAAAACTTTCTAGGATATGAACCAAAAAACAGGTTAAAACTCATTTGCAAAATTATTTTGGACCCTCTGTAGAATAATGGAATGGTCCAATTGCATGACATAACTATGCATCTAGTGGTGGACAGCAGATTCAATTAGAACCCTGGAGAAGACACATCTCACAGCCTAGATTATACAGTCTCAAGATGCCATATATGGTGTTAACACATACATGTATGTACATGTAACATATAATCTTATATGGAATTATATGTTTATTAAATGACATACTGATGATGAAGAAGATACAATTAACATTTTTAGATGGTTAATTACTGGGCAGCAAAATGATGTACATTCCATATTTAATCTATCTGATGGCATTTTTTACATAAATGTTAAGTAGTTTCATCAGTATAAAGGCTATGAGGTGGTAACACATGTACATACACTATACATGTAGTAAATCATTTGGAAAAATTGTTCCTGGAATACACATGTAGCAGTAGCAAATAAATTGATGAAAGACTGACAACAATATGAAAGAGCTAAGCAACACTCTTTACATGTATTTATAAAAGGGAGTGTCACCTCACATGTTTCAAAAACCTCAATAACTATGAGACTGCAGAATAGAGCTCAGCAATGATGAAACTCATGTTTTTTTTTAGATATTTTGGAATTTAGATAAGTAGAAAGATCTAAAAAGATCTATATTTGTTCAAATTACTGTAAGCTAGGCATTGAAGGAAACTAACAGAGATGAGGAACAAATTTAATAAACCGAACAGAGTTCAAGCACGTCCTCTGCCACACTTACAGGTAAAAAGGCCCTTTGAAGGATTTCTAAAATGGATTCAATTTATGAAACTAACCAGAGGAGATCTGTCAGAAGTGCTATATGACTACGTAACTATACAACCGGTCTACTGAGAATAGAGTAAATTGTGACTTAGTAATAGATGTGATGTTCATATTATTTTCTTTATTAAGCTATTAAGATTACAAACTTCACACAATTAATATAGAGATGTCAAAAATAAAACTACTAAACAATAGGTGTTAGCCGGTATCACTGGCTTTACGGGAAGTCCACACAAGCACAATTTTGCCATCTTAGCCTTAAAAGAAATCTTATTTTTTTAAATGTTTTATTCATTTTATACAAAATGATTATGGTACTTTTTTAATGATATTATACTATTGTATACTTAAATAATTAAGCTCTTTGCAGAACTTACTACTTAATTTAATTAGGATCTTCAGTAAAAGAACTACTTGTAATACTAAAATACAATTATTAATCAAGTGTGGGGGTTCTCACAAGACGGATATATATTACAAATCTAATAAAACCTATTTCAAGGTATACAACTTGATTAAAATCATTTTTTTCTATGTGCCACCTTCTGAAGTAAGAGTCTGTTATAGTTAAACTGGTAAGAAAGATGCAGGTGATCAGATGTAGCATCTGTATGGCCAGTGGCCTGTCCAAACTGGCAAGGATATACTTACTGATTATGATAAAAGGGTTGATGTTTCATCAACTGGAGGTAGTAGGAGTAGGTTTGTAAGCAGAAACCGGCTTACATTTATCCTGAACCCGCCCCCCTACCCCCTCCATCCCCAACATGTAACAGATAATAGCCAGTGATATTTGTTTAATTATAATCATTATATGGTGCCATACAGACAGTGCAAACTACCATACAGTATTAAATAATATATAAGATATAAGTTACAGTATTTTATAACTGAAACAGGCATGTAACAGGTACAGTGGTTGGGCAACCCCTACTAACATGTCACCCTTCACTCCCTGCTAATTTCTGTTATGTGCAGACTATGATTTGCTAAATAATAACAAGATTGAATTTTTATGTTTTGGGTTGCCAATTTAAATCAACACCCACTAACCTGTGAAAAAGCATGTTTACTACTACAATTAAAATACTAAGTTCTTATTAAATATAAAAAAATGCATTTATACAAGAATTGTTTAGGATTTTGACTAGTGACCTACAAGAAGGGGTCTGATAGCAACTGGAGTAAATTAGATAACTAATTTTATCAGTCATTTGACAGTCTACTATGTTATTCTCCAACAATCTTTATACACATTAACTTAGGGCTTTTCTTAGACTGAGAATAATCATTAATAGTGAAACC
Organism: Saxidomus purpurata; assembly: GCA_022818135.1. NCBI lineage: Eukaryota > Metazoa > Mollusca > Bivalvia > Venerida > Veneridae > Saxidomus > Saxidomus purpurata. The sequence continues at coordinate 36,315,258 of JAFMSR010000019.1, read as the reverse complement.
ATGCAAGTCCAAGCTTATCCATTTCTGGTTTGAATTTTAGTCTCTGTGTGGTAAAAGCTAAGCAGTCAAATAGCCAGTGAGGGGTGTTACATTATACAATGCACTAGATGCAAACATGGTCAACCCAAAGTATGTACCAACCCGAGCTGGTTGGTAGTAAGTTTGCGCCCAGCCTAAGACGTGTGATTGATTTGTCCATTTTGTAATTTGTCGAGTATCCCATAGGACGGCCAGGTCGCACTGTTTTGCGGCAAAATGTGTTCTTTTAAGTTTCAATTCTCTACACAATCCATCCAGGATAGTGGTTTGAATCCTGGCATATATTTCTGTGGGTGAGTATGGTATGTCCTGGATCATGGCCCCTAAACCAGGCCCCTTTTGTCTGCATCATCTGCTCTCATTACCAGATATTATTATAAACCTACATGAGCTGGGCACTATGACATGGTAACTGGTAAGCCTGTTTTTAGGCATTGATAAAATTTATGAATAATAACAATGTTTTCAATAACTCTGGTCTAGAACAAGGTCTTTCAAATAGTATTTGAAAGAGCTTGTCAAGAATTACTGTTTTTTTTATTTCATTGAGACCAGAGATGATAGTGAATCTGAAAGTATATACAATATAGCAAGCTTTTTAGGTTGATGATTAATGATTGATGAATAAGTCAGTTATTTTGCAGTCCGAAGGAATGTGACAACAAGCAAATTCAGTGATATTATACCCCCGCCTAAATGAAGCAAAGAGCTGAAAAACTACAGCTAAACAGTGTATTGGTCAAACTGCTTCCAAAAAAAAGAAGTATTTTTAAAACTGCACCATCCCAATGGGGCAACATCTCAGAGGTGATACTTTTTTTCAAGTTACAGTCATAGAGAACTTAATTGTTGTAAGTAAAATTAAATCAGACAACAAGAATTCTTAAATTTCTAAGAATAATTATGTAAGAAAATAACTACATCCCCTTGAGGGCCTCATTTGTGCAAAAATCCAGTTTTTACATTTTCTGTTGGTAGAGAATACAAAGTTGATTATTTGTGTCAAACAACATTTTCAGAAATCAGAAACATTTTCAAATCTTCACCAAATCATTTGGACCTCATCTCTGAGGGATTGTTCTTTTTTCTGCCTCTTACAGTGATACAGAACTGAGTTGTGTTAAGTTAAATCAAACCTACTATTCTTTTATGGCAACAAAAATGTCTTCGTTTAAGAAATAATCTATGGCTTGGATCGCTTTATCGAAATTGTAGCATTCCCCGGAGGTGATGTGCCTGCGTAATAATTCACGAGGGCGAAGCCCGAGTGAATTATTACGCAGGCACGTTACCTTATAAGCCGAATTTATGAAAACTATCGTAACTACTACGCACCGTTTTTCAGTTCGGCGGTGATATGTAAAATAGTATAAATAGTGGCTGTTGGAATTCACTCCCCTATTCGGACAACCAGTCCATATATCATACATAACTATATTATACAAACTTATTTAAGTTTAATTATCTAATTCATAAAGTATAAAAAATACCCGACTGTAACATTATGCAGAAGACGTCAGATTCAGTACCTAACAAAGTAGACAATCGATTTAAAAGCGAACCGTTAATCTCAACTGTACACTGTTTTAACGTGGAGTAATGACATCAGTGTGATGACTTTAACGTTTTCACTCATTGTTTTGACTCCCGGAATCAAAACATTGTATCACGTTAATCCTGAATTTTCTTGGCCTTTTTAAAGAAAAACAAGGTGAAGGTATTCTAAGGCTTACTTGACGCAATCAAAAATAATATTTAGGTTCTTAAACACAACTATTTCATGTGAATGATGTATTTATACAGATATTTTTTTCTATTTCTATATTTTATTTTCTGCGCGGAAGTAAATTAGAAAAGTCGGAAGGAGCTACTTCCTTGTCCGAAACTCCGCCTTCTTTTCCGAGTGCTTTAATCATATTAATGCACTCGAATTGACTATAATAATATACCATAGGCATATTAGAATTGTACATAGAGCATTTAAGAAAAGCGCTACACTCCCTTAAAGGGCCTCATTTCTAAAACAATAAGGAAGTGCAGGGGGAAATATTGGAAAGATTGATCTTTAAATTACTTGAGCCAATTGCAATTTCATTTCGATAACCGGTTTCAGAAAAGTAGAGTTTAATGATTTTATATTGAATGTAGAAGAAAGTAATTATTAAGGAGCAATAATTTCGGAGGTACAACTCCAATCTTGACGAAAGTTATTTGTGCGGCAGTATGCAATTGTATACTAATGAAAAGTCTTATGAAATTACATTCATTGACTTATGACTCTGGATGGACGGACGGTCGGACAGACGAACAGAGCAAACACAATATCCCTCCGCCTATGGTGGGGGTAATAAAAAGTTTCTGTTTATGCCAATTCAGTTCCTTCCAAACAGTCAGAAACAGATTGCAACACGGATTTTAATGTCAACAATGCTACTATATCGATTGCATCTTCACCGTAGTTTGTAACCTGTTCAGAGTAGTTTATCACAGGAAAGATGTATCCTATAGGCAAACCAAAACGCTCGCTTGTATCAGCTACGACATCTCTTACATGTACGCATGTAAATATTTTGCGGTGGTCATTCCTCAAAGTCTCACAAATCCTATCGACCTTTGTCAAAATAATGAAAGCAGGAATACCTGAAATAAAGAAAACATGTGTTTTTGAGTTTATGAAAAATGCATTGATCTGGCCACACTTTGCACGTTTTAACTCAATAATTGACATATTATATAAAGTAATATATATTATATAAAGTAAGAAGAAATATGTGTATATGTTGTATTGCAATATAAGGTTTTCAATACGGAGAGATGCATTTCAAATCTTTTTATCAGTAAACACGCAATGAAGTTTAATTAATTGGAATTATTATTAATAAACTTAGTGGCTTGTATTGTGTGCATGCTATTGAGTACGCCTTGATTCATTTTCATTAAGATATATTAATATATGTTTTTCAGGCATACAGTGTGTAAAGAGATCTGTGTCCCGATTATGCTAAAATGTAATATATGATGGGACTTTATAACATTTTAAACAATGTTCTCCCATGTACCAAACAAAGTTGAGTGATTATTACAAAGCATAATTCAACGTATGTTTGTATATTACAACCTGATATTTTAAGCTATTATACTCTGAATTATTAAGCATTTAGTATACATATAGATGTTTGTCTGCAGTATGTTCAAGTATCATTGGCTAGAATTCAATAATAATTTGCAGGAATAATTAGTTCAAACCTTTGATGTTATTTGTCACTATGAATTGTTGCAATGAATATAATTGAGTTATTTTGCTTTTAATCATTATACAAAAAGTGCACATTACGATAGGTGTTTTTGGGTACCGGCTATATGTCATTACCTTTATTTCTACTGCGTCAAAGCAGGTAGAAGTGGCTAGCAAAACGTGTAAAATAACTGTCAAGGCGGAGTCTTCGGGTATTATATACCTTTGGGGATGGATTTTTTTCTTTTTTTGCTTTGAAGTGTTATTCGAATGTAGAACCTAAACTAAAAATTACTTTATCACAAGAACAGAACTACACGTTGTAGCAAAGTACAACCCAATTATTTTGAATTGAAGTAAAAATATTATGATAGAGAAAAGTCAATGCCTAAGTTATCTGGATATTGCTATTGCCTTTAACTACAAAAATACTACACCACTTTTGAAGAAAACTGACGTCGCTAACTATCTAATACGAAGAGAAATGTCTTCGTTCACGAAAAAGAAATGGGAATGTGCATAACGAGTACTTTTAAATACACCTACAACTCACCCTCTTTTGTAAACATTGATGATTAATTTAAAATCAAAACCCTAAATATTTGCTTTGTTCCTGATTTTTGTTTGATAAAGTTAAACCCTTTACATTAAAACAAAACCAGTTTGCCAGATGTTTGGTATTTCAACAGCTGGACTGTCTTTGTGCCTTTAATATTACAATAGTACAATTTATCTAACCATCGTTCCTAGTGTTAGTGCCTCGATAACAATATGCCAGCTGTCTAACATGAAGATACAGGATCGAATACAGGGCTCAAACCCATGACCTTTAATCAATAAGAGGTTAAGTGATTTCACATCAGAGACTTTGACCACTTGTCCACGAAGGCTTTCATTTTTTAGATAAACATTATTAATATCCTAGTGCGTGTAAATTCATAACGCTACAAATGGCATCTGAAAACATTACTGTCGTCGTAGGGTGGTCTTTATTCAGTTTTGAAATTAATCGATTTTTGTCGAGCCGCTTCCTAAAGCTCGATATGTGTCCAAATGGCGGTTCAGTGTATGTGCTTGTGTGCGTCCGTGCGTGTGTGCGCGCGTGTGCGTCCATGTGTGCGTGCGTCCGAGTTTAGTTTGTCCGGGCTATAACCTATCCATGGATCAAGGAATTCTTAAAAAACTTGGCACAAATGTTCACCATTATGAGACAGAGTGTCATGCACAAGAAACAGGTCCCTAGGTCAAAGGTCAATGTCACACTTAGAGGTTAAAGGTCAATTTAAGAATGATTTTGTCCGGAGGATATCTTCTTCATGCATGGAGGGATTTTGATGTTACTTGGTACAAATGTTCACCATCATGAGATAGAGTGTCATGCGCAAGAACCAGGTCCCTATGTCTAAGGTCAAGGTCACACTTAGAGGTTAAAGGTCAAATTCAAGCATAAAGGGATTTTGATGTAACTTGGCACAAATGTTCAACACCATCAGATACCCTTTTTAGAATTAATTCCTTTTGTTCCTATAAATAGATTTTACTGTAACTTTTTTATTACTGGCCGTAGAGAAAAATCAAGATCACTTTTCTGTGGTACAACATGCATGTAACATCCAATATTTATCCACTGCGTCTTTAACTTATAAAGTATATAGTGGTCAAAGATAAATAACACCTTTATCAATAAAAAAACATTTGACCAACAGTAGTCTAAGCTAACAACTTCCTTCTATACAAGTGGCATTGCATTTGCAATTTTGCAGTTCGCCATTTTCGAGAGCAATGTTATTCATCAATTCACTATTTCTTCAGGCTATACAGGTTATCATGCATTTTGTAACTGTTTTTATATTTTGCAAATACTGAAACACTTCTGTTCTTTTATGTTGGCTCGTATGTTTAATTGTAATATAACTTTGAATCACAGTTGGTGAGTCCGCTCAGCGTTGAATCATCCCGCAGTATTGATACAAATAATTCAATCGTTTCCATTTAGCACACGTGAAGATTGTTTCATGTTATTTATTTAATTGTTCAGATTTAAAAATTCATTATGTTTAATAACATAACACTTTCATAACTACACTGAAATTGTACGCTTTTCTGGACGAAAGACGCTCATGGATATTCGTTTGTATGAACTAGCTACCATAGGGCGAGTTCTTCTGTCCATTTATTTTCATCATATTTCATGTAGTTTGATAGTTGCATCGTTTACTTTGTGAACTGATACGTGTACCAATATAAGGCAAGCAATTTAGTGGATTTTTATCTGAACACAGGTATTGCTATTTTTAAATTTTTATTTGAAAAATCCGGTTTATATATAACATCGTGGGTTTCTAAAATATACACATTTCAATTTTCACTGATTTCATTTAGCAAAACAAATCAGTGTAACCTAAACGCACTGTTTAGTTAAAACTATATGATAATTATATCTTTGCTAAACTATTTCGTCTCTAATAAGCTTTGTTTTGTGCGGCTAATAGTGCGGTATTACTAGCGCCTTACTGTCCTAAATTACCGTGTTATATACATTTTATCATATCTTGTAAATGTTTGTATGCTGTGTGCTTGCTAAACACTAACCTATATTAGATACTAATTGTCACTTACATAATAATACATACTAAGTGAAGATCGTCAAATATAAGAGAACGAAGTTCAGTTTTTCCCCGGTCTAAAGGCAGGTACTGCTTTTAACTTGACTTGCTTTATCTGGTTATCTGCACCATTGATGTATCGCGCTGGGTACAGTGGATGAATGCCATTTAACAGCTGATCAGAATGATAATCAGTGATTGATGGGTTAGACAATGGCAAGCCAATCTACTATTTAAAATAGCAACATTCGTTACCGACATACACTTCCCTAGGCCACCGCAGCGTTCACGTCGCGGGAAGGAAATGAGCAACGTCGGAAATGATGTTTCTTGCTTTGTAGATGACATGACCTGAACTGATTGTGGTGACTGTGGCCCTAAAAAGGATGTATGTGTTTGTTTTCAATGACCAGCTGTAAGGAACTTCAAGGATGTTATCTCTATAAGACAGGACAACGACGGTAGTTTTGAGATGGATGAGTGACGGCTTCTGGAGTCGCGTGCCGGTAATGTGCGACCTTGGTTATTGTCAGATTCATTTAAAGGTGAGATTTATTTTGCTGTTGTCACTTAATCTGGACGTTGAATTTGCTTTGAATTTCTTTAGGCGATAGACGACATGCAGTCGAGTGGTAATTCAGTAGACTTTCATTTAGTTTTTGACCTAGGCAGAAAGTTGGGATATTTGAATTACGATCCGGTTGTCATTCATCTCATACAGTGCTGCTTGATGCCACATTGCCATGGATATAGCGTCTAAGAGTACTTTGTTTAAAGTACTGCTGACAACATCGTGCCAAATATGACTTGAAACAAAAACTCGATAAACAACACGGAATAAGATTAAAAGTAGATCTGGATTAGTACATATGTTTTGGTTTATACGTTGTATGTACATGTATTTAAGTTATTAAATTATACGCTGAAAATTTATAAATATTCATTCTTACTAGCTTTGATGCACGCTACTCTTCTTTTAGAAAGCTTCATGTGAAGATATTGTTTACGAAAAATGCATTATAATGGTGTTTTCACTGGTGCTTTTAGCAAGTTTTAATATCAAAGACTTTAATCTATGAACATTAACGTTTCCATTTCACAAGTTTTGAGAAACTGTCAACTGCTTGTTTTTGCCGATTGCAAATCGATGCCAAATAAATATATATATATATATAAATAACACTTTGTGTCACCAGAGTTTTCAGCTATGAATATTGGGAGTAGCAAATCAAAAACCAATTATGCAAAAGACAAATATGCATAGTATCGTTTTATTTTAATAATGTCATCCATTATTTATAATACATAAATATATTTTAACGGGCCTTATGATTGTTTTCATGCCAAACCACCGTTTCGTGTATCGTTTTAATGACCATGTTCATACTTAAAATAGTAATATTATGTATGAATTTAAATTGTTGAATGTCCGTCATAAAACTATTTACAAAAATAAAGGAAAAGCGATCAAGAATGAATTATAATGAGTTTTACTTTCTCTATACTTGCGTGCCCTTAAGGACTGAGCAATTAAACAGACAAGTCTAGGTTATTAGTACACGAACGTAAACTGTAAACAATTAAATAACAGGCGGATATTGCTATAATTATATATTATAGCACTGAAACATTATGTACATACGTTTTGGGTGTTTGTGAGGGGGGGGGGGGGGTAAAAGAGAATAAACTGTCTCCGAGCTACTCAGTACCGCCTGACAGTTTGTACGGAAAATAACCTGACATCTTAAAATCCCTTGCCTGTAGATACGTACATATATAATATGTTGTGCAGAAAGAAAGATATTAGTTAGGTTAAAAACAGAATGAAAACACTTTGTTCATTTATGGTTTGTACGTCAATGCAGCCAGTGCTGACCCAAATCCGGAGATTGGTTCAACACTGACTACATAAGATGGTGATGCATTACATTGCACAACGGTCCGAGTGAAAAAGAATAATTGTAATATTCCACTGAAGTGGATGGCATCTGGAATGACATATGCTGGTTATGACGTGACTGTCTATTGTAAGGTGTGAGATAGAGTTTAGGATCAGCGCCAACATGATTATAAACCATTTTATGAAATATCGTTAGCCTACTATATTGTTTTCTAGTTTGCAACGAAACCATATTCAATTCATTTAGAATATGTATCATTGTGCACGGGTCATATGTATGTGTAACACATCTTGCAGCCTGCCTTTGAATGTTCCCTAATGTATCTATGTTATTTTGATGATAAGGATCCCATACACTAGAACAGTACTCTAGAGTAGGTCTAACAATGGTGTTATAAGCAGCAGTCTTTGTTGAACATTTTGATGACTGGATATTTCGTTATTAAGAAGCCTAAGCTCTGACTAGCTTTACTAAAAAGTTTGTTTACACGTGGAGACCAAGATAAATTAGATGATACTTCCACACCAAGCTATGTTGCCTGGCTAAGAACAGATAGAGGCTGATTGGGCAAAGTATTCAATGGTTTTCTTGACCTAGTTAGATGCATAATATAGCATTTGTTTGTTTTAAAAGATATCCTTCATAATCTGCTCCCACAATGATTAATTGCCTAGGTACTTTTGCAGCTGGTTTGAATCTTCATCTGATGCTCTGTAAATCACACAATCATCTGCTAAAGGCGAACATTTATTGTAACTGAAGAAGGTTAATCATTTATAAATAGCAGAAATAGAAGTCGTCTTAAAACTGAACCTTGAGGAACACTTGATATATGAGGAGCTATACTGGATATTGCACCATATACAACTACTCTCTGAGTTATTTTGTTTAAGAAAGGTTTATTCCAGGAATGTGTAGAGCCCATGATGCCATAAGGGGCTAGTTTTAGTAAAATTCTGTTATGGTGAACTACATCGAAACCTTAACTGAAATCCATGATAGCAACACCCATTTGGCTTCGCTGTATTGACTTAGCTAAGTCATGAATAAAACCCACGTTGGGTTTCGCAAGACCACCGGGTTCGAAAACAATGCTGATTGTCCACCAGGATACTAAATTTATCTAAATGATCTTGTGTAACTAACAACAATATTTTCTAAAAGTTTACTTGTGATACACGTTAATGAGACTGGTCTGTAACTACTAGAACATGGATGTTACATTGTCTTTAGATCAGCCTGAAGGCATAAAACGAAAGATTTAAAATGTATTTAACAAAATTGTGAAAATTGCACATTCTTTCAAGAGTCTTGGTTAAATTTGATCTGGTCCTTCTGCATTTTGCGTTTTAAAGTTAAAAACAAAATTTGACGCCATCTTCTGTGACATTTCTGTCATACTATAAAATGGGCTAGGTCCTAAATCTGGTAAACTAGTGTCTGGGTCATAAGTAAAAAATTAAGAAAATTTAAAATTTCAGCTTTATCCTGAGCACTTTTAAAACACCATTTTCTCTCAAAGGATGTCTGCTACATTGTGTTTAGAGTTCATCAATTTTCAACATACATCAAGGGGAACATATCACCATCAAAATAAAACCTTAAAAAGGTACCTATCCAGGCTTTTTTTTGCACTAGGCTTAAACAAACTATGTCACCATATTTGGGAATATAAAAATCATTATCAAGTCATAGTTAACCATCATTTTCTCGTGTTAATTCAATTAGGTAAAATAAAACATTTTTTATTACATGATTGTTGAAAATAAGGGTATTGTGAAAATCACAAAAACATTAATTCGGAACAAATATTTGTCGAAATGCAAAATGTTAAAATTTAATTACCCCACCCACTTACTTTCAGCATGGCACCTAATTCATGCATTCGAAAAAAGGGGGGGGGGTATCTAGCGGGATTTGATTTCACTAGCCTTTTTCAAACTTAACCACTATTTTCTGGTAGCTAAAAAATCTCTCTACATACTAATTACTTTTCTTCTTTAAAACCTACTACAAAGTTAATGTAAAAACATATATTTGTTAAATTGCATTATGTTAGAGTTAAATTACCCCTCACGCTTTTTTTCTGCGAAGTTATCAATTAATGAAACCTTGGGACCTTTGAATCGTATAATGGATTTCAACAACTTTCTGCCATTTAGAACACTCAAACTTTAAAATGTCTTTATCAAAATTAATTTAAAAAAGTTCATGTCCAGACGGTTTCTTATCACAAGCATTTATGGGCCTTCACAGCCATGAGAACTTACATGAAGTCAATTAATTTATTGTTGTCAATTCCTACGTAAATAACAACATATAAGGAACTAACCAATCTTTTAATGAAACATAATTATATTGTCATTAAAGTCTTTTAAAAAAAGTTAAAATTAAAACCTCTGAAATATTCTTATTTGGCAGACAAATTTTTGACATTACTTGGACTTTTGTTGGATAACCGAATCTGCTAATTTCTGAAAACATTAACACGTTTGTTAATTAGTTTACTGTTTATAATACGAAATAGACTGCAATATATACAAAGTAATCTTTACTTCTGTTTCTCTTTTTTACATCAGTCAAAATTACAGTCAGTAATACATATAAATGATACATGTTTGACAAATTTAAAATGTTTTTCAAGAAAGGACTTTAAACTTTAAAAAACACTTCACGATCTATAAATTTGTGGTATATTGTGACCAGCTAGGGAGTACTGTCACACAGTCTCTGTAATTTGTCCCTTTTTTTCAGCAAATCACTCAATTTCATTATATACTTAATACTCTCATGTACACCTGAAATTAAAAACATTCCCCAGTTACATGAAATTAAGATTATATTATTTGCATTTTGATTAAATTAAACAATGCTTTTAATTGATATTTAACAGAAAAAAAGTATAACAGTATTCACATTTCAAGTAAATGTTTTTTTTATAAATTCACTACTCATTTACCACCCCCATCTTTAGTTTGACTTTAGTGTTGCACGGACTTGCTAGAGCTCCAGATTTATTTTTTTGAGTCAATTTGATAAAAGTTTGCATTCACTAAAAATAAAACCATTTAGGTTCATGGCATCTAAATAATGAGTTACTGAGGTATTTAAGCAAGTTAGAACTGATTACTTTGACTACCCATGGAGTTTAATACGTCTACACTCAACCACTTTTCTAAGTATACACATAAACTACATCTTGTAGTTTATTCAATTTTCAAGATATTTTGATGAATATTTCAAAGTCATAAGATCAAAGATTGATATTTAATATTCCATCAGAGTTAGAAAGATAGGTACCAAGCTCATAGGACCGCAGCGCTGTAAACACAATAACCCCAATATTCAAAAGTAACAAAAACGTTACAATTACCAGACTGTCATCAATCTGCGTGTAACACAGTCGACCATTTATGATTCACAAAAATAAAATTAGCAGACATGTTGCAATGTTTGATTATTCAAATCCTTTAAGAAGATGTTCTTAGGCAGATGTAAAGTGTAAAAAGGACTTTTGAGACTTTTGCCTGACTCTTATCCTCCACTTCATTTCGATTGGATGCTAAGATGCGAAGATTTGATGGAAAATGAGCACCCTAATGTTTATTCAACTGATTTGTGGCTTGGACGTAATCGTCTTCAAGAATTTGCATTTGGTACTTCTCATGAATCTCTGATGGTCAGTCTGTGGTGTGAAAACGTCACTTTGGAGAAAATACAGCACTATATAGAACCAATTGATCCAATTGACGAGGTTTGTTGGATAAATGCATGGGAAAGGAAATTCTAATAAACTTAGACAGATCAACTCCGTTGATAAATTTAGTGTTTAGAGGGTATTTTTATCAAAGCGGGATGCTTGAAATTGGTACCAGAAACCGTTTTTTAACAAAAACTTTATTGTTCTACATAATTTAGAAGAAATATAGGATTACCATAATTTACAATTTTGTGAATTTCACATTTAGGGGTGTGGTGATGTCAACTCTCTGAGACAATGAAATCACTATTCATACTCATCAACCTTATACAGAGTATCGAGAAAATAAATCCAATAATTTGTTGACAAATTTCCATGACCATATTTTTCAAAATGATTTTGATATGACACATAATTGAGGTGTATACTTAGAAAAGTGGTTGAGTGTAATCTTTCCATGGGCTAAAGTAAAGAGCTAGTACATGATTCATTGGTGTCAGTCTTACTTCCGGGTATAATTACATCGAAAAAATTATCTTGTTCTCTAATAAAAAGTGAGAAATAAATACTTACGTAATTAAAAGGTGGTACAAACACATCCAGCGTCAAAATCAACTACATAAACGGGTATCTAACTTTTCAATACACTTTATAAAATAAAAGTATTTAGCATATTTAGCGTTGACCTTCGCGGAAAAACACCGTTCAAGACGTCATCGGCACTCCGCAGATTAATCAATAACTTGTGATATTTGAAATGTAATAGGTTGAATACCACGAAATGAGACTCATTGGTGATCAGTGAAATAAAGTAGAGACCTATACTTTTTGAAAACTTACAGATCAATTGTTCAGTGGTTAGCTATTTTACGACATTTTCGCACTTCCGATAGTTCGCACATGTGCAGAACAACGTAATGGACATCCTTAAGTTACAAAATGTCAAATATTTCAGAGTATGTGATTTTGATGTATATTGTTTTATTAAAATCATATAAACTGCCTACTGTTTTCTCTGGATTCTGGTTAATAAACAACCGCCTCGGCAGTTTCGTCTTTTAACAAAATCACTACCGTACTGTAGCCTGGAAACAAAATGCTTAACCATCCTGTTATCAGAAACTCACATTCATAAACACCAAGTAGACTCTTACACGATGTTATATGAATACCCATATGTCTATTATAGAAAATATATCACAATGTACCCCCTTCCTACCTTCATTACGAGATGTACGAATTGCGTTCATGACTTTGTCACTGTAGTCTCCGTGGTCTCTGTGGTCGCTGGGATATAATTGTACATCTTCAGCCGATAGCACAACTACCAGACAATGCGATATATCTCCTTCAGAGGGTTTGCTTACATATTTATAATCTGCCGGTTGTATATCTTTTGTTTCATCAAACTGCAAAATAATTTGATGAGACGGAATATATTAAAGCAGTCCTGTTGATGCTTCAAACAAGCACAATATATCGTGTTTTTTTGTCATTTAAGTTCCAAAGACAAATTTCCGACAGTCCTTCGAGTTTTCCTTGCTAAAAAACGGATTTTAAAACTTGCTCGAGGTTTGTTTTTCGGAACCGTCGAACGAAAAGAAAATGTTTCTTTCGTGTGAAAGGGCTAGGTTCACTAATATGTGAAATAACACTAAATTCTGGTGAGAGTAAGTTTTAATGACAGATATATAACTCAATATGTAAAATATAACAATTTCATTTTATTTGAAGGTCATCTGTTGCCATAGCAAATTATTACCGAAACAATTATTTTGAAATAAAAAAAGAAAAAATACATAATGGTGCAATCATCTTTACATATTATGTATTGTAGTTCATGGGAAACATTACTTTATGGAAAATGCAAACAGTTAAACAAATAAAAATTTGGTTGCCATGGTGACATAGTTAAGAATGTGAAAAACAATCCTTTTTTTTTTGGATTTTTTATCTTTTTAAGCATCTTAAATCACTTTCAATAGGTGCTACATAATAGCCGAGATAATATCTTATAATTTGCATATAAGTGTCCGTTGCTATGGTAACAGTATAATTACCATATACACTTATGTAACAAAACAATAAGTGTTTTGAACTCGTTCAATTTTTACATTTTTACTCAATTAAGAATGAAATAGTTTCAATTTTTGTGTAGTTGTTTAACCATTTCTGTCTGGATATACAATAAAAATCTCGAAACAGTTTCCATGGTAACCAAATAAATTCAACTGAAGACAAATACTATCATCATCTAATTCAGTGTTGTACTTTGTACTTTTTGCAATGCCTTTGAAAGTTGTCCTTACTTGAACTGAAAGAAAAAATTTAATGTACGATTACATGTTTACACATCACAGTTAAAATTATTTCCATAGAAACTTTATACCTTTTTTATCACAACCTTTGAGAAATATATTATGCTTATGGTTCATTATTTGTCTTATTGTGGGCCTGTAAACACTTAAACATTGAAGCCCTACAGACTGGAAATATACAAATTATCCACAACAGTCAAAATTTTTATCAGAAATACAACATATATTTTGTCTGAACTGATAATGTTGTCATGGCAACAAAAAGAGCAACTGCATAAAAACTGCCGACTTTGCAAGTTTTCATCACTGTTAAAAGTGTTAGTGACCCGTTTATTTAAACTTCAGAAAATTATGACTGCCAATTTTAAGCAGTAATGTTGCTGTAAGATGTAGCCCTTATGTTTTTGTAAGATTTTAAAGGTTTTTCCTATTAGTTGCCATATCAACCAGAGTTCTACATGGAATGGAATTGTTTCAACAACTTTGGTATAGCCTCATGCAAGAAACAATTCTGCTATGTTCTGTCAACATGTTAAACCCATGTGAAACATAGTCAGAAACTGTAAGTTTTCTCGTTTTGCTTTATTTCACAAACAAGGTTTTTACTTAAACATTTTCTAAAATGATTAGCAAAAAAAGTCTCTATCAATAAAAGCTCTAAAAGTATCAATACAGTTCCTCTTCAACACAAAAGCAAACTTCTTAATTATTCAGGTATCAGGCACTTTATTAAAGTAACATGAACGAAAATATGATCCTCCAAACGGGAAACAAAATGTTGCCTTACATATACTGTTTTACTTTATAATCAAGGTAGGAACTTGTAGGTTCATTTTCCTGGATATTATAAATAAATTAACAACTAACAGGTATCAACAGCTTTTGGAAAAATCTGTTATGCCATTTTTTTGCCATAGTAACTTGATAGGAATCTCAAGAAAAGTACCAATTTCTAAGTCCTATTGTCTATTTAAAAATTCAGTCTTTGTTTAAAAGTGACAAAAAGGTACCCAAAACCTTACTTATTTAGAAGTTAACTACATCCAACAAAACTTGTTTCTTGAAACATTTAAAGCAAGGAATTCAAAAACATAGTTTCTGGATTTAGAATAAAAAGATGCACTTAATTTAAATGTAGATATGTATTAGTATTTTGGAGTTATTTTTGAAGCAATAAAATAGTTTTCAAAATTATTAGGCATAATAACGAATGTATGATTCTGCTTTCTATAAAGGCATACAGAAGTTTTGATACTTAAGTGAACAAAACAGGTAATATATGTTGCCATGAATACTAATTGCCAAGTATTGTTATAATAGCCAGTACTAATTAATCATCAATTCTAATTTCAATCTAATACCTACTTCTTGGATTATATTTCAAGTATTATAATTATGTTTCATATTAGTTAGAACAAAACAAAAACAAAGCAGAATAATTTTATCACAATATAATCGCACACAAATACAATTTCTGATACTGACACTGTCATGGCAGTAGTTTGAAGTTTCTTTTGCAGAACTTTGTCTAGTTATAAAATGGTCCAGATTATCCAAAACTCCATTAACATTCCTACTCTTTTTAAGACTCCTGTACAATAGAAGCAATATCTTGTAAGAACTGATCTCTTCCTATCGCTTCCTATTTCTTTAAATTAATGACATATTGGCACTTACTAGTTTTATATATGACATACTAATCTGAATGTAAATTAAAGCAATTTCGACATGTATAATTATGTCCTCAAAGAATATTTCAAACTCCAGAGGTTAACAAAATAGTAAGACTTTTAAGTATTTCCATAGAAAATGTCAAATTCAGAGTAGATTTGTGTTACTTTTACTCCCTGTCCACTCAGTAACCTTGGAATGTGGTACTTTACTGATGTAACATTTAGCTAAATGCAAATAATGCTTTAGATTTTTCAGAACACCTTTTAAAGACCAGTTTGAAGACAATTCTGTGTACCTAGCTTCCATGTGGCTTTAAATCTGTACTGTACATCTAGGCATGGCACATTCATGCTTTTCATGGACCTTCACATGTCATACCTGCCAAGGAACATTATCTTTAGTTACAATAAGTGACTTGATAAGTTTGTTTTAATATTAAGAAACAATATCAATTATCATAATTATATTTAAAAAAGCAGCAGTTTTTGATTAATTTTTATATACATACCAACCGACAATTTTCCATTTTGTCCCTGTGAAATTGTCCATATGAAGTAACAGTTTGTCCTGGAAATGGTCATGAGTAATGGATGAGTGATATCACATATTTTGTTTTGCTCCTTTTCAACACTTTACATCTTTTCTTCAATCAATAAATACAGCAGGGATCCTGCAACTATGAAAACATGTGTCATGTTTATGAACATTTATCAATTTGACATTTTTAAAATGAATTTTAAATACCCTGTAAATTTACAGAATAAAAACTGATACTAATAATAAAGAATGTGTGAGTGCGATCAATTTATATTGGTCTACATACGTCAGATCTTTAAGTTTCATGGTACACTAGATGAAAATATATTAGAGAAAAAAATGTTGTTTTACATTTGGTACATATAGTTGAAATTAACTGTACAAATTGGTTCTGATCACGTTAACCTTCCCCATCCATTCCCAGTCAATTTGATATAAAATTTCTTTTAAAACACATATTGTACTAGGGCCAGGGGAGCTCTTTAAATAATAACATGAATTCTTACTGCACTACACTGAAAACACCATCAGATAGCATGCATCTTTGTATGATTTGTTTGTAAACAGACAAACTCGGAACATTTACAAGGTTATTGTCCTACTACTTCTACTTTCGATTTGAAGTTTTCACAAATATTATGGGTTTTAAGTGCAGACTGACCAAAACAGCAATGCACAAGCTTTCCCGACTGAGCCAAACAGATAAAAGAATTATCAAAAACCATCTCAAAGTATTAAAATTATTTGACATCTACACGTGCTGTCACCTGGTGGAAACTGATTTATTATAGGCCTTTATATGACAAAATAAACGTTTTTTAAAGAAATAAAGATATTTAATCGAAACCGTTATACTTACTTAGTATGTTCAGTGCTCCATTTTGTTAACAAAACATCAAAAGGACACGTTAGAAAACAAATATGCATACACATTATACCATAGAAACGGTGTACACTTATTTTTTTCTCCGTCCATTATGTGTACAAGACACGCATTTTTTTTTTTTAATTCACGCCCGGCACAGCTGTCGACAGTCTTAAGATTTTTCAGGCATGGCAGAATCAGTCTTAACAATATTCTGTGTAAAATCTAGATTGTCCACGACTGTGCTCATACTTAAGGTAGTATGCGACCTTTGTTCGACGTCAGACGTCAAAAAGCGAGTTTTCTCCGATTGTTATGAAAATTTGCCTGATGGTACTAAAACGCATTGCACGCATTGTGATCGTTTTAATTTTTTCATTTTACATTTCGTTTCCCAGCAACGCGCCGCTAAACGTTTAATACTGAAAATCCGCCCATTTCTTCACCCGAAATTGTGACTCCTGACTCACTTTAAGGTTAGTTTTGGTCAACGGAACAAGATTCAATCAATTAACGATACACACGGTGATTTAACGTAGATCCTAGCAAATAACATCATAAATTCAAAATGAGGGGTCTTCGGGGATTTTTTTTCACAAAATTGCAATCAAGTAAAGTTTGGACCTCAAGAAAAATGATGACGTCACCTCACGTCATTGTGTGATTTAGTGGCCATACGTGATTTTAAGGTCCGCTTACACATAGACGAACGTTGGAACAGCCTTCCTTTGATACGCAAAAGTAGGATAATCACTATGGAGTAAAAAAACAGATAACGATACCTATAATTTACATAATCAAATTGAAACGTCTATTTTATATATATGCACTTGTAATATTTGCTGTTACTGCAAATGTGTTTTGTTAGTTTTGCATTAAAAAGCTATCCCTGAAACTTAAATTAGCTTATTTTTGCGTCAAATGACAGTTGAAAGAAATGACGTTAATTACATCATTTGTTATGATTTGCCGTTGTACCGGAAGCAGAGAACAATCGGACCCAGACGAGAAGGCCAGTTGAACTGTTTGGAGAATTTGAGAATAATTCATGTTCTTGTAGAAGAAAATATCGCGGCAATTGGTGATAATCAACGTAACTGTAATGGTCAAGGCAAAAAAGTGACAGGTTAGTTTATATTTGACATATGGAACTTTCATATTTTCCCGATAATCGATTAAACGCGGTTTTTACACATTAATCCTTATCAATCAAAACACGTTTAAATTATCGTTTTTGCTCCAGTCAAAAAAATCTATAAAAAAATCTTGATAATGGTGTAAATTAGATTAATTTGGTCTTCCGCCTACCTTGTTTTACTTCAAAAAAGTACCACCGCATTTTCCGTATAAATTTGTTAAGGCTTTCATGACTTTTACTCAATTTGTTGGGTCATTCGTCTTAATAGTTTGATCAATATAAAGAACATCATTTAAAAGATCGTTTTTGCTTCAGTGATATCGGCAAGGGAATTATATCAACTACAAATTGGTGTAAAATAAATGAAATATTTGTAGGATTTCGCTTACCTTTACAATATTTGTGATAAGCACAGTCACTTAAAAGTGTAATCGTAATATAGATCGGTGCGTTCGTAGTTTTCACGGAAGTTGTCGAATTATATCTTATTAAAATCATGGTGATTTTGTACGTCTTGTTGCTTTAAAACGTAAGGATAGCATTATGATATAAAGAGGAAAAAAGTGATCGATGATTGTACCGATTTAAATGTTAGCTCGGTACCCTTTATCCATGACATGTTTAAATTGAATGAGTAGATTAAAATGACTGCATTTGGTTAAAGTTAGATATGTATTATAGCAAAGTGACTTATTCTGAAGCTTGTTTTAACTCAACGTAAACAGGCAGATGTGAAAAAAATAATAATTTGTGCATAATTTTGACAAATTTTCACGGGAAATAGTCTTACTCATTTCAAATCATAGACTGGTGTAATGACACACAAACACACATGCGTGCGTATGTCACTTTCAAATTGTGACGCTTATTTTATACAAAGAATTTATGTTCAGAGTCCTTACGTCCGGGTAGATCTCACCTGTCATAAATGTGATGTTGTTTTTGTTTGTTTTTTTTGCTATTTGTGCACATTTTGACAATTGCCGACAATAAATGTATGCGTGTCTAGTCGGTTTTGCGCGTGAGACATTAAATTGTAATCTAATATGCATTCTGCACAACGAAGGATTCAACAGGTTGGGATCGTTTTAGATGTTAATCTGCATGCAGAAAAAACTTCAAACAAACATCAGGATTAAATAACTGTATTTAATATGAAGAAGCCGCCATACACTAATGTGAAAGAAACCTGACTAAACTTTAAATTGATGAAAGTTTAAAATCTATCACGACATTTATTAGTGCATGATGATAAAATTTCAATTTGTTTTTTTTACAAAGAAAAGGCTCGGACGTATTATTGCTCTAGGAAAAAGGCAACTCGACACTTTAGTAGCATAGTTGAATCAAAAGCAGTTTTGTCCGCTCTAAATACTTGTAAATACGAGTACATGTAATATCTTATCCTACTTTTTATTCACTTCTTATGAGCTTACCTAATACTTTAACACATTGACAAACAATTTAAAAAGACTGAAGTATACTTCTGTCAGCGATTCTTATAATTAATTTCATTTACTCCATCATGTCACAGGTAGTCATTTAATCTTGTAACAGTTTAACTTGATTTACTTTGTGTCTTGGCAAGTGCCATATCAGATGAAACGAACAAACAAGAGGGCCAAGATGGCTATATTTTGCTCACCGTGCTACCATTTGCTATAATACAAGGTCATCAATAGCAGAAAGGGTCAGTTTTAACCTAGGGGTCATGATTTAAACATTCTTGGTAGAGGTGGTTTCAGAAATGAAGATTCTTAAAGTTTTTCCTGTATAAGCCTATGCAAAATCAAGAGACTCTCGAGTGGAGTCAATTTTGACCCAGGGGTCATTATTTGAACAATCTTGGTAGATGTTCACTAGACAATGCCACATGTTAGATATCTAAGCTCTATGCCTTGTGGTTTCAGAGTAGAGGATTTAAATAAAAACCCATATATAAGCCTCTGAAAAACCAAGTGACCCCGGGCGGGGTCAATTTTGACTCGAGGATCATAATCTGAACAATCTTAGTAGAGATCCACTAGGCAATGTAGCATGCTAACTATCTATGCTCATAGGCCTTGTGGTTTCAGAGAAGATTTTTTAAAGTTTTTCTTACATATTTCAAAATAATCCCCGACACTTAGTGTTTCGTTCTAGCTTCTACGCATCTGAAAATCTCTGTCCTGTATATTTTACGCACGTGTAATTCAAAATCTATATGACTAACATAAATGCGCTAGGTCAGTCATTTTAATCTCAAAACCCGTACAAAATTTAATTGACATTCAAATTGCACCAAACTGAACATTTCAAACGCTGCGCGTCATAACATCAGACGATAGTTCGCACGACGTTATGACTCAACGTTCATCTTTCTTGATCCCTAACTTTACTTGATTGCAATTTTGTGAGAAAGTGAATGGTAAAGAAATGGGCGGATTTTCAGTATTAAACGTTTTGCGCTGGAAAAAATTGACAGATAAAGCATCTAAATCTCTATATTAACGTATTCTGCAGGTGGAGAGCTAGCATATGGTGTTATCAACATTTCACTAGGGTCATATTTGAACATCCGACGTCACGTTGCTAGGAAATGAAATGTAAAATGAAAAAAATAAATGATCACAATGCGTGCAATACGTTTTAGTTCCATCAGGCAAAATTTCATAACAATCGGAGAAAACTCGCTTTTTGACGTCTGACGTCGGACAAAGGTCGCATACTACCTTAAATTTCCATTCAAAGTTACAAGAACTTAAAAAATCACACGAATTCCGCAACGGTGGGTGTCTAATTCAACTATCAGCGTCTTTGATATATGATGATTCAAGCTAAAAATTGTATCTGTGTGTGCTTTTACACTTGATATGCATGTATATATACGAAAAGTGATTAAATAATAATACTTTTATTTTTTAGATATTGGGCCCTTTTTTATATTAGGCGAACCAATCCCTTTATTTTCATTTCTCAAACACGTATGTTCCAGGTGCAAAACTCTCGTACTTTTCCAGGCACGTACTGGCTCTTGTTGTCTCTGTATATGTGTGGCAATGATGGCATTGCCTTAGGAATATCTTTCTTTTAAATTCTGACTTTGCCCTTTCATCGGCAGAAGCTATCTGTAAAGCATCTGTCGCGGGCCCTAGACAGAATGATACGGTTCCGTATTTAATCTTTTTAGCATACACTCTTATACACAAAATTGTCAATACAATACAAACAAATGCTTCAATCGGACAATACATTTTAGAAAAATATATCTCTAAGATAAAGATACACATGTTTCCTGTACATATATAAACATAATTATATAAACAAACGATGGAAATACAGTAGCACAAAATGGCTATGTATTCTTTGATGCGTTTTGAAAGATGGCGGAAAAGTTTTGATTGGCTATTGATTCGTGCAAACAATTGTTAATCGAATGAAATATTGTACAGAAACGGTCAAAAAAAGTAAACGCTGCTTAAATCTACTGACTTAAACAAATGTATACTAGTACTGATGGTCTAAGGTTTATTCATATTAAGACCAAAAGGTGATTCACAACGTTGTAGATAGAACCGGAATGAATAAAACAAATGACGTTCGGTATACAGAAGCTTATCAATATGGGATTCTGAAATATAAACATGTATGTACCAAACACAAGATATGATACACGGATAGTTACACACGTGGAAGACAATATTTAAACCGACGTTTGAGTTGTCTTCTCCGCATAAACGTTTTGTCTGTTAACTAAAGGTACATAAGAAAGTACTAGTCCCCGTCGATTTTCCTGTTGCTACAAGAATACGTTAGAAATATTGATATTGTGGGAGATGATTTTTTTGCGGAACTAGCACAGTCAACGGTGGGTGGGCTCTATAAATGTCCACACATATCATTTTCTTACATGAACGAACTTAATTAATATTTTGTCGTTAAAATATTGGGTCGAATTTATCATATAATATATTCACAATGTCATCTTGTTGACCTAGCCCGACTAAAGGAAATTTTGTATACTAAACCACGCGATTTAAAGGTATTCAAAGCAATTCTATATATAGTAAATGACAAAATATGTTTTGCATATCATCAACATTGTAGGACAGTTATTTACAAAGTTACTAATATACTGACACGTTCAACGCTGTAACTAATTTTATTATCCCCGGCCAAAGGCGGAGGGATATTGTTTTGTCATTGTCCGTTGAGCCGTCCGTCTGTCTGTTGGTCCTGAGTTATAACTCAAGAACCAATGGATAGAATTTGATTAAATTGTTCAATAGCATAATGGCGGAGATGAGGTCCCAGTGTGGTGGTGACATTTTTAAAATGATTTTTTTCTGAAACAGACAGAACAATACACTTTCGAGTTGTTCTTTTTCAGCTATGTCCTTCATTTGGCGGGGGATATGTATTCACTGAACTTGCTTGTTACTTTTACAACGTCACAGAGACCAAAACAATGATAAAAGGTACACTTTTATCACTACATTTATGAATTAGTACACTTCAATGTTGTTTTTAAATCAATTGGAGAACCCTACTGATGTATGATAGGCGCAAATGATTACATTAGGCAATAGACAGGTTTGGAAAAATCATGTTATGTACAATTAGTACATGTGTACAAGTTTTCAAATCTAATTTATATGATTAGCATATATTATAAGTGTTACCTTATAGCCTGACGCTATATGACCACGGATCACAGAAACAATATCGGTAGCTGTTAAACCTCTATCGTTTTTCTCAAGGATTCCCATAGTGTCACATAGACGATATTTGTTTTTTAGGCATCCAACGGCGTCGTATCGAGTATACTGAACATATAAGACATAGCACTCTCAACTGAATATATAATGTGCATTTAACTTTTATAAAAGACAATGATATTAAAATTAATTCTAATATGCCTATGGTATATTTCTATAGTCAATTCGAGTGCATTAATATGATTAAATCACTCGGAAAAGAAGGCGGAGTTTCGGACATGGAAATAGATCCTTCCGACTTTTCTAATTTACTCCCGCGCAGAAAATAAAATATAGAAATAGAAATAATATCTGTATAAATACATCAGTCGCATGAAATGGTTGTGTTTAAGAACCTAAATATTATTTTTGATTGCGTCAAGTAAGCCTTAGAATACCTTTACCTTGTTTTCCTTTAATAAGGCCAAGAAAATTCAGAATTAACGTCATACAATGTTTTGATTCCGGGAGACAAAACAGTGAATGAAAACGTTGACGTCATCACACTGACGCCATTACTCCACGTAAAAACGTTGTACAGTTCAGATTAACGATTCGCTTTTAAATCGATTTTCTGCTTTGTTAGGTTCTGAATCTGTCGTCTTCTGCATAATGTCACAGTCGTTTTTTTATATATTTCATGTATTAGATGATTCAACTAAAACAAGTTTGTATAATATAGTTATGTATGATATCTTTACTGGTTGCCCGAATAGGGGAGTGAATTCCAACAGCTACTATTTATACTATTTTACACATTACCGCCGAACTGAAAAAAGGTCCGTAGTATGTAAGAATATTTTTCATAAATTCGGCTCATAAGAATCGAAATAATCTATGGCTTGGAGTGCTTTATCGAAATTGAAGCATTTCCCGTCGGTAGTGTGCCTGCGTAATACCGGTAATTCACTCGGGCTTCAGGCGTTAAAAAGAAGTCGCGCTTTTTTGTATGACAGTTAAGGTATGATTCCCGCTAATATGCTGATATACGGTAGTATACGGTTGTTAATTGAATATTGAAGGCTTAATGGTTTGAAAAGCATAAATGAACTGTATTTAAACAGTGTATATACCTAAAATTCCCACTCCGTGCACTCAAAATACAAATTCGAAAAATAGAAATGTTATACAAGCCGCTTGAAACTACCAATTTCAAAAATAGAAAGTCATATAGGTCGCACGGGCCGCATATACGACAACTTACACTTTTTCACGTATAGGCCATTATCCGATATTTACGGTAATAATTGTTCCCATAGTAACTTGATTTGTTAGGGCAGACGGACGGATAGATGGAAAGATGGATGGATGAGTTTCGCGTTGGTTGTAGTACTGATGGACTATGTACCTTGAAAGTTAAACTTCTTTCATCTGTTCCTACCAATGCCTTTTGAACAATCTGGTTTTTCTCTGCACTTAAAAATGTATTAACCAATGAAGACTTTCCTGCAGATATTGGACCAGCCAACAGTAAACTTGGTGTTACCGATCTAAAGGTCGGAATTTTATCTATCTCATTCATTAGAGCATTCTTAAACTGAAAATAGAAAAAAACAAAGCCGTATCTTAATAAATTTTCTCACTATTTTGTCAAAAAGAAGCAAGTTTTGTGTTATGTAGGCTTTCTCCTGAATATTATTAAAATTATTTTATTTTTTCTGAAGTAATTTGCTTTTTTATGATGCAAATTTTATCTTTCACTAACAATCTTTCAGATGTCTAAAGGCGGGCAATTAACTTGACCACCGTTCGTTCTCGTTATCAATACTAGACTCTGATTCATCTTAGGCAACTGCTAGTATTTTCAAATACAGAGTCACGATAGAAGCAAGCTTCGTAACCATGACCATAAAACGGCAGGAGGTTTAGTAACATTCTCTAAAAGAATTAGTAACAATACCTGTGGGGTCCACTTCAGTTGAGGGTGTGCTTTACGCCATTTTTCTGAAATAAAAAACTGACTTGTGCTAAAGTCCATAAATTTTGTTAAAAATATGGCTACTTACAGTATCTTACTGAATGTGCTTTATATTTTAAAATGTTCTAAGGACATCACAAAAACAGCAGCTAATAATTTTGAAACATTGAGAAAGCAAGTGCATACTTTGTATCATCAAGAAGTACACCACACATCCGGTACTCCGATAGAAAAATCACAACAACAACAATGGAAGTGAGTGTAATTTTTCATTTGTTATTAAATTATGGCACATTAAATCCAAAATAGAGGAATGGTAGATGATGTAGGTATAATTTTACTTTCCAAATGTGTTTATAACGTGTCTCATCTGCCTGAATGGACGTCGATATGATGTTTTCCAGTCTGTACTCACGCACGATAATCTAAAGAACGACAGACAGCAGAGCTATCGTTTCCGCGGTGATGTTCTTTTGTAGATTACCAGGCATATCTAGGGGACACACATATTTAGTGTGCGAGACAACTTTTTGAATCAAGATATATGGAACGTTATAGCTGCCTTCTATGCATATTTCTTAAATTGTGATGTCCTTTCGATGATATATGGTGCTGTGGTTTTGATAGATGGTGCTGTGGTTTTGATAGATGGTGGTATGGTTTTGATAGATAGTGGTATGGTTTTGATAGATGGTGGTATGGTTTTGATTGATGGTGCTGTGGTTTTGATAGATGGTGCTGTGGTTTTGATAGATGGTGATGTGGTGTTGGTATATGGTGCTGTGGTGTTGATATATGGTGTTGTGGTTTTGATATATGGTGATGTCGTTTTGATATAATTATGGTGATGTCGTTTTGATAGATGGTGATGTCGTTTTGATAGATGGTGCTGTGGTTTTGATAAATGGTGATGTCGTTTTGATATATGGTACTGTCGTTTTGATATATGGTGATGTAATTTTGATATATAGTGCTGTCATTTTGGTATACGGTGCTGTCATTTTTGTAATTGGTGCTGTCATTTCTATATGTGGTGCTGTGGTTTTGATATATAGTGATGTGGTTTTGATAGATGGTGATGTCGTTTTGATATATGGTGTTGTGGTTTTAATAGATGGCAATGTCGTTTTGATAAATGGTGCTGTGGTTTTGCCTACTTTAGTAGTATTAAATTTTCAATTAAATATCATACACCAACTGACAACAAAATTAAAAACGGTGACAGTACAGCTTTACCCTCATCAACCTGATCCGGCCAACCACTAGGTTATCTATAAATAGTTCAACAACATCGTAATAAAAAAAGACAGAACCATATATCAAACCATTGCACCATATATAAAAACCAAAGCACAATATACCAATAAGACATCACCATTTTTCAAAATCACAGCACCATATACCAAAACGACATCACCATCTATCAAAACCATAGCACCATCTATAAAAACGACATCACCATATATCAAAATCACAGCATCATCTATCAAAACGACATCACAATCTATCAAAACCACAGCACCATATTTAAAAATGACAGCACCATACACCAAAATGACAGCACCATATATCAAAATGACATCACCATATATCAAAACGACATCACCATCTATCAAAACCACAGCACCATCTATAAAAACGACATCACCATTTATCAAACCCACAGCACCATCTATCAAAACCACAGCACCATCTATAAAAACGACATCACCATTTATAAAAACCACAGCACCATCTATCAAAACCACAGCACCATATATCAAAACCACAGCACCATCTATCAAAACCACAGCACCACCTTTCAAAACCACAGCACCATCTATCAAAACCACAGCAACATCTATCAAAACCACAGCACCATCTGTCAAAACCATAGCACCATGTATCAAAATCATAGCACCATCTTTCAAAACCACAGCACCGTCTATCAAAACCACAGCACCATATATCAAACTGACAGCACCATATATCAAAAGGACATCACCATTTGATAAGTATGTGTTCTGTGACGTCATAGCGTCGGGGTAGTCACGAAACTTTCCTAGCTCACTTTTTTCTCGATAGGAGTCTTAATTCACATCCTAAGACTATTTTATCACCTAAAATTTGTTGGGTAACAGGTAGAATTTGTATTCCTGAACGTAACAGGCAGTTCTGTCCAGTTTCTTGAGAGAAAACTGAAGTTTTCTGTGTGTCCGAATACTAGTCCATCCAACTATTGTACACCGAGTACTCTTCAATTACCTCCGTTGTTTCCAAAATGTAAACAACGTGATTCTTATCAAGCTTTGGTTCAAGTTGCAACAAATTTTTGGTATATTATCAAATGCATACCTTTTTGCACCCTTTCTTTTTCATATTACTAATATCGCTCATTTGTTTGTGTACCATTTAGTCTCAGTGGGCAGCGGCACTGAGTGAAGATAACATCAATCATCTGTGTCTAACAACGTGTCCGTGTGATTTGTTTCTGTGTATTTCCAAAGCCTGCATCTCTACTTATTCCCCCTTTTCTTATATTTAACTTACATTAAGACAACAGATGTAAACTCAAACTTTGACCAAAATAAAACACAAAAAACAATCTTCACGTCCGATGACACCAGGCCGAAACATCAGCCTGCATCACCTCTCTCAGTAAAGTCATGAAAAACAAACACATGCTTGACAAACATCACAAGAGCAAAACTACACTAATTTATATATTCGCTCTCCTGATAAATCAGTCCTCAAATGTCGAGTCCAACCCAGGCCCCCAGTCATCCATGTCTGAAACCCAGGACTTACTGTGTGGTTATTGTAAAGAAGAAGTCACCTGGGCCCAGAGCGGGATCTATTGTGAAGATTGCTACCAATGGTATCATGCGTCATGTCAGGGGATGGGTGAAAGCACATATGAGAAACTCTCTGATTCTCGGCTCGCCTGGTAGTGCCTGCGGTGTGGCCTCCCTAACTATTCCGGTCGCCTGATGGATTCACTGAATACCTTAGCAGATACCAACAACTTCTCTATCATAGAACAGTATTCCTCTAATATCACACCTGACCATCACATATCAGACCTCATTAGCATCTCGGAACAAACTAACTCACCAAACAGATCATACCATCATCTGAAACCAAATTTTACATCAACACCTAAAAATACTAAAATCACAGCAGAATCTCCTGAAAAAGTTCCAAAAAATGTAAACACTATCCCATATAAAGCAACCACAAGAAAATTCAATGATGAACGTGTAACCATCTTGAATATAAATATAAACCTCATGAGAATGATCAAAATAGCCTGTCGTCCTTGTGGAACTCTCTACAGAATATACCTAGAAACAGTATAGTTTGGATACTGGGCGATTTAAACATGCCTGATATAGATTGGACATCTGGTACAGTTAGGGATTCTTGTAAATTTAAATTATTATATGAGCAATTCTTGGAAAATCTCACAAATCACAACCTAGATCAAGTAGTAAAAGAACCCACAAGAGAAAACAATGTTCTTGACTTATTCTTGACAAACCAGCCCTCGCAAAAAAAACAAAAAATAATATCAAACAGGGAATGCCACGTACCAAAAACGCAAGTTCATTCTACCAAAATATTACCTAGTCTTGGATCGTCAGATCATAATATTGTCTTTCATGAAATGAACATCAAAATTGGTAGACCTCTGCAAGTAAAACGTGAAATCAAACAATTTTAAAAAGCCAACTGGAATTCATTCAAGTCTGATCTCTGTGAATACTTTGAAGAGATTTTTGATAAACTCTCATCTAATGACCCAAACATACTATGGGAAAAATTAAAAATAAAATGAATGAGCTATCTAAAAAACACATACCAACTAAAATGACTAAACCCAGAAGTGATCTTCCCTGGGTAACAAAAAAGATCATTAAAATAATACATAAAAGAGATAAATTACACGCTAAATGTAAAAAGGCTAAAGGAAAAGAACACTATAGTAAAATGAGACAACGACTTACTATTCTTAAAGCCACCATTCAAAAGAAATACGCAAATCATACTGGGAGTATTTAGAATCAGTAATCTTTTCTAATGACTCAGAGACTGGTAAAAACAAAAAGTTCTATTCTTTTGTAAAACATAAAAAAACAGACAATCATGGTGTTGCACCGTTAAAATCTGAAGGTAAAACGTATACCAAACCATCTGATAAAGCAACAATCTTAAACAAACAATTTGAATCCGTCTTCTCGAAACCTAAACCAGTCTGTCTTAAACAACTTTGTGAATTAAATCTCTTCAAAAATAACAAAATTCAGCAAGAACATCAAATGAATGGCATAGACATAACTGTAGAAGGTGTTTTGAAAATGCTCAGGGATCTAAATCCTAACAAGGCATCTGGACCGGATCAGCTGTCGCCAAGACTACTTAAAGAACTTTCTTCCGAAACAGCTCCTTTTCTTACTAAGGTCTTTCAGAACTCACTGCGAACTGGTATAGTTCCAGATGACTGGAAAACTGTTGCACCTGTATACAAAAAGGGCCCCAAACATAAAGCCAGCAACCATCGACGATCTCTTTGACTTGTATAGCCTCCAAACTAATGGAGCATATCATGGTCTCAAACATCATGCGCCATCTTGATAGCAACAATCTTCTCACACCTTTTCAACATGGCTTTCGATCCAAACACAGCTGTGAGACCAAGGTCTTTCAAATAGTATGGTCCGGAAACGCCCTCTATAAATGTCTTATCGTACTGATAATCTTGTCTCGGTTATCGATTTTTACCTGGAAGCGTTTATCACACCGTACATTTATCACGCCGAGCGAGTAAACTGGTATATATATTTGTCCGATAGTTGTATGCAAAACTGCCCGTCATTGTGTCATTTAAATACCACATTTAATAAAAAAAAATGGTATAATTGGAAAGCTGATACAATTTTCTGTAAAACTGTGAAATTAAAACCTCTCTATATAATTAACTTTTATCTTTAACCCGAGTTAAACACGGTCCATGCTATTCCGTCTTGCGCGTTTTAGCGATGGATGGTAATTTGACTCGCGATACTGGTCTTACAAAACTGTACATTATTATGTTATCAAAGAAAAAAAACGAAAATCTAATTCATATCCGTTCAAAAATAACTCTTAATTTACATTTTAATTAGCAATTTTCCATCATTTGACCCTAAATATATAGTGAAAACCTGTGCACAAAATATCACCGTATCGCGAAAAAAAATCACCATTGACGCCATTTTTAGATTTTGAACGGATCTAACCGTCCCAGAAAATTAAAATACGGGTGAAATACGAAAATCTAAGACATAATAGACGTACATTAGACTTAAATCTATGAGAAAAAGCTGTTACATCAATCCCATGAACACCATGCAAGTAGGAAAGAAGCGCTAAAATTAGGTCGGTTTTCGGCTTTTGGTCATTTGTGAAAAAACCCGTTCGTATGAGGTCAACTTTCCAATGCGTAAATCCACCTAAAACGAAACATCGGTAAAATATAATATCATGTCATGATAAGGGAATGCATATATTGTATTAAGGATCACTTTGTTGGTCAAATTGATTGGTAAAATATCGAGATATACGTAGATATAAAGTATCAATAATTTCTTTCTTTTTCCAAAATTGCGGGTACCCGGATGTTTGTCACGTGATCCGAGGCAGGTTATTTATCGTATTACGCTCGTTTCCGGACCATACTATTTGAAAGACCTTGGTGAGACTCAACTATTATCCTTTACACAAGAAATTTTTGACAATCTCCAATCTGGAGAACAAACAGATCTCATTGTAATGGATTTCTCAAAAGCTTTTGACAAGGTCGATCATCAACTTCTTCTCTATAAACTCATGAAACTTAGTATCAACAAAACATCTCTATCTTGGATTCAAAGTTTCCTTAGTAATCGTTCTCAATCAGTAGTAGTTGAAGGCTCACATTCTGATTCTTTACCAGTTCTGTCAGGGGTACCCCAGGGTTCTGTCTTGGGCCCGTGTCTCTTCCTTTGTTACATCAATGACCTTCCCGACTCTGTTAAAAGTAGGATACGCTTATTCGCTGATGACACAATCATATATCTCACCATCGACTCATCAGTAGACCCTTACAAACTTCAAGATGATTTAACAAAATTAGAAGAATGGGAGCGTAAATGGTCTATGGAATTCAATCCTGATAAATGCGAAATCATAAGAATCTTAAAAAAAAAAAAAAAAAAAAAAACATCATCTTTCCATATAAATTACACAATCAAGAACTAAAAACTACAGAAAATGCTAAATACCTTGGGATTACCATCAGTGATGACTTTAGTTGGAAAAAACATATTGAATCTACTTCTTCAAAAGCTAGTAACACTCTTAGATTCATAAAAAGAAATGTACAATGTAACAACCGTAATATCAAAGAAACTGCCTACAAAACATACGTCCGTCCACAGTTAGAATACTGTAATACCATATGGCACCCATGGCAGAAAAACTTATGTCATATGAGATAGAAAAGGTACAAAGGGCTGCAGCCAGATATGTTTTGAATGATTAATCTTACCAAAGCAGCGTGACATCAATGCTTGAAACTCTTAAATGGCAGACTTTAGAACAGAGAAGAATACACGCATCCTTAATAATGTTATATAAAATATCACACAACCTCGTCATTGTAGATCATAACCACCTGACTGTCTCTAGAAATCTTAACTATAACATACCATTTTCAAGAACTCAGTATCATATGAACTCCTTTTTCCCTCGCACGATCAGATACTGGAACGCCTTGCCTTATAACATCAAGGACAGTGTGAATCTTCAGTGCTTCACATCTGGCCTAGACTCATATATGGACTAATGTCATCGTCCTGTTTTTATTTTTAACCAAGTTGTATATAGTACTACGTTTACTCTCTTAACACATGCATATCATGTAATTTAGCATTTTCTTTTAACAACTGCCCCGACCTCCCAGTTATGATCAGAAATTGATTGTTGGGAGTATCCCCGTAGATGTAGATGTATAGAAGGCAACTATGGCGTTCCATAAAGATATATATTTGTACTTAGGGTCGCTGCAGTCAGGACATTGATGCTGGAAGTTATAGTAATATAGTTTAATTATATGCTTCTATTTGATATCAAATATTAAAATATATTTATATAAATTTGTACCTTTTTGGACCTCCAAAACCTGATGCGAACATTCAAACATTGTGAAATTTTCATTGAATCAATTTAAACAAATTGTAAGGTGTTGCAGCTTCTGGCAACCTAGTTACAAGAGCTTTCTAAACAAATATCCATCGTCTTGGAACACTTGACAATGTAAATCCAGTTCATTTCATAGTATATTTATATTTGTTCTATCTTCATCAGAACGCCATGAATTTGTCGAAATTTAATAGTAATATCCCAAAATAGAACATTGCATATATTTTCATATTTCATATTTGAAGGTTTTGATTTTAAGGTATTAGGATACTAATAAGATCGGTAAATATCGCCATATATCGTAACCGTACGTAAGTTTTACGGAACACCTTCGGCTACGCCCATGATAAAAATAGTCTCTAAACTAAATAAAGAAATTTTCCATTAACTTCAATATAAACAGCAATAAAAAATTATATTATAATGCAAAACTATAATTGAGTAATATTAGACGGTAAACTGACAAATACGACGCAAAATTTTCATTCATCACGTAATTTTGTCTTTTCTTCGAGAATATATATGTATCAAGATGGCGACCTTCTTGATACGCGATCGTCAAGGTCGATTCATCAGGAAGAAAATAAAGACAGCTAAGCAAGTTAGTTCCAGATCAGCAGTGGTAAATGATGTCATAATAGATCATAATTATGCAACGGATGGTGAAAGAAGTTATGTGTGCCGAATTCCCTCAGTAAAACCGCATGTGAATAAGGAAAGTTGGCGGGTGGGGCGCAGGATAATTTTGTGGAATGGGACGTTCTTCTATCGAACTTGAAGTTCTGTAAAGAGTGTTTACTTGGGCCTGTGCCACTAACTTTTGATAGTGTCATATGTCAGAATGGTGAATATGGATCATGTTAACTGTGTGCCCTACTGTACGGAAAAACTCACCGAATGAGCCAGGGAAAAGGAATGCCATGCTTTGCAATCTACACCAAGCTTGGAATAGGTAAAATCATTTTTTACTATCAAAAAACTGTTTAACAACATGGAAGATAAACATAAATCGACAGACATGATCAAATGATTCTTAATATTAATTTTGCACCACTTATGATGATAACTTAGCTGGAGCGGTGGTGTAGAGGTTTAGGTGTCTGCCGCTCATCCTCAGGTTGCAGGTTCGAGCCCCACCAAGGCCACGGCCGCACCTCCGCATATGACACCAGTACTGGTTTTTCCAGGAAGCGGACTCGAGAGTAACTCGATAAGCTCAAAGCTTTCTTCACAATCGAGCTAAAATAAATTAATATAAACTAAACCTATCTTGGTATAATTTTGAGGTATGTAAAATATTTGTCAAAGTATTGATATTTAAATTATTTGGTTTTACACTCTCGTCTGAATAGAATCAGTGATTTTTTAATTATATAACTGATACCGGTCAAAGGATCCGTTCACAATTGGAAACAATTGCTTGTATCATCTAAAATGGTTTAATTTTTTCTCGAACACAGTACAGCAGTATAGATGTTGAAATATCAAGACCCAATACAGCGAAATAAGCAATTATTTTTGTTTACTTCAGCTATGATTGAAAGCCTTGGGGGCCCAGTGAAAGTCAACAACTTCCTTTCAACATTAAATTAACCAACTGTCAGTAATGTAAGCTTGAAAAAGATGGAAAGGCGAGCAAGGAATGTTATAGAGAAGGTGTCCCTCGAATCGTGTGCTACAGCAGCAAAGCAAGCATTTAATGATGAAATGCAGTAAGTATAAATATGCCATTATAAAGCAGTGTACATAACAGTGGGTGACATTACTTGAAATTTATTGTCAAGCATAAAGCAACGACATAGATCTGTCACTGCTTCTTTTGTAACTAATATAAATGTAAAAAATTCTTAAAATGTTTGAAATACTTTATATTCTAACATTGAAGACTAAAGACTGCTGAAAGTTCCCTTTCCGTATATTGTAAACCATAGATTAGAAGGAAGTTTTTTTAATATAAAATTTCTGCCTTTTTATCTCATTTTTGTACGAATGTATTTTTACTACAATTTTGTAATTCAAACTGCATGACTTATATATTTGTTTACCGTTGTAACCGTTTTAGCTTACTTTTTAGAGATATTGCAAAACTGGAGAGTGAAGAGGCTGAGAAAGTCTTGGAAGATGTTATACCTGATCTTGGTGTTGCTGCTTTGCCTGATTCCTCGCCCCATTTGAAGTAAGTTAAAGATTTTTCAATTTCGTATTAGTCTTTCATACGAGTCACATTGTCAACTTGAAATAGAGACAACTTAGTTATAAAACTTATTTCAAAAGTCTACAAAATGTGATGTTATTTGATCTGGATTTGAACCTAAATGAACAATGAGAGACAGATGAGCTAACTTATTGTGCAAATACATGTATAGTGTATTCTATGAATAGAAATCAACATGCTACATAGCAAAATGGCTCTAAAATTGTTATGTACAGTCATTTAAATAGATAAATTAGTTTTTAGCTCAATTGTGAAGAAAGCTTGAAGTTTATCAAGTCACTCTCAAGTCTGCTTCCTGGAAAAACCGGTACTGGTGTCATATGAGGTTGTAGGGTTGTGACCCAAGTGAGGCTCGAACCCACAACCTCCGGGATGAGCAGCAGACACCTTAACCTCTATACCACCCCTCCCCTCTACACCACCGTCTCCTCTGATATTGACAAATTCTCTATCAGCTATGATTCCCTGTTGTTCACATATATTCTTCCCTTTCTGATACTATGAGAATTAATTCTTAAAATGTTTTTAGACAGTTACTTCATGAATATGTGGATGATAATGACAACCAGTGGATTGATATTGAAGATGAGAATACAAGCCTGTCAGACAATTTAAAATCTCAAGAAAGAAAACCACACAGGTAACTGTTTTACATTCAATAATTTATTTTAAAAATGATTTCAACAATAGCAAACAGATTTGACTGTGCTGCTTAGGAATGCTACCGTGAAAAATACTTTGCCCCAAGCTGGATTCGAACTCTGGTCCTCTAGTAGTCTAAGGGAACACTCTACTTTGTCATCATAAATGCTAGCTCAATGGCAAGGAAGTACAAGTGCCATAATATACCTCTAATACAAAGTAACATTTATATGGCGTGTTTTTGGAAAGATAAATCAAGGTGGAAATTAGGGTTTTGTTCCTTTTTTGATCAAGCAAGACTGTTTATATTTGTATTTGTAAATGTATGAAAGTCACGTGTTAGTTTTTTTAACATTAACATGTTTCTTATAATTTGGTTATGTGTGTTATGCATATAATATCATGTGTGATTATCTTAATTTAATTTATATGTAGAAAACAACAACTAAAACATATGGAATGTACCAAGTCAAAGAAAAAGTTAGTTTACCCTTGCAAAACAAGAACAGGAATGACGTGTGCTATTGACACAGCATGGCAAAAAAAAGTTTCGACAGTTTGACGTCCAAGTAATTTTTAGCTCGACTATTCGGAGAATATGGAGAGCTATTACAGTCACTTGTGCGTCGGCGTTGCTTCTTTGGTTAAAGTTTTGCCTGCTAAGTACTATCATGCACATATCTCAGTAACCACTTATGATATTGACTTGAAACTTTGTTCATGTCTTTAGGGGTGTCATACAATCAAGGCAGATAACTCTTGTATAAATTTAGTACAAATTATGGCCCTTGTTTGACTTTGAAACTTTGGTTAAAGTTTTGCCTGCTAGGTACTATCATGCACATATTTCAGTAACCACTTTTGATATTGACTTGAAACTTCGTTAATGTCTCTAGGGGTGTCACACAGTCAAGTCAGATAACTCTTGTATAAATTTAGTACAAATTATGGCCCTTGTTTGACTTTGAAAATTTGGTTACAGTTTTGCCTGCTAGGTACTATCATGCACATATTTCAGTAACCACTTTTGATATTGACTTGAAACTTTTTTAATGTCTCTAGGGGTGTCACACAGTCAAGACAGATAACTCTTGTATAAATTAAGTGCAAATTATGGCCCTTGTTTGACTTTGAAAATTTGGTTGAAGTTTTGCATGCAAGGTACTATCATGCACATATCTCAGTAACCACTTATGGTAGTTATATCAAACTTAGCAATAGTGTTCAGGGGTAAATTTTGTATCAAACAATTAATTTACCAAAAATTAAATCTATAGTTACAGATTTTGACTTTTTTATGATTCAACTTTCCTAGTTTATACTTAATAGTTAGCAGAATTTTGTTTTGCTATTATACTGATAAAAGTTTTGTTTTATTAGCAAACACCCACAATAGTCGAGCTTGCTGTCTTATGGACAGCTCTTGTTATAAAAACAGTCATTACTACAGTAACAAACTGATTTGATAAGCTTAGACAGCAATCACTGAGAAATTAGTTTGACATTTGCTCTTACCTTATGAGCAGAGCCCCCTGTTGGAAATCCGGTTAATAAACAACTATAAGCAACAATTTTAGAGCAGGTACGATATATCTGTGGTATTTAAACATTTTTTGAGGCTAGATTATATTATACATGTATGTTGTTTTTTTTCTTGTACACAAATAAAATTTTGTACTGTCTGCAAGACCAGTGTGGACATGACACTAACAATATTTATGATTGTAATTATTTTTTTTATTTTTTTGTATACTTTCAGCTCATACATTTTTCATGAGTAAGTCAAAGTACGGCAAAAAGGTTGTAAAATCTATTGTTAGCAATAGGACTTGTGGAACATGTAAGTGGTGGCAAAGGAATCGCCAAGGACAGCCTGTACGAAAGCACACGTGTGTACACACTCACAGTGGAAGTGCTAAACTAATGGAAAGTGTTAGTGGTGAGAAAGGGGTAAAAGAATTGATAGAAGAAGGAACTCCTTTAGAAGTCATTGAAGGAGATGGTGATAATACTTTAATTTCACGGCTAAGAAATAACTTGAAAATAAACACGAAAAAGAAATTTGATAAAAACCATGTCAAAAACATAGGATCAAGTTTGTATTCCTTACATAGCAAAAAAGGAATTAAATTAAGCAAAAGTGTCATAATGCACATACAGAAGTGTTTGAAGTATGCTTTTGCCAAAAATGTGGGAGACAAAGTTGGAATGAAGCAAAATCTTAGTGCATTAACTCCCCATCAGTTTGGTGAACACAGTAACTGTAAAGCAAGATTCTGCGGTTTTGTTCGTAATCCTATGGAAAAATACAGCCACAGAAGTTTGCCATACAAGGCAGCATTAGAAGATAATGAACTGCGTTCTGAATTAGACAAGCTGTTTCTACCTGTAATTAACAATTCTGATCAGTATTGTGACCCAGGATCATCGCAGCAGTGTGAGCATGCCAATCGGGAAGTGTCCCTTAGAGCTCCAAAGATGCTTCATTACGGAAATTCAGTGTCACTTGATTATCGTGTTCATGCAACGGCAGCATTCATCAATGAGGGTAGAGACTAGGGGGTAAGAGTGAGGTTACTGGGGTAAGAGTGAGGTTGGGTGCGCACCATAAACCGGTTTAAGCTCCCCAGTGGTGTTTTTGCCACTTACCGGTTTAAGCTCCCCAGTGGTGTTTTTGCCACTGACCGTTCCAAGGCGGTGTCCCACTGTGTTCCTTTAATTGTTCGTTTTGTCCTCGTGTGTTTGCTTTGTATGCTAGTGTGCGTTGGTAGTGTGTGTGTGTGTGTGTGTGTGTGTGTGTGTGTGTGTGTGTGTGTGTGTGTGTGTGTGTGTGTGTGTGTGTGTGTGTGTGTGTGTGTGTGTGTGTGTGTGTGTGTGTGTGTGTGTGTGTGTGTGTGTGTGTGTGTGTGTGTGTGTGTGTGTGTGTGTGTGTGTGTGTGTGTGTGTGTGTGTGTGTGTGTGTGTGTGTGTGTGTGTGTGTGTGTGTGTGTGTGTGCACTTCTGGGTGCTATGGGGCTCGTTTTGGGGAGGCTGCGTTTTTGGTATGTGGCATTCCCTGTTTGATATTATTTTTGTTTTTTTGTTTACATACCAAAGGTAAAATTTGTACCAGCTGAATGCTTTACATTTTGTTGTGCATTTGTTTGTTCTGGTATCTTGTTTTAGTTGATTTTTTTATCAACAAGTTACTTTGAATTTCAGTGTATAATTATTATAATAGTTCTTTATTTTTCAGTGTTCTTGTTGCAGTTATTCTTTTACAAGTGTTATTGTTCCTGTTCTTTTTACAGAGTTTGTTACTGTTCAGATGTGACATACCTGCCAGTCGTTTATTTGGCCAGGAAAGCAGTTATAAGTAAGTTGTTCAGTAATGGCTTTATGTTCATTTCAAATTCAAACACAGTTATCTGTAAATAAAAGCTTAAACTATCTTCATAGATATATCTACAATAATTACAGTAAAGTTTCAGATTCTAAGCTCACTAAATCTTCTGATTTTATTTAAAAACTGAAAATACTCAAAATACTCAAATCTTATTATGATTTTATAATTTTGATTGAAATTGTAATTTTATTATTTTCATACAGGTTAACTCTGCAGCTGGTTTGTCTCCTGATACTTTTACTGAAAATTATGCCAAAAAATGTGCAGAGCACCGCATGCGAATCGAAGAGCGCATTCAGCTACCCTCAACCAAGCGCAGGCGTCTCATTTTAAAACAAGAACGTGCTGTTAATCAGGCGGCCAAGGAAGCATTAGAAGGTGTTTCCTACCAGTCAGGTTAGAAGAATGACTAAGACTTTAGGAAGTAATCTAATTTATTTTTGAGACTTGATACAAAATCATGTAACAAAATTAATTGAAATTTCTATCACTGTCTTGCCCAAGGATACACTGAGAGGTCTGTCAAGAAATAGAAACTAACTAAGTTGGGTTGTGAAGTTATTGTTGTAACCATTTTACCACAGGTACCAACTTGGGGCATTATTTATTACTAAGTTTTAGATGATTGATTACAATGTACAATTTACATTTCAACGATGTTCCTTTTTCAGGCCTGACAAACTACAATCAAAAGCTGTGTATTATCACTACCTTGGGACACAAACATTTGTAGATACAGGCTTTTAGGGAGAAAACAGTGTATTATTCAAAGTCTAGTATTCAAATGTTTTATGTATATAGATCACCTGTAATTGGAGACTGCTTTAGTTATTATGCCCCGAAGGGCGGCATATTAAAATCGCACCGTTTGTCTGTCCGTCCGTCCGTCTGTGCGTCCCCACTTACAAATTTGTGTCCGGACTGTAACTCTGTCATGTATTGAAGGATTTTAAAATAACTTGGCACACATGTCTAGCACATCAAGACGACGTGTCGTGTGAAAGACCCACATCCCTACCTCAAAGGACATGGTCACACTTGGAGTATGAAGTTTATGGAATCCTCTATATATGCACACATTCGTGTCCGGACAGTAACTTGGTTATGCATTGAAGGATTTTAAAATAACTTTGCACAAATGTCTAGCACATCAAGCAGATGTGCTGCGTGCAAGACCCAAGTCCCTACCTCAAAGGTCAAGGTCACACTTAGTGTTTAAAGTAATGGAATACTGTATGCATGGTTACTCTGTCATGCATGGAAGGATTTTAAAATGACATAGCACATTTATTGAGCACATGGAGAGGACACAGACTGAGGCACCTCTTTCGGGGGCATTCGTGACTTGTGAGGGACAGCTCTTGTTTTTCTTATAATCTTTGTTCACAGGTACAAGATTTGTTTTGAAAAGTAAAATCAATAATTTCTTTTTTCAAGGAATCGGTCACGATGACTGTTGATATCACAAAGCTACCTGACCCAGATCCCAGAGGGGTTTTCAAGCCTGTACACCTGCCAAATGGAAATTCCACACTTATCACATTTGACCTGGAAACTACTGATCTGAGTAAGTAATTTGCTTAATAAAAATGTTTTTATTATATCAAATTTAACATTTTTAAATACTTGCAAATATATGATATCACAAATATGATTAATTTAGAATACTGTATTTTGTTGTCTGATAAAGCATAGGATTCAGTGGCCCATTGATATGAGGCTTAGTAGACATTGTAGAGAAAGGGCTGTGTAATAATTAATAATAAGATTTCAATTTACTTTGTTTTGCAGTTCGTGATGGCAACTGCCCTCACATTACACAGATCGCAGCCATGGAGCTCAATACAGGCCATTCTTTCAACAAGTATGTTTTAAGTGACAGGGATTTCTATTTCAAGCAGTAATGAAATGACAGTCAATGGGTGTCTTGTTGAACCATTGCCAATCAATACAGCACTGAATGACTTCTGTACATGGCTGGAAAAATTTTCTAATGTGATTCATGTTGCACATAATGGGCGCCGGTTTGACTTCCCTGTTATTATCAGTGCCATTAACAATGTAAAATGGCAGGAAAGGTTTTTCAAATGTGTGTCAGGTTGCACAGATTCTTTATCTGTATTCAGAAAACAATATCCTGGAAGATCTTCATACAAGCAGACGGATCTGGTGCATGATATTTTAGGTACGACTCATGGAGCCCATGATGCTACTGAAGATGTACGAGCTCTTGGACATCTTCTTAAACATTCAACGTCACAGGAAACAGTGCTTTTCATATTTTACCCCGGTAAAGAGGCGTGTCCAAACAAGCAGCCAATCAAAAGATTCCCAGCCCGTTTTCTTTCACGGCTGTTGTCGTTTCACTAATCAATGAACCATATCTTTGTCGAATAACATTGAAATGTACTTTAAGTGCCGATGTTATTGTGACCTGCTTTATAATAATAATAAATATAAATAATAAAATAATAATCTACAGTAGAGCAGGAATTCATACGTTGCGTAGACCGTTCCTGATCAATTACTGCAGATAAACAATTTAGAGACAATGTTTAAACTACCGGACAATGATTAATTTATCAGTATCCCGGCCCCGGATATTTCAATTTTGATATATGTGACACTATGTCCCGTTCAAGTTTTTATTTACTGCAGTCCAGTACATTATGATGTGTTCGCAAGATGGGTTGTAGATTATAACAACAAATTCAGTGATTAATTCGTTGCGGTATTTTGCCGGACCTCGACATGAACAACAACAACAAGAAGGTTGTGTTACAATTGTATCCCTGTACAGTACGCGTTGTACTGCAACTACTGGTACTGTGGTTTGTTGTTCTAACGTGGTGCGTAGTCCTTAAGTTGTGCATGTATGATTTCCCGTAATTTTCATAAAAATAATTCTCAGCTCGCACATCCGGGTACTGATAATTTTTGCAGTTTTACTTCTATTCTCGGCTTTGCCGTGATGTCATACTTTTGAAAACATAGAACTATTATAAAAACAATCTAGCTCCAAGGTAAACAAAGATCGTCAACTTATTGGTTCTTTTTTAGCTCACCTGAGCTGGCTCAGGGTGAGCTTTTAGGATCGATGAATGTCCGTCGTCCGTCCACATTTAGTTCGTTAACGCTCTTGTGGTCACATTTTTTCCTCAATTGTCACGAAACTTGGTCAGGATGTTTGTCCCAGTAATTACTCCGATGAGTTCGAATATGGGTCATCTCGGATGAAAAACTAGGTCACATGACCCAAAAATAGAAAAATCTTGTTAAGGCTCTAGAGGCTACTGTTTCAGTCCAAATATCCTGGCAATTTGTCAGAAAGGTTGTTTGGTTGATTTCTAGCTCAAGTTTTAATATGGGTCATCTGGGGTCAAAAACTAGGTCACAGCCCAAATATGGAAAAACCTTGTTAACACTCTAGATGTTACATTTTCAGCCCAGATATCCTTGAAATTTGTCAGAAAGGTTGTTTTGATGATTTCTAGTTTTAATAGTGTGTTGTTTATTGAACACCTCAATCGCTAATTTTATCGCAGTATTTTAACACCATAAGTTTGATTTGTAATCAGTACACATCTTGGATCTCTCTATGGTAAGGCCAGAGTTTTTATATCTCTTGGTTTATGCGACTGCCTGTCCTATTTTTTGAAAAGGTAGAATAACAATGACATTATGAACTGACATTTTATTTGTATTATTTCCGCTGTTCCGACTTCACAGACTAGTTAATGAAGTGTCAGAATAGTAGGGATATATAATTGAAAGTAATTATTTTAAAGTGTTTATTTTGTTCGAAAATGACGGGTGCAGTAGACTGATGTTCAATATGTGCTCTGTTCAATACAGTAGGAAAAGTCCTTCATACTCAACATTTTAGAAAACTTCCCATAAATCAAGCAATATAAAAACTCTGGCCTAAAATTGGCACTTATAAAGTTTTAAATAGCGATGATGCAATACATGTTCTTGACCCCTAGTTGAACTTCCATGTTAAAGAATGTAGTTGTAATTTTTACATTCACATCTATCACTTTGGAAAGTACCATAAATTGTTAAAAAAATGAACAGCTCACAGTGCAGATCATGATCAGACAGGAAAAAATTGAATAGCTCACAGTGCAGATCATGATCAGACAGCAAAATAATGAATAGCTTACAGTGCAGATCATGATCAGACAGCAAAATAATGAATAGCTTACAGTGCAGATCATGATCAGACAGCAAAATAATGAATAGCTTACAGTGTAGATCATGATCAGACAGCAAAATAACGAATAGCTTACAGTGCAGATCATGATCAGACAGCAAAATAATGAATAGCTTACAATGCAGATCATGATCAGACAGCAAAATAATGAAAGTGCAGATCATGATCAGACAGCAAAATAATGCATAGCAAACAGTGCAGACCATGATCAGACAGCTAAATAATGAAAGTGCAGATCATGATCAGACAGCTAAATAATGCATAGCAAACAGTGCAGATCATGATCAGACAGCAAAAAATAAATAGCTGACAGTGCAGATCATGACCAGCCAACATACAATGAATAGCTTACAGTGCAGATTATGATCAGACAGCAAACAATGAACAGCAAACAGTGCAGATCATGATCAGACAGCAAAAAATAAATAGCTGACAGTGCAGATCATGACCAGCCAACATACAATGAATAGCTTACAGTGCAGATTATGATCAGACAGCAAAACAATGAATAGCCAACAGTGCAGATCATGATCGGACAGCAAAATAATGAGGCATAGAGCTTAGATATTCAGCATGTGGCAATAATTGACTCTCTACCAAGATTGTTCAAATCATGACCAGGGGCGGGGGGGCAGGGGGGGGGGATCTTTTGATTTTACATAAGCTTATTAAGATGATATCATGAGCCAAAGGTAAAAATTGATCCTTTCTGCTATTAATAACCTTTTATTTTTGCCAATGGTAGACAGGTGAGTGATACAGGGCCATGATGGCCCTCTTGTTGA
Source organism: Saxidomus purpurata (assembly GCA_022818135.1). Classification (NCBI taxonomy): domain Eukaryota; kingdom Metazoa; phylum Mollusca; class Bivalvia; order Venerida; family Veneridae; genus Saxidomus; species Saxidomus purpurata. Next base: position 36,272,148 of record JAFMSR010000019.1, on the reverse strand, counting down.
AAATGTATTTATTTATCATTTTGCGTTCATTGAACACATTATCTTTGTTTCGAGAATTTAATCTGCTAGATGTAGGGAGTGCCCCTTTAAGCAACATAAGTACTTACATGACAAAAAAGCCTTCCTCAACAAAACTGCAACATGTTTATACAATATTAAGGATGTTATAAAAAATTGACCGTCACTGCCAGGCATTTCTTTCTGGGGGCTCAAACTGGCGTGTTGGTTACTGAGGAAGAGAACCAGCTGTACATTGCAGTATTTAACATTTGTATGTACAAATGCAAATTTAAAGCATTTTTGTTGGTATATATCGACAATGAAATAACACTATGTTTTTGACACGGGGAATTTAGGGTTAATAAAACATGTAAAATTTACTTCTCTGTTTACCAACAAGCGTTTTTTTCTAAGAAGCAATATAAATCAAATTTCCATCATATAATTTTTTTGATATGAAAGCAGATAACTTTACTGTAGCAAGTTTTTCTATTCCGATCTTGGATAAACAATGAAATAGCTGTACATGGGTGAAAAGTTTCTGATAGATTTTCACTTGCAATTTCAATTGCTCCCACATGTTAGAATGAAAAGGTCTGGTTTTCTAACCCGCCCCTCCCCGCCCACTTTGCCGATACATTCATACTGTCACTTTTGGTATAGTGGCATCTGCCTTGGGAGTAGGGTGAGGGTCAAAGTTTTGAATCCCAGCAGTGGTTAGATCTGATTGGCCGGTTGCTGAACCGACAGCTAGTTAAATAATGGTTAACGTATGCAAAGTCCTGACTGACCAGTGTCTGGTGTTAATGTATAGAGTTTGGCAGGTAAATGTGCCTTAAGAAGGTGTTACATAAGTCAGAAATGGTTGGTCCTTTAAGTAGGGCGATGCTATACTGAAATTTGTTTTTGAAACGATGGAAGGAAGCCAATTATAGAAGGATTGCATGGCGTCATGTACATGTTATCCCTCTCTCCCTGACCGGCCAGACAGGAACTTTTTGGGGTGACTGTTCCTTTCAATGTAAAATAACATTAATCAACACCATTCTTAAAGAGCATTCACAGAATCAGTGCTACATGTTTTTCTTAAAACTGTTTATTAAATTTTGTGTATTCTGGTTTTTATGATATTTTATTAAGAAATGATATTTGATTTATAGTAAAATTTGTATGTAAGACTGTGGATATAGCGAAATCTCGATATAAGGAATATATTTTCTCTGCCCAAGATTCTTTCTTTATTTTACTTTTCTTATGAAAATGTTATATGGATATAACAAACTCCGGATAATGATATGGTACCAATGAGTTTGTTATAAACAAAGTTACCAGTGTATGTCCTTTACTTTTCTATTGATTTAGTGTCCAGTGCCAGTGGTATTAGGTTAATGTACCAATAATATACTTGATATTTTTATTTTCTAAAACAGTCTTGATTTAAGTGACGGTCTTATATAAATTGCATATGTTGCTTTAGGTTTCCTTAACTTTGTGTGTTGTCCGCAGCTTTTAAACCCCTAATTTCAATATACATGCAGTCACCATGTACATTTTGGACTTGATGGTAGGTTGATTATTAAACAATACTTATTTGCCAATAAATAGTGTGCACTGTTGAAAAAGATCACAATTTTAAAAGTGAAAGATTTTTATCATAGTCTGCATTTGAAACAGAAAGGCAGAAATTAATGTCTGAATCGTCATTGCAGCTTTCACTCATAATATTCATGTGTATGAAAAACAAAAATAAAAAATAGGAAAAACTGAAAGAACAGGACTGTTTATTGTAGTGGATAATTTTTATTCAGTCACCTTCAAAACAATTTACCAATGTCTCGACCTGCGGAAATGTTCTATACCCAAGTTGCACAAAGTGTAAGGGGGTATACTGGATTCAGCTTGACTGTCTGTCCGTCTATGTGTAGACTTATGGAAGGCAATCCCTGAAAAACTCTTGGTTAGAATTAAATTATTATTCACAGAAATGATACGTTCCATGCCTTGATGTGCATGGTCCATGTTTCTGATAACTAGGTCAAAAGTCACATTAAAGGGCTTTTGATAGTAAAATATTTTGCACTCTATCTCCAAAACCCCTCTCCACAATTTAATGATATTTCACAAAGTAATAAATACCATGCCTTGTTATACCCCCAAAACGAAGTTTAGGGGGTATTGTTATACCCCAAAAACGAAGTTTAGGGGGTATATAGGAGTCACCCGGTGGTTGGTCGGTCGGGCGGTCTGTTGCATTTTCCTTGTCCGGAGCATAACTTGAAAACTACAAGTTGGAATTCAATACAACCTCATACAATGGTCGAGTACATTGAGAGGAAGTGCAGTGCACAGGAACCATAACTCTATCTAGACTCGTTACAGAGTTACTGCCATTTATTACTTTTCCTAGAGTTAGCTAATTAACTACAAGTTTGAATTCAATACAACTTCATACAATGGTCAAGCGCAATGAGAGTAAGTGCAATGCACAGGAACCATAACTCCATCTTGACTAATTACAGAGTTATTGCCCTTTGATACTTTTCCTTGTCTGGAGCATTTTTCGAAAACTGCTGGTTGGAATTCAATACAACTTTATACAATGGACAAGCAGAATGAGAGTAAGTGCAGTGCAAAAGAGCAATAACTCTATCTTGACTCATTTCAGAGTCATTGCCCTTTGTTACTTTTACTCGTCCGGAGCAAAATTCGAAAACTATTGGTTGGAATTCAATACGACTTCATACAATGGTCAAGCACATTCAGAGGAAGTGCAGTGTACAAGAACCATAACTCTATCTTGACAAGAACAATATCTCTTTTTAGTTTGTTTGCAAGGTATTCTGTTACTACGAACTTCCTCAGTTTATAAAGCAGTTTTTTGGGGGTACATTTATTAATCACATTGAGTGATAGCTCTAGTTGGACTTGGTCAATGTTTTAGGTCACTACGTCAAGGTGACAGGTGTTAAAGATAATTAAATACTGTGCACTCTGATTTTCTTAACCCTCTGGTCAAAATAATGCTATACAGAAGAGGTAAATAGCATGCCTACAGTCGTGCATAGTCCAATTATAATCATCAAATGTGATATAATTAAGATTACTGTGTCAGTATGGCGTTCAGAGATGGGAGGGGTGGGGGGTGGAGGTATTTATTATTACCTTCAGTGATAGTTCTATTTTATTATGCTACCTTGAGGTGGGGGTGTGGGGCATTGTTATAGTTGCCGCTTTGACTATGGTGTGTTCATTTTTTTCTCCCTCATTTGTTCGGGACCTATTTCAAAGTAACTACTGGCGTGTTCCACTTGATCGATTATTTTTTACAGAGTTATACAAAGTCTATGAAGCTGTATCAGGCTACCTTACCACTGCCTTCGTTTAAATGCCTTGAGATAAAATCCAAAGTTAAAAGTAATACATGCCTTAATTCTAGTTTGAGCTAAATGGTAGAGCTGCTATGGGGCAGTAATTGCGTGTTTGCATCAATACAAGTCATGGGTTTGATCACTTTAATGCCAAATTAAGGAAGAAGTATCCTTATGGCAAGTTAGGCAGTCCATCTGTAACATGTGCAATGAGTAGGGGTGCGCGATAAGACCGGTATATTGCAATTTCCTTGAGATGCGATACATACCGGTATGGTTACACCCCGTACTGTGGAATTTTCAAGTAAGGGAAAAGCTGTAATTTCTCTATCATTTCTTAGCCGTGTGCTTTTTCAGTGGCGGCAATGACAGTAACTAATAACTGTTGGTATATAATTCAGTCGTTAACAAACAAACTTTAATGACTTTGCCAACGGAAGTGTGAATGCTTCAAAGTAAATTTTATTTAAGAAATAATAAATGTGTCCCTGTATTTGTTGTTGAATAAAACACAGTCAGGAGTTCAAATGCGTAGTAACTTTTAGAAAATGAGTACGTAGTACGAGTGATTTCATTTTTTGAATTTGAACGACTATTTTATTTATGAAATAACATCCGTTCCAGTACTGATCATCGTTTAATTAACAATGATTTGGAGCACTAATACACAGCTATTAGCCACAAAGGAAGAAAGCCTGAGTGGATTTAACAGCGCATCAGTACGACAGATAATTGTTTATAAGACGATTACAATGCTGAGAAGGATTTTATTTTGATTATAACATGACCAGACATTACAAAAGGTGAATTAATGCAAAGCATTATGTGAACACTCATTTAACGTCATGCGGTGCAATATGATGTCATGTTTACAGCATATCGGTTCCTGCATTGTTTATGGTTTAATATAGAATAGTTTTTAGCTCGACTTTTCTATGAGATGTTTCAGTGGGTGTACTCACGTTCTATGTACGCGACATCTGAAACAAAACGCAAACAAATACATGGCAGATAATGTAGGCTACCCGTTAAATGACAGACAACATATAATTAAAGGAATATTCGAGCAAGATGGCATAGTGTACAGCAAGGATGCAGACACTCTGGATACAAGGGTTTCCCCGCATAACACAGTTCATAAAAGAAAAAAGACAAAGCAACTACTGGTAATTCGTTCCTTCCATATTTTGAAAATAAAATGATGACTTTGTTAAAGCAACATGTGATTGAACCTTCCAAAACCTAACTGGACAAATAATAACAGTGAAAGCGCTAATCACATTCTTAAATCAACAGCAGATTGGAAATTGCAAAATATCCCAACTTTCATCAAGAATTTATATGAAAAGGTTGAAAGCGAAAAAATCGAAAGATGTAGAGCCATTCGAAACAGAGGGAATTATAAGCTAGATACAGCTTTCAACCACCATTATATAGATATTGACTATTGGACAAATCAGGAGCAACGGGATTCAAAAGCAAATAAATTTCTCTCCGACAAAGGAAGATCAGGAAAACCAACAATCATCTCATCCGATGGACAAAGAACATTAATCAAAACTCCAACGGCAAGAAAAAAACCAAATCAAGTCAAAAGGAAAAGGGCGGAACGCTCAAGAACACCAACTGCAAAACGGAGAATTATTTCAAACTAGTCGGATAGGACGATAGTTTATATCGGCCCTCGCATAAAATAATGCCCGACTTTTGCCTCGCTTTGATACACCAAGTAGCTGTTTTATATATTTGTATTATTTCATGATACGTTACTGCACATTTGTATATTTGTGTTTGAAATAAAATGGCTACAATGTATAAGCAATTTCTGCAACATATGAGATACATTATGTTATACATGTATGAAGAACCCATTATTTCAGTATAAATGTGTTTTTTTCTTATTATCAAATACGGTCTTTATGGTGTATTTATGGTAATATAATTGTTCTTATTAATTAATATGTGTACGCCTCATCTTCTATTTCATGTTGATATAATTTCTGTAATAATGTGAAAGTTATGTTGAACTATAAAAATTTTAACTGTGTTTTGTTAAACATTTTAGTTGTATGCCATGTTTTGCACCGGTCCGTTTGTTCTCAGATTTGTTTATTACATTACATCATACATTGTATGTACATTTTATAGTATATTAAAGTCATAATTTCTGATGTATATAGAACTTTTCCGTGATATAATACCTTCTGGATATGATTAAAGTTGACAGTCTGATGTATTAATATTACTATTCATGATGAGTATTTCAAACTTTTTAAACATAGAAACCTTGATGCAATAAATAATATATTACTGTTTCAATAAAAGAAAGAAACTTGTTAGATGTGTTGTCTGTTTATATACATTTTATATTATGGTCAAGACATTGATACTCCTGCAATAGTCCCTCCATTTTTCCGAACCACCAGTGTGAATGGGAATGAACTATAAGAAATAATAAAAGCTATAGAAAGTCTTGCAGTATGAAAACGTGTGAACCAATTCAAAATGGAAATTACTTTATGAAAGTCGAAAATTTATAAAATCTTTAAAAATATTCTTTTCTTTCTGAAATTTTGCTTGAAAGTGTGTTTCTATTATAAAAATAAGTAGGCATTTCTTAAACCAAAAATACTTTTATAATAAATGAATAACATCTCCATTTCGCCCAGATATCTTCATTTCGCCCTGAGAAAATGCATTATGAAAGTCGAAAATTTATCATAAAATCTTCAAAAATATTTTTTTCTTTCTGAAATTTTGCGTGAACATTGCTTTTCATAATTAGAATTATTAGGAATAATAAAATCTACAAACACATTTATAATTAATGAAATACATCTCCATTTCGCCGTAAAATCTTCATTTCGCCCATTTCGCCTTGTAATCTTCATTTCGCTGTTTATACCTACCCGAACTATCCTACTCGCCCCGGCGTCTGCGTCGGCGTTGGCGTCACACCTTTGTTAAGTTTTTCGTACCACCCTACTTTATTTCAAAAGTATTTGAGGTATGGCTTTGAAACTTCCCATACTTGTTTACCATCATTACCTTCATCAATAGACAAGAGTACATAACTCTGTCAAGATTTTTGACAGAATTATGCCCCTTTTTACTTAGAAAATACATTGAATATGGGTAAAATCCACTTATTGCCTTAACCCTTTGAGATATTGCTTTGAAACTTTGAATGCTTGTTTACATCATTACCCCCATCTGTAGGCAAGAGAAGGTAACTCTGTCAGGGATTTGTTTTAAAAATTAAGGCCCTTTATCGACTTAGAATCTTGGTAAAGTTTTTCGTACCAGTCCACTTTTTGACTAAACTGTTCGAGATATTACTTTGAAAGTTGGAATACTTGATTACCATCATGATCCCAAAACATGGGCAGGAGAAGGTAATTCTGTCAAGGATTTTATATGAATTATGGCCCTTTTTGACTTAGAAACTCGGTTAAAATTTTCATTCTTGTCCACTTGTTGACTTAACCATTTGAGATATTACTTTGAAAGTTGGAGTACTTACGAACCATCATGAGACCTATCTGTAAGCAAGAGAAGATAACTCTGTGAAAATGTTTCTTGATTTGTACTTAGAAATTCTTAGTTAAAGTAGTTAAAGTCTTGTGTGCCCTTAACTGTCAAAGTTTTGTTTTATTGGCAAGCACTAAAAAAGTCGAGCGCGCTGTCCTACTGACAGCTCCTGTTTCAACTCTTTGTATATAGAGACAAAACCGTGAGTCATTTTAGAGTAAACAATAAAATGTTGGCACACATTTATTATTACAATTTTTTCTTACACGTCTATATTTAACTTGTAGCAATACATCATTGTAACTTGAAAACACGAAATGCAATTGGACGGCTTGTTTACATACGTCTAGCAAATACTTCCTTTCTGGCACATCGCCCTTTGATAATTTTTCTTAGTACTGTATTTTATCGTAAAATATTAAACAACCTTACTATGTTTATATAGGAAACACGGCCACTCGTGTTAGTAAAACTCTTGATATATTACTATACGTTTTGCAATTTGTCAGGATATGAAAAGTCTGGCAACAGCGATTCCTATAGTAGTTAGTCTCGAAAGCGATTATATTATTATCAAGTATGGAAATTTTGTACATGCATGCATTAAATCTATTGTTATTGAACCAGAAGCATGGCCATTAATGTTGTCAACTGCCGATGTTAGTGTTATTTTGATAACTGAAATCAATCATACGATCGAGCAGGTTTAATTTAATTAAATGTATATCTACTGGTTATAGATTGTTCATAGTAACATAATAGGGACATTGGAGGTGCTGAATTATTTTTATCTATCACAAACGGGCGAAAAACGGGCGCTGCTCACGTTTTCCTGCCCAAAAACGGAACAAAAACGTGAGCGCCACTGTACCTTAATATAGTGGTGCTTATTTTACTCGCCTTTTAAAGTATTTGAATGCATTTTAAATAATATATTTCATTCATCTATTATACCGTTTCAGTCTATTACATGTACGACGCATAAAGAGAAGTTATTGAATTTGAAATTGCCTTTATAGTGATGTGAAGGTCTATTCATACAACGAATGCAAAAGTGTTATGTATTGTACAATTTCTATCTTCATTTAAATTATTGCTTTTGAATTTTGATTAAAATGTTCTACATATAGTTTGTTTGTTTTGAAAGGCTTTTCAAACATAATATCTATGCTTAAAATATAACCAGGCATTTTTCAAAGGTAGTATAAATATGTTATCATAAATCCAAACTTGTATTTTAGGGTCTTGTTTGCTATATTGATTTGCGATTGTGTGTGAAAACAACACCATTTGAGTGAGATACAGCAGTCTATCCATACAATGCATGCTTACATTGTATGAATTGCATGTAACTGCCTTAATTTCTTTATCTAAAGTCTTTAGTTTGTTTCAATGAGAAGTATTTCAAAATTATTATTATAATTCCAGATTTATTTTGCGCCCTGTTATATATGAAATATACGTTCAAGGGCGCTTTACAATTTAAAATGTGACATATCGCAGATAGGTAGAAACTCACACACACATATAATGTCATAACCCTTAAACTGTGTGTGATGAATAAAAGATAATTGCAAATTTAGTTAATTACATGATGAATTGTACAGCAAAGAGATCATTCGTTAGCGACAGTTCTGTATCAGAAAAAATAACAATAGCGTATCTATTATGGGTAGAACCAGTCACAGTTGGTATCTATGCGTTGTAGAAAATTTTGAAAAGGTGTGTTTTGAGAGCTCTTTTGAATGAATTTAGTGATGACTCTTTTCTGAGATTGTCAGGGAAAGAATCCATAGTTTTGCGGCAGCAACTTTGAAACTTCTATCACCGTAGGAGGCCAGTCGACTTTTTTGTGGCACAAGGGTTGTTGCTGCACTTGCTGATCACAGATTTCTAGTCGGCACGTAAATCTCTAGTAAGTCTCTCATATACACCGGCGACTGCCCATGCAAGGTCTTGAATGTTTGAATGAGAATTTTGTACTTGATTCTATCTTGTATTTGCAGCCAGTGAAGTTCTTTAAGGATTGGTGTTATATGTTCAAAACGGGTTGTTTTCCTAATAAGACGTGCAGCTGTGTTTTGAACATTTTGCAGTTTGCTCGTTGTTGATTTTGGCGCGCCATACAAGAGAGCATTGCAGTAATCTAATCGTGAGGTCACCAGCGAGTTTATAAGGTGGCATCAGTTGTCAAATATGGTCGAATGTGACCAATCTGTCGTATTTGGCCATAGCATGTTCGAGTCAGCGAATTAACATGATGGTCCATGTGCATGTTCGAATCAAGCGTAGCACCAAGGTTTCGAACAGTTTTTGATGGTTTTATGCTCGAATCACCGACTTTCAGTTCTAGATTTTCAACATGTTTGGAGTGTTTTTGACTCCAATAAAGAATTAGTTCAGTTTTCTGCATTCACTTTTAACATGTTTGAATTCATCCATGAGATGATTTCTTTCAGGCATTGTTGAACTCGCGTGATTGTGAACATTATTTCTGAGTTAAATTTGTTTTAATCTTCAGACATTAACTCATACAAAACTGTAACTATGCCGATTCTATAGCAAAACAATGAGCATCGAGAAACCTACAGTTGCACTTCTACAGTAAGGTTGTGAAAATAAAACTAAAGTCAGCAGGGAAACAAGCAGGGACATTGAAGTTCATCCATGGAAGATTGTGCACACAGAATGTCGTAGAGATTCTGTACATCAAAGAAACATTGACAAACCGTTTGAGAAGTACGTTTGAGATTTATGATAATTATGATAACACCTGTAAACGTCAGTAAGGATAAGTTGATAGTAAACATAACGAAACCATTAAACCGTGTACGTAGAGCAATACATGTCGATTATCATTTAGTCATCACGTTATACCGGGCACGAACATGTTACTATTTTTTTCACTAGGTTAAAAGTCACTGTTCTAATAATTTGTGTGTGTGTGTAGGGGGAGGGGGATCCACGGTGGCTGTTTTTTTGGTGTTTTTTTAGACCATTGGACAGGTGACTTTTTTATAATTCCAAAATGTTTCTAAAAACAAGCAAATTCAGTAAATATATATCCCCCGCCAAATTTAGCAAATAGCTTAAAAAGCTTAAATTGGTTAAATGACACCGAGTAATGGTCTTTTTAATTCTACAATTCTACAGTTGAAACCTACTTTGGTAGTATTGCCGCATATTCCTAATTGTATTACATAATAATTAATATCACGTGTTCCTTAAAAATAAGATTTTAAAACATATTTTAGATGTCTATTCTTGCTATTGTTTCTTTTTATATTGTATTCTGATACAATGTACAAAGATTATGCGAGTGTATTTAGCACGATTTCGGCATGTACTACTCTCGTGAACACGTATCGAGCAGCAAACAAATGAAACAGGATTTCCGAAAGTATGATTACAGTTTACACTGAACATAAACTTTAGTATGATGGTAAAAGAATGTCAAACATTAACATACTTCACTCCGTGGGATTCGAACTAGCCGAGTTAAAGAAATACTAGCTAACTGTCTTCTATGGTAATCACTGAGCTATTTCTTCCTTTATATAGACAAGAGATTAATATAAATATAACGTTGTCATAACTGGCTGTTTCCCCTGTTACAAATAATAATAGTCCCTGAAATATGTGAGCATAACATGACGTCACAATCAACTTATCCAAACCGAATTAAGCACACAACACGGCTTATTAGTGCATGTTTTAAAACTATTGCTCCTAATAAACATACATATGTACAGCAAAAAAAATATTAAAAGTTAAATTTAATATTAGAAAAGATCTGTGCTCAGCATAATATTACATTAAACACTTGATTTTTACAAACAATTATTATGGTTATTATGGGTTGATTTCATATGACTGTTACAAGTCATACCGACTATGATAAGTTTAGTTTAAGATTAATTTTAAGTGCCTTATAAATTTATTATACCATAACCCCCGACACAAAGTTTAATGTGAGGTACACTTAATTCAGCTTGTCTCTCTTTCCGTCCGTCTGTCTTTCTGTAGACGGAATCTCGTGGACACTTGATCTCGAAAACCCCTGGTCAGAATTTAATGCTACTTCACAGAAGTGATTAGTTTTTATGCCCAGTTGTGTATAGTACATGTTTCGGTTAAATGAATCAAAGGTCAAGGTCACCTAGATCAAGGTCACATAGGATCGAGATGGTTGAATATTGTGGACGCTAATGCTTAGTTGAGCATAGTAAAATCATGTAGACGCTTAATCTGAACAAGAGGGCCAAGATGGCCCTATATCGCTCACCTTGGTACAAGTCCACTTGCCTGGTGGAAGATCACTAGATAATGTTATATACCAAATAAGTTTTCCTATATACGCCTTTGTAAAACAAATGATCCACCCCCGGGCAAGGTCAATTTTGACCCCATGGGCATAATTTGAACAAACTTCAAAGAGGTCTACTAGGAAATGCTACATGCCAAATATCTAAGCTCTAGGCCTTGTGGTTTCAGAGAAAAATATTTTTTAAGTTTTCCCTATATAAGCCTATGTAAAACTAAGTGACCAAGGGGTCATAATTTGAACAATCTTGGTAGAGGTCCACTAGGCAATGCTACATGCCAAATTTCTAAGCTCTAGGCCTTGTGGTTTCAAAGAAGAAGATTTTACTATATAAGCCTATGTAAAACTAAGTGACCCCCGGTGCGGGGTCAGTTTTAATCCGAGGGTCATAATTTGAACAATCTTCGAAGAGGTTCACTAGCCAGTGCTACATGCCACATTTCTAAGCTCTAGGCCTTTTGGTTTCAAAGAAGAAGATTTTTAAAGTTTTTATTATATAAGCCTATGTAAAATTAAGTGACCCCCGGTGCGGAGTCAATTTTGATCCGAGGGTCATAATTTGAACAATCTCCGAAGAGATTTACTAGCCAATACTGCATGCCAAATATCTAAGCTCTATGCCTTTTGGTTTCAGAGAAGAAGATTTTTAAAAGTTTTTCCTACATAAGCCTATGTAAAACTAAGTGACCCCCTGTGCGGGGTCAATTTTGATCCGGGGCTCATAATTTGAACAATCTTGGTAGAGGTCCACTAGCCAATGCTACAAGCTAAATATCTTAGCTCTAGGCCTTTTGGTTTCAGAGAAGAAGATTTTTAAAGTTTTTCCTATATATTCCTATGCAAAACTAAGTGATCCCAGGTGCGGAGTCAATTTTGACCCGGGGGTCATTATTTGAACAATCTTCGAAGAGGTTCACTAGCCAATGCTACATGCCAAATATCTGAGCTCTAGGCCTTGTGGTTTCAGAGAAGAAGATTTTTAAAGATTTTCCTATTTGTTACCATAGCAACCAGAGTTCTGCATGGAATAGAATTCTTTGAACTACTTTGATATAACTTCATGCAAGGAACATCCCTGCAAAGTCTCATCAACATTGGCCCAGTGGTTTCAGAGGAGATGTCGTTTGAAGGAAATGGTGGACGGACGGACGTACGAAGGACGCCGGACGGAATGCGATCCTAATAGCTCACTCTGGCACTTTGTGTCAGGTGAGCTAAAAAACCCTGGTCAGAATATAATTCTACTTCACAGAATTGATAAGTACAATGCCCAGTTGTGTATGGTACATGTTTCGGGTAACAAGATCAAAGGTCAAAGTCACGTAGGTCAAGGTCACATAGGCTCAATGCTACTTCACAGAAGTGAAGAGTACTATGTCTAGTTGTAAAACGTCGATGTTTATGATCACTTGGTCAAAGTTAAAGGTCACACGGGGCTCGAGATAGTTATATATTGAGGACGCTAAATCTCCAGACACTTTAAAGAAATGTATAGAAATGATAAATACAATGCTAAGTTTTGCCGGGTCAATGTTGTGTGTCACAAGATCATAAGTCAAGATTACAAGGGCTCGAGATAGTAAAATGCTGTGCGCTTTTAAAATTCAAAACCCCTGGTCACAATTTAATGATATTTTACAGAAGTGATAAGTATCATGCTTTGTTGTGCATGGTCTATGTTTAGGGTCATTAGGTCAAAAGTCAATGTCACAGGGGCACGATATAGTAAATTCTGGTCACAATTTAATAATATTTGACAGAAGTAATAAGTAACTTTTTTGTTTCAAATAGAAGACACATTTTCCAGAAAGATAACGTATAAATCGTTTCTTTTGCAATTACTTCACACCTACCTGGTATTTCAGGCTAAGTGGACTTGACTGTTAATCGTTCGCTATCAAACGTTTAGCGCGACGCCGTATATATACCCCAAGTTCAATAACGAGATATTACGTCCACCCTGACTTACGATTATAGTTATGACCTAACCCTAACCCCCTGAACGTAACACTATCTATTACAAGCATATCTGTGACGGTTTAATTATGAAAAGCCGCCGTGGCGCAATGGTAGCGTGTTTGCCTAAGGATCGAAGGGCCCCGGGGTCGATCCGTACCATATCCAGTCGGCAGTGTCCTTAGGCAAGACGCATATAATTCCACATTGCCTCTCTCTCTTCGAGTTTGATTCCATCTGCAATGAGTCTCGAGACCGATTAATCTAAGTTGTAAGAAATTGTTTCGCAATCGAGAATAAATAAATAAGTATATATATAGAAAGATAACAGTTGATATATTGTATGCAACTCCTAGCAATAGTCAAAACAATAAATTATACATTTACAGCGATGATCTTCAACTGTTTATAGCGTTTTTTCAGATTTATCAATATCGGAAAACATGAATGTTAAGGTAGGTCAGTACCTTTCGTCAGTAAAATTAAAAGTTGTCACATTTGTTTGAAATTTGGTACATGCGTATATCGTGCCCATCTGCGTTGCATCGTAACGTTTCTATTCACATGACGTCACGTGACGTCATTTAAAAACGCCATCTGGCGACAGCGTACCGGAATCATACCGTTATGTGGTTATTGTTATGTTATTTTGTCATTTGCGGACCGACTCTTATTTTTCAAAGTTTGCTATAATACTAAATACTGAAAATATTCTATCAATAGGTTTGAAAACTATTAAACTTTATTATAAGAAATATTACATCTCCGTCAAAACGTACATAAAAACGTCAGAAACGTCATTTTTCTGCTCCTCGAATTTTGGCATTTCAGAGAATAACAAAAAAAAGTAGACGGTGAAAGTTTTTAAAATGTTTACTATTTTTGATATCTGAAACTGAATAATTGAAAAATGGGATGTGTTCGGTTTAGAATTTTTAGTAAACCGTCTTGAATAATATCACTGTAACGCGAAAAAGTGACGACGGTTCTAGGAATAGGTAAGTAAAGTGATCGTTTACGTACACGGAGTGAAAATGTCAAACAGTCACTAGACTCATTTTTCATACGTAACTTCCGAAAACTCCAATATGTTAAAGGATGGAACAAGCGATTTCTCAATAATTCATTTATTACCTATTTATGGCAAATACTCTACCAGCTTACTAATTTCCTGAGTGTTGTCTCACAGAAACTGTTTTAAACGGTTTTCACAACTTCTCGAAAATAAAAGTCTTAAATGCTGCGAGTTAAAACCTACCCTTACAACTCAGAAGAAGGCCCTTTACAAGCACCAAATGATTATAACCAATCGATCCACAAATTAGAAATCTTCTTTTAAAAGGGTCATGTGTTATAGCAAAGGCAGATATGATTTTCCCATGCTTGATGCACGTACTTGCGAACGTGCGTGCATCAAACCTGGCAATATAAGCAAGTAAAAGTACTTTTCCACAATTTTCTAGAAAGTTAACGAAAATCCTTAATGCGCAACCCGTGTTGCTCAAAATTCGTGTACATGTTTGAGCCACGTTGTTATTATCCTGGAAATGATCACATCTATTTGCAGCTATTTGGATAATGTCGCAGTCAGTCAGGGAATTTTAGTTGCTGAAGTATTTGCTCTTTAAACATCTTAAAAAACGTTTACATAATACTTTCTTCTTGAGTATGTAAAACCATTCATAAGTTGTATGTTATGATGAAGAATTCAATGATAACACTTATCAGTGTCAGACATCCTATATATCCAGGTGGAAGAACGCCCGCTTCGAATAAGAGAAGTAACGTGTTTAAACCACGTCGTACCAAAGACGTGAAACTAGACAGTGACAGCCGGTACATAAATCAAAGAATAAAATGAGCCTTCAATTTTACAAGGTACTGCCAAATTACTTTCATATCATATAATCATTAAACTTTTGTAAATGTAGCGTGCAATTAAAACTGTTTTCCGTTTGTGTGTTATTTTATCAAATAATTTATAAAACATGACAAGTATCCAGTTTTCTTCTCAAACGCATTCAAAACGAATTTTAACCATGGTAGGTGAATTTTTATTACAGTACAATAGTGTACTGACATGTTATCAGATATGAATATCAGAATTGTAATTATGTTTGCATACAGACTGTAGGATGCTTTGTGCTCAAATATGAACGTTTAAATAATGTTGTTTTTCTGCCCACAAATTCTACAATTATCAAATAATATACGACATTCAATACCGTGTCGTACTTCAAAATATTTAATAAAGCATAATTTATTTTATTTAAGATGGTGCAGGTGTCTAGACCACAAAATCCATATCCTTTTGTATATCATTATGCAAACACCTACGCAAGTAAGCCGTCACGGATTCTGTATTATATGCTTTACCTGAAACATGCATAATTAGATCCGGGTTTGATACATGAGTCATATGACGATTAAGTGGGTTTGCAGTTTTTCTCTCCACACTCATTTGATATACAAAATCGAACGTAATAAACTTTGAATAGTGCTTTAGTTACATCACATTAAGACGACGTCTTTGGCAACTTTGTCATATTGTCCGTTCTTACCTGGGATCCAAACACTTCGCTTTGAAAATTGTCTCGGAGATTACAGCAGCTTGGCAATCTACTTGATTAAAAACTTAACCACTGAGACAGTCGACTTTCCCGTGCATGTATACTAAAATCACTATATCCCAGAACTAATATAAAACATGAGTTAATTTTACTGAAATAAAAGCCAAGTCCGACTTTCATTCTTTCCACAAAAAAGTGCTATTTTGACCAGTTTCAGCAAGAAACATTTTATGAGTCGTAACTGTATATGTTATTCAAAATTGAGGAATTGAAAATTTAAAGTCACCTGCACGTAGGATGATCCTGGATTTTAGGAACTGTTTGAAGTTTCAGGGGTTATCGATGTTCATATACATTTGTATCCATCATCAAATATTTACAAAGTGAAATACTATCAAGTTTGTGCAGTTAAAAGAAAAAGCTGTCAAAGTATTCGACTTTCGGACATTCAAGATGATTAGAATGTCTTCCTTTTATTGCCGCAACAACAAAATAACTGCAATGATGGAATGCATTCTCATTACAACTATCAAATTAAACCACCCAAAACATCCCTGACCGACGCACGATGGATGACGAGTGATGGGAGAGGTCACTGCGTGCTCAGGTGAACAAAAGGTATGAGACGCCTAAATACATTTCCATAGACTTACATTATAAGGATTTCTTCCGGTGCGACTACCCAAAATCTCACCGATTGCTGAAATGAACTTTATTTTGTAGAATCATCCTAGTCCCACATAAAAATAACAAAATTTATACATGTGATCCAATACTTTATGCCAGTAATTTGGAGCTCAATGACACCACCCCCATTTTTGTGGCAGTTTTAGTGGTCACCGACCAAATATGTCAGTATTTTCAAATACCAAATATTTTGATTATAATTTATATCCAGATTTTTCTCTTCATATTTCATTTGTGATCTATCATGCAGCGATTATTTCAAACTAATTTTTCTTGTATGCATCCACTTAGTTTCAGCCAATCAGCAATCAAACACATAGTGTAGGTCTGCATGTTCCCTAGACAAAATAACCTGCTTCCGGTTTTCACCGATTTAGGCGTCTCATACCAAAAATACAGGAGAAAGTCAATTTATGCGAATATTATTCAGTGCTTACTCGCGAAAACCAACGATACACCTATATATAATTTACGAGAGCGCTACCTACAAATAATAAGACGTAACGGGTACTATAAACTTAGTGAAATAGTGTCGTACGTAGCATCCTCATAAACGCATTCGTAAGTAACGTCTTACGAGTTTTTCGATTTACCGACCGCTGATCACAAATTAGCAGGACATTTCTGTGCCTTGATTGGAAATCAGTTATTTTACGTTTTGAAATATTTTTCATCTAACCTTAAAATGATTTTCGAAAAGGGTTGAATAATAATAAAACTTTAAAAATGGAAGAATTCATGAAGGCACCCGATGTGTGTAATACTGTGGTGGCATATTTCTGCCACGAGATGGCGCAATAGCTATCACGATAATGTCAACGTATTCTAAAAACATTATCTTAAAGTTTGAAGTTTTAAAATGTTTTTCGATAGTTATATACCATGAAAAACATTCTGAATGATGTTCGGCTGCTTTACCAACTGTGCCAACCATATAATCATGTCTTCCGTTTGAGCCGTTGTATTATTTTGTATATACATGTATACTCTAGCTCATTTCACAACAGCTGTAAACTTATTTATATAAATAGCACTGTGAAATAATAAAACAAATACAACAAATGTAATGCTACATTGAGAAGATAGATAAAATGTATCGAATATTATTCAAAAATTAGAAGGCCATTCCATTTTGTTTTGTTGTGTTATGTCATTACTTGTTGACTTTTTCGGGACTATACATAGGCATACTACGTTTCTCGGCAAAAAAGGGGGGAATCCTTGGTTATATAAACCTGGAGAAAAATCAAATATTTTATTATATTAACATCGCAACGAGCAGTATGGCACTTCCGTGATAAAATAATACAGAGAATAGAAATTATCAGTGACTTATTGTCATGAATTTAACGTCATATCTCAAACGTCGTTCTTTTGACGTTCAAGTGTTATCTTTCACGCGTTATTTGTGAAAAATCTAGGACGAAGACGTCCTGTGTTTATTTCATTAATTGTGTTCAAATATCATCAAATAAACACTAACAAAATTACATAAACTTTTACCATCCCGATTTTGAAATATTTTGTAAAAACGGCAAAAAAACGTTGAAAACGATGACGTTTCAAACGTTATTTCAGTTGTTTTAAGCGGAATCATGAGATGCTCTGTGAAAGAAGGAAATGTTTTTTACTTAGATTTATAGTGCATTTTTCAATTACTTTGAGGGATTCACAGAAAGAAAATATGTTAAGTATCAATAAAGCTATATGAGAATAACTTCATGACGGGATGGTTCCTGTACGCTTCCACTATAGGGCGTTATTTAATGTCGCCATGCGACGTCACAATAAATAAAAATGTAACCATGCAACGCAGATGGACACGATATACGCATGTACCAATTTTTAAATAAATGTGACAATTTTTAATTTTACCGACGAAAGGTAACTCACCTTAACACATTAAATACGAAATCACATTTTCTTCGTACCATGTGTTAAAAAGCTCCTGCTTGAAACAAATAGTAAAAGTAGACTTGGAACAATTAGATCTTTAAGAAAAGTATCGCTGTACAGTAAACTCCGCTTATAACGAACTCCTCGGGACCTATCAAATGTGTTCCTTATATTTAGAGTTCCTTATATCTATATAATTATCGAACAAGTTCCTTATATACGATGTATATATATCGAACTAAAATATATATCGAACAAGTATTTATATAGTCAAATGTAATAAAATCCGAACCATCAACTTTTAATTTTCCTACCTCCTTTTGAAGAGTTATGAAGATCTATAACTGTTATCCTTTTCTATACCCGTAAATCTATGTAAAACAATTGCAAGGATTAATAAAACATAAAAAAGACGGTTCATGTTTTCATTGGCAATAGTTAAACAAATACAATTGAAGAAAGCTGATTTTCGCTCACTTGCTATAACTTCAAATATCTAACAAGGTATTTTTCCAAAAACTGGATTTCATCCGGTCTGCATGCTAGAAACGCTCAGAATTATTTACGTAAAATATTATCACTTGAATATCGTACTTAGCAATTTTGTTTGTACTCTAATTTAACTAGTTTACCAAAACGTTACACATTTGTACTGATATACCTTTATGAATAATAGCTACAAGTGCGATCAACAGATTTTTTTTAACTCTTCGGAACATATTTGCAGTTCGATATATACGATCATTTTACTGTACAGTTTGCATTGTTGGGCCAGAAAATATTGTTCCTTATATCCGAAGTTTCCTTATAACCGGAGTACGATATAACCGTATTTTATTACATTACACAAAGAAGGGAAAAAATCGGACCCAAAACTACTGTTCGTTATATGCGAAGTTACGTTATATCCGGAGTCGATATATACGGAGTTTACTGTATTTCTTTCAATACATACACATATAAAACCTGGAAAGCTCCGTCAAATTTTGCAAAACGACATACTGTCAAAAACGTTTTAAAAAATTGCAGAATTTATGAAAATGTTGCGGAAGAATATCGTGAAGGCTAGGGTTACGGTTTACCATTCAAAATATGACATGATTAAACACTCCTCTTTCGAAAAAAATGAACATTCTATGTTCTGTTATAGTTTTCTTCGTATTTCTCACTTCTTGCTTTAATTACTTGATTTAGAGAAAAAATTAAAAGGTTTAAAAATGTGACGGATACTTTGTAGACTTATATCTTAATAGATTAATGAATGTTTATACATTTATAATTAAATGTCTTACCTTTTGAACATTCGTTCCACGTAAAAATGTTCCCCATACTATTTCGTTTCGTTTCAAAGATCGAGATAACTGTTTCCAGTATAATACGCATACAAATACATTGATATTTGATAGCCTCAATAGTTTATTGTAGTCATAAGCCTATAGAAACATACCTTATTTTAACCGCTGAAGAAGATTGGACAAGAGGAGGGTTTTACAATGTTTTTGCACCAATTTTCTTCGCTTGGTAAATTATAGCGTCAGAAGTAATCATACAAGATATTTAACTGAAATAGTTTGTAAAGGATATATAATCATAACTGTTGAAAGTGTATCAAATAGATTGAGATTTTGTATTGTAGATTTTTACAATGTGTACAACTTTGTTAGGCTTTTTAGGATGGATTTTATGTTGGATTTGCTATCGTTTTTATCGTGACCGTTCATGCAAGGTAAATTTTGTATTTCTATATTTCATTTTAAATTACGTGCTACATATAGCTAGTTCATTATATGAGCCGTGGCATGACAAAACCAACATAGTGGTCAAATTTCACTTTTTCAACTGTTTAAGTGTTCTAGAAGAACAATCCTTTACAAGTCTTATGATTTTACGTCGATCAGAAGTTGCTCAAAAACCTGAATCAATTAGGTAGGTGCAGCGGTATACAATAAACGACGTTCGTGACGTCGTATATTTTGAATCTGCGTAAAACTTTGATGACTTAAAGGATTCGGTACGTTTAGGGCCGATGTTTGGCCCGTGCTTGTAACTCATAGAAATTTACAAATATCATTGGGTTATCATTTTCGCGAAGAACATAGAAAATATTACGTACTTACCTTTAAAAATAAACAAAAAACATGGAAAATAGAAAACGGGACATAAAATCACTAAATTCGCTATTTAACAGCATTGACGTCGCATACACTACACGTCGCATATTTTTAGTATTTAATATTTCTTGATTTGTCAATGATGTTCTACAAGTATGTGAAACGTAAGACAAGAAAATAGAAATCAAACAGAATGTTGTTATACGATAACATCGTAAGGTTGAATAACAACAGTCTTTCATCATGGCTGGAATCTGTAAATATCGACTTTTGTCGAGATTTTTTTATCTGTCAACTTTTCTTTTTTTCAATACCTTCAATTCGTAGTTTTATAAAGCCACAGTTTCCGGACTTTACAAGCTATATCACATTTTGGCGTGAATTTCGATGCAAGTTTCATTTCTTTTACTTACTAAATACACATGTTAGAATAGAATATGAAGACAGTGCGCCAAACCCAGAATTATTGTGTTTGTGCAAGCATAAGTTCGATCGGAAGTTATACATGCATATGAAATGGTGAAAGCAGGAGCATAAATTTTTATCATACATATGCAAAAAGCAAATACCTGATTTTCTACTATTTTAGTGTCATTGCAAAGCTGTTTATATATAGATAATGTTTATGAATTTATTTATCTATCTAAGTCGGCTTACTTTACGTAAACTTTACGTTTAGCATGTCTAAAATAAAAGAACCCAACGTCCAAATTTCACGAAAGAAGAATAATTGAAAATATTAGATAGACTTATTCGGACTTTTTATTTCTGGTAGTTCGTAGAAATGAGAATTGTTGTAATATAAACTTTATTGTTGATAATACGCCGAATAACGCGGTACTAATTATATGTCATGATGAACACTAAAAATTTGCAAACACGGCGTCGACCAATCATATTCTGTTGCCACGGATCTGCATATGTACTGTAGTTCAATTTGTAATGACGTGCAATAATAAGTGGGCCAAAACATAGCTATTCTTATTTCGCCATTAGGAGAACAAAATGTTAAATTATATTGTTAGCCTGGCCATTATCCTTCGCACATTTCTTGATACAGGCTGGGCAGACATATATATGTTTTAGTATACACTGCATACCACTTTACGCTACTTTCGGTTTCATCTCATATGTTGTATACTTCTGGAAAAAAGTGAAAGTAGAAATTCCAGAGATAACGCGCAGGAGTCACCCTGTCTACACACCTGCGCATGAATTTCTTTTGTTTTTTTTTTGTTTTTTTTATATTTTGCTTATGATAATTCGTTTTCATGCATTCTCTACTGGGCTTGCCAACATGTCTGCTTAAAGTCTCTGAAAAAATATTTGCACGCGGTCAAAACATAATCTCTCTGGGGTCTGTCAGCGACCGAGGGTAAAACCGTGTCAAGGGTCATTTTCAGGGTTGTCTAAAAGTGTCAGCATTTGCCTCAGACGTGAAAAATGTCAAACAATATGCCGGAATAAGTAAATTATAAATAAAATGAAAATAATGACAGTATATGAGTTTTCTATTTGTATTTGCCTTATATAGTGTCATTATTTTTATTTTATTTATATATATATACATGTGTATATATGAAAAGATAAAAACACAGTCCATGAGATAATTAAATTATTATTTGCCAACCGGTTTCGCTTTCCTGCTCATCAGGGCAAATATGGTGTCAGAAGCAATTACACATATTTTGATACCATATTTGCCCTGATGAGCAGGAAAGCGAAACCGGTTGGCAAATAATAATTTAATTATCTCATGGACTGTGTTTTTATTCTTTTATATATATATGGAAGACCAAACCTGTCCCAAACTGCGTAAACGTGGTGAAAGGATATGACATTTATAATAAAGATGCATTTGTACTTCAACAGATATTTCTCAAAAGGATTAGAATTTCGCGTAGTTATTCATCCATTATCATAAAACAAAATCATAAAAAGAAATTAAAAAAACAAGGAGTGAACCAGCAAAGCCGGTACCGCTGGTGCGAATTGGGGTTTGATGTGCGGGCTTCCGGAAGCAGATGCGCTAGACAAATTCGTTGAAACAAAGGTAGATGAACTTGCGTTTTGAGTTTTCCTTACGTTTGCGGGTGCTGTATTGAAAAAAAGCGGAACGTGATACAGTATATGGGTAATTCGTTTACAAGCACGGTAAGTTTCAGAGAAAAATATTTGAAATTGAATGAGCTATCACAATTCTCCTGCGAGCAATTATTAAAAAAATGTTGTTGTGTGTACCGTAGATTATTTCCATTTTTATCCTTTGGTTTCTGTTTATATGTCCGTGTATTCATTCATCACGAAAATGCTAATCTGATCGACATTTATCGGGAGATGTTGATCAAATTTTGAAAGTGTCGAAGCTGGATGCTCAGAAACTCGCCGTTTTGCATTGCGCTCGGTATGCGCATTTATTTCGAGTATAAATCCGATCGGAAGGGTCTGTTTGTATGAAATGATGAAAGTTGAAACATATTTAATCTATAGAACAATGCATTCAATTTCAGAGTGAGGAAAAGTACATCATTTTAAATAAATTTATTTAACCGAGAAAATGTTCATTCACTCATCTGCCGAGACCAACTTGAGAACTGTAAATTCAAATGAAGATCACATTTTGTTAAAACTATTTTCGGAAAGGATTAAATACGAGAGCTGATAATCGAGACATCGTTATAAGATAAAACGAAAACGAAAGTATAACAGAGGGTAATAATTTATTGAAGCGTACATTGAGCGTAAATTAAAGATAAATAGAGAATATTAGGCTACTGTTTTTTTTTTGATAACATGTGATATCAGGTGAGGTAGATGCGGTCGGAAAAGGCGAGGCTCTACCGAGCCCTTTCCGACCGTATCTGCCGAACCTGATATCACCTGTTGTCAAAAGACAGTTGACTAATATTCTATTTATCATGCAAAATCTGCATATAATATTTTTTTTTTACACTTTCAGGGGCCCAAAATAGAATAAATACGGTATTCATAAAAGAAAATGATTTCAGATTACTACATGTGCCTCGAAAAATAGTTCTACATTTCAAAGGACAAAAAATATAAAAACTACATAAATAAAGATTTATAATTACCTTCATGAGACTATTTATAAATGTTTCACTGTTATATGTTATGATATTGTTTTACAAACAAAATATTTGCAAACACACGCAAGAATTTCCAAGTAAAACACAGACATTTCAAAAATGGCGGCGTGGGCTCAACAGCATTTGGGTATTCTAATTGTTAACAAACGAGAAACTGGAGAGTTGCTGAGTGAAAAGTGAGCAGTTTAAAGACAGTTTTCAACTTTTGATAGGTAGCTGATAGGTTTCAGGCCATATCAACCACGCATTAAGAACTTACTGTGAAAACTGGATAGTGATCAAAAAAATGAAAATCAACTTTTTCTCAAATTTTGCTTCAAAATTGTTGTAGTTGGATAGCAAATGATCTAACTAAGAAAATGAATACCAAAAATATTTTGATTACTTTTTCTGTGTTTGCACTTGAGGAGTCTTGCTTGTTGAACTGGAAGTAGTCCAGCATGTGGGCGTGGTTACAAAGTGTTATCACGTCACTGACGTGATATCATTATAAAATATCGGACAGGTGTTATCGGTCAAAAATAATACTAGTTGCATGATAAATGTTTATTTTTATAACTATTGAAGAAACAAAGTTTCTGTCAGATATCTTTCAACAAAGTTCTGAGAAATGATTACATAAGAACATTGTTTGTTTGGGGTTTGTTATGTAACTTTTGATTTGTTCCGTTTATCATGGAAAGAAAGAAGTACAAGCACATTTATCCGCATGCAAAGAACAAAATGTCTCCAGTTTGCCGACCCGCTCTAACGCATCATACTGACACGCCGAAAGTGAAAGTACAAACTACGGAGGACAGTTTGCACCACTGTCAGCTGAAGACTCGTGCTATTTTAGGGTCATTGTGGTATTCACGCCAAATTCAACAGAATTCGGTTATTTACAGATGGACAATTTAAAATAGTACATGTACTGATAATGTCGAGTCTGTAATTTTACACTTTTTTGCATCTAAATGAAGCGATCTTGAATACTAGCCGGGTAGTTGGTTAGAATCCTGTCAGAAGCTGACCCCATCATTTACATTATTTTTGCGAAAGTATTTACTGGTAAATCTGTAAATAGCAACGAGAGTTCTTTACTTGAAACAGTTTAGTGTTTGAAGTAAATCCTTAATGCTTATGATTTCAGCTGACGACTGTGTCGTTATCATTTTTGGTTCAACGGTATTTATTTTTTATTAATTATAACTAAAATAATGATACGCTATTTACTTTAAATGTCTTAAATAATACCCAGGCTTAGATCCACGGTACAAAATTGTTAGGCAGATCTACATACATATACTAATTTATATACTCTCGATTGCGGAACATATTCTTACAAATTAATAGATAAATCGCTCTTGAGACTCATTCCAGATTGTAAAGTTCTCCGGCATTGCAGCCGCCGTGGCGTAGTGGTAGTGCGTTTGCCTCTCTCTCTCTTCGAGGTTGTGACACCCGATTTGTGGAATTTTGTTGGTAGCACACTTATATTAAACCTTTATCTGTAGTTCCTCTCCGCACTCTGCCATTATCTAGATATTTGTATTTAAACTGGATCCGCCAATTACATTTTTTAATTTTTTTACATCGCGTCTGATTTACTGTACACCGCTAATTAGAAAAGCACGCATCGTGTATTCACTCAATATAACGTCATGATTTTGATGTCAGCTTTACGTCGCGTGTTCTCGATTACGTCATTTGACCAGTATGTTGGTTTTGTCATGTCACGTGTCATATTTACGTAGCTTTTGCGAAATAAGATAATAAAATGTGCATTTTCTTTTAAGATTAATTTCTTCAATTCACTCCTTATTCAAAACGAATTGATTTGAACATTTAGTTCCAAGATATTCAGTCAAATATGAAGATTTATGTACCATAGTGTTTCGTTCTAACCAACATCTGTAATGTCGTTTCTGATTTGTCACTTCATCTTTGTTTGCGACACTCAAACGTTTGAACGGTCAAAATATAGTTCATTCCATCTAAATTATCAGTATTTTAAACTGTCAGTCTTGTCAAGTTTTGTATTATTCCAATGTAATTATTTTACACACTGTGCCAACCAGCAACGATATAATCATGTCTTTCGTTTGGGTCATTGTATGATATACACTCTGTAATTTAGACCCACATTTGCCAGGAATTCCCTAGTAGAAGGTAACTGTTTATCTAAATGACTGCTCTACAGGGTATCAAGCTAACCCTGGCGTGAACTTTTAACTGTCCATGGTGCATTATTTAAACAACTCTTATCAGAAACAATATGACCATTTAGCAGTGGTCAATGTGGATTGATTTCACCTAACATTAGATTGATGCCTACGGAATGAAAATAATGTTGATGCTGTTAAATATGTCATATAACCATTTATTGAGGAAAACAGCTGATTACAAATATAATTACAAAACCATTGTCACATGGTTACATTTTGTACTACAGTTTTAAAAGACAACAATTTAATACAGGAAGTTGGAGGGATTTTACAGTTTAAAAAACGTAAATATAGATGCAGTTTATGAAACTGATATAACAGATCAGTAAATCAGTAGTACAGTTTGTACTATAATAATTATAAATATAATAATAGTCTTTGTTTAACGAAGGTGACACGATAACCAACAGGCTTATCTTACTCGAGACTTTCAAACATATACAAATTCAAACATGCAAAATCAAAGACATGTTTAACAACAGCACAATATATTAAAAAGAAACATGAGCAAGTTTACCCGAGTTAAATATTTGCTGTATATTAATATGAAATTTGTGATTTGTTGCTGAGTAGATAGTTTCTGTATTTTGTACGGAAGATATTTAAGCTCTTAGCATTTCAAATTTCAACAGGTATTGAGTTCTAAATAATCATTTCAGAATAATGAAATGTGTTTTTTGTGTACTTAGTTTTTACTAAAGGGTGATATATGTTTCTGTTATGTTTAGATCGTAGACTGTAATTGTTTTTGCTATCAGCATCATATATATGTAATATATGTCTCATATAGTGTGGGACTAATCCCATTAAACTCTTATATACTAAAGCAGCCATGTTGTACTTGCATCTTTCCAAAAAGGGTAACCAATTAAGATCTTTGAAAAGTAGATCAGATGACTGATCGAATTTTTTTATCTAAAATCATTCTTGCTGATCTTTGCTGCGTGTTTTAATTTTATTTAAACATTTTGTACTACCCATGCTCGACAAGACAGACCCATAGTCCAAAATTGGTAAAATGTAAGCGTTGAAGAATAGTACTCTAATTTCTCTATTCAAATATGGTTTTATTCTTCAAAACAAGGGCTAATTTGTACTATACTCCTATACTAAACAAGTTTTATTAAAATTAAATAGAAACTGTGACCAACATATTATTTGTAAGGTTTTACAATAAATTGATACAAAAAGAAAGGTTTTTGTACAAGGCAAAATTTAAATTGTTTCTTATCACTTGATGGTAAACGTAAAATAATTGGTTGTTGACGGGTCTTAGAAATATTATAGATACTAATGATTTCAATCATGGTGTACTGAAATCTAATGTCCTTTCATTTAGCAAACTTTGGGATCATTTTCATCCAACAGAGTAGAATGTACCGTATATATATAATTTATGTTTATATGTGTGTTTGTTTCTTGTGCAAATGTGCTACAGTTAAAAGTTTCTCTCCTTGGTTTTAAACGTTCGTTCTAAGAATATCAAATACATAACAGGTGTAACTTCTTCCCTTCATTAATTTCTTTCATAATGTGAAATATTTATAAAAATTCCGAAAGAAATTAATAAAGTTTACTTCGTATCACTGGAAGCGCGACTTACAATTGTTATATATATGTATCTACTTGCATGTATACATGTGTGTATATGTACTTTTCATTTATTGTAAAGTTGGTCGCCAGTTTGATGGAAATAGAATTCAAACAAACTAATTTCTGACCAAACAAACAAAATAGAAAAAAATAACTTGAACGGTATTAACAAAGTAATTAAAAAACTTTATATTATTACAGGAAACCCCAATGTATGCAGTTAGCCCTGAATTCATTCATTTGCGTAAATACAATGAGCACTAAGAACTGCTTAAAGGTCCATTACTAAGACCAAATCAAATTCGAAAGGGGAGCGGTGGTGTAGAGGTGTAGGTGTCGACCGCTCATCCCGGAGGTTGCGGGTTCGAGCCCCACCAAGGTCACGACCGTACCTCCTCATATGACACCAGTACTGGTTTTTCCAGGAAGCGGACTCGAGAGTGACTCGATAAGCTACAAGCTTTCTTCACAATCGAGCTAAAATAAATTAGTATAAACTTAGACCAAATCAAATTTTAAATCTGGATTTGTAACGGACGTTTTCTCGGAAGGAAAAATATGACATATTGCATCGAATGACCATACTGTGTTGAAAATGTGGACCTTTAAATACAAATGCAGGATTTCACATTCAATGTATGCTTCATTTCAAATGACCGAATTATTTCTCCGGTCTTAGCATGTATTAACTTATGCTAATTACTGTGTGTACTTTTTAATTCAAACATTAAATAAATAACACTCTTCTATTTTCATATTTGCTTTCCACTGTGTTTAAAAATGAAAACAATTATAATATAAAAAGAAAACAGACTTAAACCTGGTACTGAATCAAATAATATGACCAAGAGGCCAGCAATTTATTAGTCCTAAGTATTTATGCGAACAGAAATATCTTTAATTGTTTATGGTTTAGGGTTTATCAGATGAATATGGGATATCAGTTGCCACTATGCTGTGAATCAGCCGCATTGACCACTTAATGTATTCATGGTAATTCTGGAAATAACAGTACAAGCCTGATCACTGGTGATCAGATTTTTGTGTCTGTGGTCTAGACTTTATACATGTATACCCTAGCTCATTTCACAATGGCTGTTAAGGTATGTAAATAAATAGCACTGTGAAATAATAAAACAAATACTGCTAGATTAAGAAGATAGATCCAATGTGTCATTACTTTGAGACAATGATTTATTTTTAAGCTAACTGTCATATCTAAATCAAAACAAAAATAATATCAAACAGGGAATGCCATGTACCAAAAACGCAGCCTCCCCAAAACGAGCCCCACAGCACCCAGAAGTGCACACCACCAACACACACACACACACACACACACACACACACACACACACGACATACACACACAATCATGTACACACACACATATACACTACCAACACACACTAGCATACAAAGCAAACACACGAGGACAAAACGAACAATTAAAGGAACACAGTGGGGCACCGCCTTGGAACGGTCAGTGGCAAAAACACCACTGGGGAGCTTAAACCGGTTTATGGTGCGCACCCAACCTCACTCTTACCCCCACCATGTTACCACCCACTCTTACCCCCACCAAAGTTACACAAATGGTATTTTTGGAAAAAACGAAACACGGTCATTTAAAAAAAACATAATTTGCTAAATGTACATTACGCTTCTTGATACAATCGTTCATGATTGGTCCTCTCACTAGCGGTGTCGATATTGTCGTTATGTGGTCGGAGCGGTATCATTCACGTGTTATTTGTGAAAAAAAAACTAGGACGAAAACGTCTGTTTTTATTTCATTAATTGTGTAAAAATGCCATCAAATAAACACTGTCAAAATTACATAAACTTTTACTGTACCGATTATGAAATGTTTTGTATAAACGGCAAAACAGTGTTGAAAAAAGGATGACGTTTCAAACGTTATTTTAATAGTTTAAGGCCAAATAATGACATGCTTTGTGAAAGAAGGAACATGTTTTACTTAGATGTATAGAACACTTTCTAATGACTTTTATATAATTTACAGAAGGAAAATCGGTGTCAATAAAGCTAAATGAGAATAACTTTATGACGCGATGGTTCCGGTACGCTGTCATAAGAGGTCGTCGTAATTTCACGTCACAAAAATAAAAACGTAATCATGCGACGAAGACGGACAGATATATGCATGTTCCAATTTTCAAATAAATGTGACAACTTAGTTTAACGATGTAAGGTACAGACTGATCTTAAAACGTGCTTAACAATTTTTGTGTTCTGCTCTCGAACTAACTTTCCATGTTATATATTAACAGGGAGTTACGCTACCTTATCATAAACGTATACTTAATAGCATTTCAGTATCCGATGTGTTTCATATTTCTGAAGACAATTCGTGTGTTCATTCATAAATTAATTCTATCATTCATTTCGAAGTACCGCTTGGTTACTATTCGTTTTTCACTTACATGTAAAACAAATATAAAAAACATTCCTATTGGACATTTCCAACTTAATCGAAATCGTAATCGGATATTGAATCGGAATATTGTTGACAGAAGATTGGGGGACATCTCAAAGTTTTTCCGTCTTTTATAAAACTGTTCAATATCGGACATGTTACAAATTTAGGCCACAATAAACAAAACTTTGTTCAACGCGTACATTTATTTCGGCTTCATTTTTTAATCAGTTCAATTATCCTGGATACCCATTTGTTCAAGACTGGCGTACTTCCCAAGGTATAAAAGAAATGCATGAATAATTCACATAATTCACCAGTGCATTTTCCAAACACTTCTTACGACATAAAAGGGATGCACAAATATGTACTGTATGAGATGTGAGATGTCTGGAATATAGTCACACTGTACTATGGAAACGCCTTACTAGAGTGTCCTGTCTTGTTCAATTCTGTTTCTATCTTTCCAAATAACTGTGATATCTTGTTAATGAACTGTTATATCTTCAAAAGTGTCACGCTGTCTTTTTCATGTGTTATGCTGTTATATTTATGTCACATAATATGAAGATCACACGATGCTTACACAAGATAGCATGTGATGATAATACGTTAATTGGACATAATAGCTCAATTTTTAACAACATCTATTGTGAAAAAGTTAACACTGTATTAAGACAAGAGTGCATGTCATTTTGTCAAGATAACACATCATGTAGGGAAATTAATGTAATATTTAGACATGATAGCACGTACGTTTCACGTAATAAATACCAACGGAATAAGAAGATATTATGTGAACTAGACATAACAACATGATATTTAAGAAGATTTAACACTTCATTAACAACACATCAATATTAGTTGAGAAGATAGAAAGCCATTTTTACAAGACAGGACAGTCAGGTAACAAGAAAACTTATAATGTCTTAACATAAGACAGCTAAGGCGTTATATTAACTACTGCCAACAGATACCAACATGATACTATTTTAGATATCTATTAAGTGGTTGACGTGATATATAACAAGTTAGTCAGATAAGTTTCGTGACAATTATGTGGTTAACGTGATATGTAACTAGTTCGTCAGATAATTATTGTGTAAAGTTTCTGATTAACTAGTTAAATAACACATTAATCACTTAATCGTTTTTTCATTACGTAGGTAACTTGATAAATAACGTGTTAATAACACAAATATCCCGATAATTATCTGACTAATTAGTTAAATAACACGCTAACCACTGCTCTAGAAAGTCTATGTCGACATTAATCAGATATTTACCATGATAATAAGTGACTTACTAGTTATATAACGTGCTAATTAACTTGTTGTGTGGTGGCAAAAGTATGCCACCTTACTTAAAAGAAACAAAATATAAATTTTAGTTTGATTGAAACTTTGTTTCATTGAATTACAACTTTTAGATTTGACAATCTTATTTGAGTTTTAAATTTGTTCGCTTTAATTAAGTGAAATCAAACATAAAATACATATTTGTTGCAAGCAAAATACCTGCACAATCCTTGTACTTTTTCGGGTTTCTTAAGAATGAGATAAGTGCCCTCTCTAGCGCTAGTCATACTATTGTCGAAAATGTCAAGCGTTTTACTTATTCATAAAATGTACTTTTTGCAGTCAAGATTTATCGATCATGATTTATTTTTAAGCTAACTGCCATATCTAAATCAAAGTTACACAAATGGTCTTTCTGGAAAATACGAAACACGGTCATTAAAAAAAAACATAATTTGCTAAATGTACGTTACGCTTCTTGATACAATCGTTCATGATTGGACCTCTCACTAGCGGTGTCGATATTGTCGTTATGTGGTCGGAGCTACAGTAATGTTGATATTACAGTAATTTGAAATGTTTATGCGTTACTACTGTGTGCGATTTTTTACCAGTCATAAGCGTGAACTAATTACATGCATAGCGAATATTATACGTTTTATGCATAATTAAAAAGATTCAAAGACTATTGAATACGTTTCAAATTCATGTAATTCTGATATTTTTACAAGAGAATTTGACGGTAAGTGTACATTACTGTAAGGTAATCCTAAAGTTGTAGTAACCATTTAAAGATAACTGTTTTATTTATTTTTATTTTGTAGACTGTTTATCTACTTGATCCAAAGGACACAAAGTTGACAAGAACTTTCGCAAGGAAATTTCAGAAGTTTGTTGGTCCAGACATTACATTTGAATCTGTAAAGTCTTGTTCAGATTGCACAAAAGGCTATCGAATAGCTCTGTTATGCATACGTCACACAGAACGGCCTTCAGAAGATATAGAGGCAATATTGGACAATTTTGATGGCGGTATCTATTCACTTGCATACCTTGCTTATAGCAATAACAAAATTATCAAGTATAAAAAGAGTATAAAAAAGATATAGATTCGGCTTAAAGAAGAACTTTCAACTAGATAGCTCATAACTCGTAGATTTGGTAACTTTTCAATTTGAAATGATAGTTTAATAACGGACAACAATGTGACATTATCTTACAGACGAAGTAATAGGTTGCCCTATTAAAGCTTTTCGACCTAAACGTGCAAGAAAATCAACCAGTAGAAAAGCTAAAATGATTGAGAATTAACATGAATTGCAAAAAAATGCTTTTAGTTTCAGATTTTTACAAGATAACTGTCCTTATCTACATACATGTCCGCAACAGCAAGACCATGTTACCAAGAATATCCACTAAAGTGAAAACCAGTGAGTTCCGCGACGTCCTGGGCGACATTCTTGATTTTGGACTCATAAATGGAAGTATTGAGGAATGTGTTTACGACGGATCGATAAAGTCAAAGGAAGCCTTTAAAAACTTTGTCATGGCCGGAAAGGCTGATTTCACTCAAAAGAATGGCTATAGCCAAATTCCTTAAGTTCATGACTAAAACATTCAGCGAGTTACAGTTGTGAGTGTAAGTGTAACATGACTAAAATATTACAATATTTTTCATAAAATACAAGACAAGGTCAGTATCAGCAAATGATTTATAATGAATCATGCAAAGTTTATGTTTTATATACAAACATATAAGTGTACGTGTATTATTTGTGTGACTCAACTTATGACAAAGTACTGCTACGTAGAAGTTTTTTGTTTCGTCGTGTCATTTAGACCTCCATAATACAGGTATCTTAGAAACTAACGAAGAGTTGTCATTTGGTATTACTGATTTATCTTGTTAATGCTTCTTGGTATTTGAACTGATCAGTCGATTGATTATTATCAGCTGAGCAAATATTGCAAAATTACAAAGTCACTTATTTCATCTCCATGCTGTATGCAACATTCTAGCTTGTGTATAAATCATAATTTTGTGAACGCCTTTTTTATTTTGAGTAAATGGTCTTTTTGAGATTTTTTTCACTAATAACATGTTTGAATTCATACTCCGTCAGAGATAAAAAAATCCTTTCGAGATCATTACCAAAGTGTTAATTTAGCTGTAAAGCTGTCCTCTCACAGTTGCTACTGAAAGAAATAACATTTTCAACAATGTTATACTCTGTGAGCGCTGAAGGCCTGGGGGCTATAGATTAACTCCCCTAAAAACAACTTTTGACCTTCGTGATTTACGTTGGACCTTACCTAAAGCGCGGGATTAGATTACAGATTTGTGTGATACAAATGTCAGTGTTACAGGTACAAGGCCTTAAAACTGATGTTATTGATTATTTACGTCATTAGAAAACACTTTTGAAACGATACTTAAGTTAAGATTCATACCATCTGCTGTTTGATAGTGACGTATAATCTTAGACATACAAAGACAGGTTTGAAAATTTTGCAATTATCAAACTTAAATTGGCTCTCAAAATATCTTACATTTTACAGATGAACAATATGTTCACAAATGTCTTTTTTGCACAGAATGCTTTAGTTCAAACAAACGAGCCCCCGAGCCCTCAAACGGTCACTGTTTGAAACAAGGGTTTCATATCAAACCATTTATTTAGACACCCTGTGTTTACAAAACAGTAAACCTAAAAACTGAAAAGATTCTTAATTTATAAATGTATTGAATACACGTGAGGCGTCGAAACGTATTGTGCATTGTGCTGTCATGCAATATTCACGAGAAATTTTATATTAATATTTTTTTAATGCTGCTAATATACTATTTTCGATCGCGAAACAATATTTACAACTGAGATTAATTGCTCTCGAGACTCATTTTAGATTAAATCAATCTTAAAGATGGAGAATTAATGATGAAATATTTGTTTCTTACCGAAGGACACAGCCGTCGTGGAACGAGTGAGGATTGGACCCAGGACCATCTGAATCTGAGGCAAATGCGCAACCACTGTGCTTCTGCGGCTTAACGTGAGCGATGAATTGTTTTGTTCCTTCGTCTATCATACGATAACTATCTAGCGTGATGTTTATGTCTGTGGTTTACTTAACACCTTTGTACTTTGTAGACTAAATTCTTTCTACTGATTGCTTTAAATAGATAAATATTTGTACTAAAAGCTTGCGCAGTTTGATGACCCTAATGATTGTATTGCAAGTAATTTGAATACTATCTTTTTCCCATTTATCAGTGGAGAAAACTTCTAGACGTCAAAAGAGTTAATAATATATTTTAAAACCTCGAGTGGTTGTATTTGTCTTGCCAACAAAAGGCTTGCTAAGCATGGGTCCATCTAGCTTAACTACTGACGCACGCATTATATGTTTTATTATATAGTGTATAATATACATTTGTATTTAAAGTTCTTTATGCGGTATTTCCTTTATACAAATCTTCAAATCAATCATTTTCTACTGCGAGGTATAAAATGCAAAAGTAAATATGAAACAAGAAGACGCAGCAATGCCGCCAAAGCAGGTTTAAACGGCGCCTGCAGAAACTGTAGAATAAAAAATGCAGTCATCTTGACTCCCCCCTATTTTAGTAACAGTGCCCTTGAC
>JAFMSR010000019.1:35989648-36236918 GCA_022818135.1 Saxidomus purpurata | reverse complement strand
TGCATTGCATAGATTTAACAAAAGTTAATGAAATTCGAGGGTATATTCATGAAAAAAAAACATTTCCCCCCTCAAACTGATTAATCTATAATAGCTCTATTATTCAAATCAGTGTTGCTTCATTTCTCTGTGATCTCTATTTTACAACAGTTGCTTTTTAAACATACAATGTAATAGTACAAAAAGATAGCTGGGATGAATGCAATAAGATTAAAGATTTCTATTTTAGCGTAATACACAGTACATCTTAATATCCTCGGGCTAATATTACGCAAGCAAATATCGATTTTTATTGATTGAGCTGCCGAAACAATCAGCGGTTTTCCGGTCTGTTTCGGAAAATTTACGACCGCAAGCGAACTGTCCGGCCGCTACTACCTGTTTATCGATTTTCTGACCAGCCTTATCATTGCTAGCGAGTAGAGATCAAAATGTTCCATATGTTTAAAGGAAAGCAAGGAGAAGGTATTCTAAGGCTTACTTGACGCAATCAAAAATAGTATTTAGGTTCTTAAACACAACTATTTCATGCGACTGATGTATTTTATACAGATATTATTTCTATTTGTATATTTTATTTTCTGCGCGGGAGTAAATTAGAAAAGTCGGAAGGAGCTACTTCAATGTCCGAAATTCCGCCTTCTTTCCCGAGTGCTTTAATCATATTAATGATCTCGAATTGACTAAAGCACTATACCATAGGCATATTAGAATAAGATTGATACAATAGCTACTACAGTAGTAGGAACGTATCAGTTGTCAAAATTTGCGTATAACGTGCGTGCACTCATCGTGTATTTTGTCAATCGTATATCGTATCATTCATCGTCCAACGTGCACCATATATTATACATGATACACGATTCCCGATTTACGATGCACGATGTGCCTATACGGTAGACAATTCGATGGTGTATTCAGTAGTGAATCGTTTTACTAAGCGTGTACATCTCCGCAAAAAGTGTTGAATTCATATTATATTATTTTATTTGTCAGTGAAGTCGCGGGCGAGAAAGACTTTCGGAACCGGGCGAAGACATTTTCACCTCATATCCGAAATCAAGTTCTATTTTAACGGCGGTAAGGACATATTTCTTATTAATATCTAAACTGCTGTTGCCAATGCATTCTCTAAAGTGCAGCAGACAAGGCACGCCTGCACCGAAGCAGAGTATCGGGGTATGATGTTACCTATTTTTTTATTCTTGGCTAGGTGAAAATAAAAGGCCGAATCAACTTAACTTTTACGACATTATTTAAAGTCCAAGCAAAAACAAATGTTGTTTCCAGTAATCCTAGTAATCTTTTGAAAATCCCGAATTGAAATAAAACTATGAGTTATACTGCCTGATTGGAATAACATTTCCGTTAGCTGACATAAAGAGATTTAGACAAATGGGCAGTGTCTTCTACTCCGACATTTCCCAACCAATAACTTTCTAATACAAATACAGTTTTCTGAGCCAAGAAGATAATACTTCATGTATAAGTAGTTGTTAATCGTTTACCATGGGCCAATACTTATCCATCTAATGAAACAACAATATATAAGATTGAAATTCACTCACGATCAAAATACTTATCGGGCAGAAAAAAACTAGTTCGTCGGACTGAACCTCGCTAAGTATATTATGCAATCAGGTACAGGTACATGTTATCATAATTTACTGAAAAGCACGCATTACCGTCACTTTTTTAAAATCATACTTACAAACAACTTGAAAGACTTGCAGATCCGTAGAGGGTAGGGGACGAAAATAGGCTGCAGCAATAGTGCACTTTTTTGAGTTGCCCCCCCCCCCCCCCCCAATGGCGGTTAACTTGAAAACGGCAGCACAATTAGAGAAAGCAGGTTTTACATTCAGTAGTTAGGATTCCCATATGCCATAATTCAAGAATGACAAATGTATTCAAAGTATAGTACAAAACACAATTAAACATATTTTATTTAATATACCAATGTTAAGCTATAAACGATTGCGCTTTTATCGCTCTCTCTCTCTGTCTCCCCCCTCTCTCTCTCTCTCTCTCTCTCTCTCTCTCTCTCTCTCTCTCTCTCTCTCCGATAATAGGTCAAAGGTATTCTCTTACCCTTTAGCCACCATACCATAATTTTATAACTTGTGACATAAATTTTGGCAACCGACTAACGGATGGCAGTGTCATACATTTACATTGTCTCATAAAGATAGACTCATGCATTTTACACAGTATCATACTAGAAACATAATATAACATTTGTTTCTATGAATTAACTAATGTAATAAGCACTTAAGAGAAAACATGTTGCCGTGTCGGTCGATTAAAGATGAATGACTTCATCTAAAGCCATGCAAACTTGAAAAGACACCTATTCGACACAAGAGAAAATATTTTGTTCCTTATTCATTTCATTTTAACCGGGAAAATTACATTGTACATGTACAATATACGTCGAACTTGAGAATTCAATTAAAGAATTAACTTATTGAATGTATAAACGTTATATAAAAACAGCTAAATAAATAATCAGGATCGCTATACGGGAACTCTACTTATTTTCCATTGCTTTGTAGTTAATATGAAATCTGATACATACCTTTTCACACATCACTAGTCGTCAAATAAAGCCCGACATTTCATAAATTGTTTCTGATTATTATCTGTTTGTTTCGTGCGCACACCACATTGAACAATTGTGTTTTACAAATTCAAAATCAATTTTGAAAGTTAAAGTAGTTTTATTTATTCAGACTGTAGAATATAACAAACATGGAAGTATCAGGCAAGAAAAAGATTA
Source organism: Saxidomus purpurata (assembly GCA_022818135.1). Taxonomy (NCBI): domain Eukaryota; kingdom Metazoa; phylum Mollusca; class Bivalvia; order Venerida; family Veneridae; genus Saxidomus; species Saxidomus purpurata. The sequence continues at coordinate 36,234,139 of JAFMSR010000019.1, read as the reverse complement.
AACAAGGTACTTTACTTTGTAATCTTTGTGAGGATGACGGGAAAAATACGTATGCTTACGGATTATGTCAGGAATGCAGAGAATACATGTGTAGTGCTTGCTTTGACAAACATAAAAAACGTAGGATAAGTAGAAATCATACCTTGGTACCCGTGCAAGAGGCAGATACAACTATAGGATTATATGAAGTTGCGGATTTTGAGAAATGTACACAACACCTTGGTGATATCATAAAATTCTATTGTCCAATGCATGTGCAGGTTGGTTGTGGTGACTGCATGGTCCTTGGACACAGAACCTGCAAGGTCGAGTACATTCGTGACATAGCGAAAACATTTAAGAACAGTCGAGAGTTCAAAGAGATGACAAACGGCGCCGAGAAATACCAGACAGAAGCAAAACAAATTGCAACCTCGATATAGAATAACAAGAAGCAAGCTAGACATATAAAAGACAAATTCATTAACGATGTGCAGAAATTTAGTGAAAGCATCATTTCGAAGATAAATTATCTCAAAAATTCAGTTATAAAGCAGGCCGAGTCTATGAAAACAAAAGATACCTAGAACCTCGCCAACTTAGAAAAAGAGAATGAAGAATTTATGAAGCAGATGACAAGTGTAATAGCACTGTTTAAATCACAAATTGACCAGCCGAATAAACTGTTCGTCAGTTATGTACAAGAAAAGGCCAAGTTTAAACGACTTCAAGAGACACATGAAGGCATAAGGAAGAATAACTCGATTAAGAACTACCAGTTCAAGCCGGATGCAAACCTAGAGCAAGCAGTAAACGAGTATAAAGAACTAGGAAGCTTAAAGCAAATACAGCAAGATGCAGATGTCAAAGGTAATGATTAAATATATAATAGCACAATTAAATAGTTTTATGTGTCTCAGGAACGGGAATACATGGTACAAGCTTTAAGAATAGCCGCTATCGCACATCCGAATAGGTGATTTATATTGCAAGTCATTTTACGATGTATTGCAAAATGAGATATCTCTCTTATTTCAAAGAGATATCTTTCGTTTAATTAAATATATTTCTTTCATTGTAAGAGATATTATTGTATAACAGGGCGATTTATCATGAACATTAAAGGATATCTTTTCCACTTAACATCATCTGAGATATATCTTTAATTACTGTATATTCAGATATCTAAATAGTATAATGAATGGAGATTGTCCATGCAGAACGACATAATTCCGAACATTATGTCCACGTCCTCCCTCCAACCACTGCCTAAATTACTGTACTCATTTAAATGAAACAAACTTTCGACTTATACTCGTTTTATATCATTCAATACTTCCAGATGTACATTTACCAGATAGAATGGCGTCAAAAGCAATTGCCCAGTTCAAGCAAGCTGTGACCGCCTCACATATAAAACAGGTATTTGTAGCACGATCAAAAAGTTTAAATATACCTAGATTGAATATTAAAGACACGTGTAGACTGTTACATTTATTATGTTTGATGAAATGGAAATGTGAATTAGTACCGACAGTATTAAGAAATGCGACATAAGCTCATCGTATGTTTTCTGTTTCTCTTATATGTCTTAAAATAATATTGCAATGTTAAATCCACGAGTTTTGAATAAATTGATCAATATTCTTGATCAATGCAATAGAAAAAACAAAATTGATTCCTCGAAGTTCCCAAATTTACATGTAACACCCAATCATCCCAGTTTTATATCATTGAACTTCTTCAAGAATTAGCTGGACCTTACCCTTAAGGTCACGGTAATGCGTGATGTTCAGTAAATTATGATAGCATGTACCTGTACCTGATTGCATAATATACTGAGCGAAGTTCAGTCCGACGAACTAGTTTTTTCTGCCCGATAAGTATTTTTATCGTGAGTGAATTTCAATCTTATATATTGTTGTTTCATTAGATGGATAAGTATTGGCCCATGGTAAACGATTAACAACTAGTTATACATGTAGTATAATCTTCTTAGCTCAGAAAAGTTTATTTGTATTAGAAAGTTATTGGTTGGGAAATGTCGGAGTAGAAGACACTGCCCATATACTTTTTAATGTATCAACTGATTTGTAAATCCACAATGAACACAATTTTTAAACACAGTTATTGTGTAACTATCTTCCCAGCAATTTCATAATGTAAATGATATACTGTAAGTTGTTTACTTTCAGTTAACAAAATAATGTGGCCTTAGGTGACCTTGACCATTGACCTACTGACTTCAAAATCAATACGGGACATTTATAAGTCCTAATCTACCTCCACATCAAGTTTCCAGATCGAGTTATCGTCCGGAAACCGTTTTAATATTCCGGGTCACTGTGACCTTGACCTTTGACCTACTGACCTGTAAATCAACAGGATTCATTTGCTAATTTTGACAAACCTCAACATAGAGTTTCGAGATACTAACCCAAAACTTTCTCGAAGTATTCTACGGAAACCACTTGGTAGACCGACGGACGGACCGACGGTCGGACGGACCGACTAATCGACCGACATCTGCAAACCAATATTTCTTTGAAGAGGGCATACAATCGGTAAATGTTTTTAATAGGTTAAATGTAAATGTAGGGATGTAATCGATTCAAACTATATCGATATATCAACGATAAAACATTTTCGATTCGATATCGATTGCCGTTTTGAAAAATCGTATATCGTTACACCGTTGAATGATCTTCAGTTTTACGTTCGAAATTCCATGAAAACTCAACCAGATTATCAACAATCACTCTACTCAGAGTTCAGTGTTTTTCTAACGAATGATAATTTAAAGAAATGTGGTCTCATAGGCAAACATATTTCAGCACTGCAAGGGTTGATATATATTATACACCAGAACCATATGTTTAGTACAAATAAAGTCAAGAGATTTGGTAGAATATGTAGTCAGTGTCTATTTTACACCCATGTATCGATATATCGCTGTATCGCCGATATTTCTAAATTGATATATCGATACAGAAATTATAATCAATGACATCCCTATGTTAATGTAATATTGTCACAACAATTATCGCTAAATACATTGTCTAGTGAACAAGCATTAAAAGCTAGACTGGTTCTAATTCTTTCGTTCTCAGTTTGATCACTATCAAATTGACGAAATGGCCAGAAAAATAGACTTTGTGCGCGTATGTTTCATTGTATATATAGTTTCTGGTCTATAATTGTGCCGGCGTGGAAGAAAAAAAATATTTTTCTGACTCGTAGACTTCCTTGAATCGAGATTGAATGACTTGATGCCGAAAAAATGACCGTTTTGATTCGTCACTGAAAGTGACGCGGCTGTACGCTAAATTGCAACTGAACACAATCGTTAGTTTTGCAGAAGCTTAAAAAGATCTGTACGCTTATTTGTCGAAATATTATAATATTTCTGATAAATTTAGTGTTTGATAATATTATTAATGAATGAAAGCAAATAGAAATTAATGTGTTTTTTTTGTCAAGGAGTTCGCGTTGAATCAAAAATCCTCTATTGAAGTTTTTGTCCACTTCAAGTAATTTTGTATGTATATTAGGCCTGTTCAAGACGATTCAATGTATGTTCGAGTTCGTAATGCATCCTTACTACAGATGAGGCACAATTATAGACCAGAAACTATATACACAATGAAACATATGAGCACAAAGTCATTTTTTCTGGCCGTTTTGTCAATTTGACAGTGATCAAACTGAGAACGAAGGCCGATTGGAACTATACTATACCTTACTTGAACCAAAGATGACCAAAGTAAAAGTAAAAATAACTGGTTCACTCACTCCAAAAATATCTCCTTCAAAAAAGACGATTTAAATAAACTGTCACTACAAAATCTAGACCGTGGGGTTTTGCCTGGGATGTACTGTAAATTGTATTAACTCTGCGGAGAGATGTTTAAAATACTGGTTAAAAATTTTAATATGGGATATTAAATTATCTCTTGTTGAAATATCTTGATGATTGTGGACACACACATTGGTGATCATGTTTCAGGAACCAATGGCTTTGGTTTGGTTTAAAATGAAAATTCCTTTGTAAAATATTGTGTACAAATCCTAAAAAGATCAATACCAACAGCAATGGGTGGCGTTGGTGGAAAATAGTCTTAAATTGATATTTTTGATAATTTGAAAATATCGTATCACATGCAAATCTCTTAAATACTGTAATACTGTTTCAATCTTAAGAACTATTTCCCTTTATCTTGAGGTTGAAAAAGGGAGATACCGAAATGTTCTACAGGTAGAACGGATTTGTAAGTTGGGCAACATGTCTGTTGAAAATGAGTATCATATTGATTTGGTTTGTAATAATCTTATGTCAACTAGTAAAAAATATGACCCTAGTAGTTTTAATTAAGAAATAATCTATGGCTTGGAGTGCTTTATCGAAATTGTGACGAAATGAAATAATTTCTCCATGTTGACCTCGCAACAGTGCTATCTGTGCATGTCTTAATTACGAAAAAATCTATGACTTGGAGTGCTTAATCAAAATTGAAGCATTCCCCAGAGGTGTGTGCCTGGCGGAATAATTCACGAGGGCGAATTTATAAAAACTATCGTAAGTACTACGGTCCTTTTTCAGTTCGGCGACAATGTGTAAAATAGCATAAATAGTGGCTGTTGGAATTCACACCCCTATTGGGGCAACCATTCAAGATATCATACATAACTAAATTATACAAACTTATTTTACTTTAATGTTCTAAAACATAAAGTATAAAAAAAAAATACCTGACTATGACATTATGCAGAAGACGTCAGATTCAGAACCTAACACAGCAGACAATCGATTAAATGCGTACCGTTAATTTGAACTGTACAACGTTTTAACGTAATGCCGTCAGTGTGATGACGTAAACGTTTTCATTCATTGTTTTGTCTCCCGGAATCAAAACATTGTACGACTGTTAATGCTGAATTTCTTGGCCTTTTTAAAGGAAAGCAAGGTGAAGGTATTCTAAAAACACAAAAATAATATCAAACAGGGAATGCCACATACCAAAAACGCAGCCTCCCCAAAACGAGCCCCATAGCACCCAGAAGTGCACACCACCAACACACACACACACACACACACACACACACACACACACACACACACACACACACACACACACACACACACACACACACATAATCATGTACACACACACACATACACTACCAACACACACTAGCATACAAAGCAAACACACGAGGACAAAACGAACAATTAAAGGAAAAAAGTGGGGCACCGCCTTGGAACGGTCAGTGGCAAAAACACCACTGGGGAGTTTAAACCGGTTTATGGTGCGCACCCAACCTCACTCTTACCCCCACCAAGGGGCTCTTACCCCTACTAAGGCTTACTTGACGTAATCAAAACAAATATTTAGGTTCTTAAACAAAACTTTTTCATGCGACTGATGTACTTATTTTATACTGATATCAGTTCTAATTTATATTTTATTTAGTGCGCGGGAGTAAATTAGAAAAGTCGAAAGACGAGCCCCATAGCACCCAGAAGTGCACACCACCAACACACACACACACACACACACACACACACACACACACACACAACACACACACACACACACACACACACACACACACACATAATCATGTACACACACACACATACACTACCAACACACACTAGCATACAAAGCAAACACACGAGGACAAAACGAACAATTAAAGGAACACAGTGGGGCACCGCCTTGGAACGGTCAGTGGCAAAAACACCACTGGGGAGCTTAAACCGGTTTATGGTGCGCACCCAACCTCACTCTTACCCCCACCAAGGGGCTCTTACCCCTACTAAGGCTTACTTGACGTAATCAAAACAAATATTTAGGTTCTTAAACAAAACTTTTTCATGCGACTGATGTACTTATTTTATACTGATATCAGTTCTAATTTATATTTTATTTAGTGCGCGGGAGTAAATTAGAAAAGTCGAAAGGAGCTACTTCCATGTCCGAAACTAACACTCGAATTGACTATAGAAATATAACATAGGCATATTAGAGTATTGATTTAAATGTACATACATTCAATGTTTTAATGAGTTCCACTTCAGAAAATGTTATAACAATTTAGCGAAATACGCATTCCTTGCATTTAAAGAGAAAGGAGATATTTTTCGATACTGTAAAAATTGTAATATTATAAGCAATTGCATTTTCGAAAGTTGTTTATGAACAAGTGTTTGTAAAAACTTATGTTTTGTACATGTTTTTCCAACAAGTGCATAAAGACTCATACATTAACCTGAGTCTTTCACGTAGTATTATTTAAGGTTCGGAACAAATATTCAAAAATTCGTATTTTTTCCGACTATAGGAAAAATCGCATATTTTATTATTTTTAAAACATCAGTTTCATTCAAGATTTATCTAATAATAAATCAAGCGTAAATAAACCCCTCAGGTCATTATAAATGTTCTATATGGACCCGTTTTCAATTAAATTAATCGTTTATTAGCCTACTTTTGGTCGATACGTGTTTTGATAACAAGTGTCAGATGTGCAAATTACGATCTTAATTTGCAAACATTGCTGCAAGTTGAAGCTTAATGATTGACACGTGTAATCATAGCCTCGCACCTTCTATTCACATTAGCTATTCATCTTTAGTAAATGCAAAGATAGTCAACTGCAAATTATTTTACATTTGTTAATTACGCAACCGCCGAGTGTATTTGAGAGAGAAAAAACATTTTGTGTATCATTTTCAAGTCGAAATCACATCAAGTTAACACATACTACAGCTGGTAAAAGATCGACTGCGAAAAGATGTTAACGAAACTTTTTTTTTCACAGCTTACCTTCTAGATCTACGGAGAGTTTAAAGTAAACAGGTCAACATTTAAAATGTCTTTCCGATAATTGTCCGCATTTGTTCTTTAAAATTTTGCCAAAAAGTCGACGGAACGTGTTTATTACTCCTTACGAGCCTGTCGGGAAACACGACGGCTATCCGTCCGGGGTGCGTAAAGACAATATTGCAGTGTAATAGTAATCTTAACAATCAATGTATACAGGTCATAACGGAAACTCGATGTTTCCCTTTTTTCGGTTTCTATTATTTTAGAATTTCAGCCTAAACAGAAACAAAAATCGACCATTAATGAAAGCAAATAAGATATAGCATTCAAACGGTTGTAGTTCAATACGTTATTTCGGACATTTGAAACTTATCAAAATCGAATATATATATCGATCCTTAGTATTATTGGTAAATTAGTGTATCACTCAGAGTGAGTAGTCAGAAGAACAAACATGATATATTTGTATTACTGCTGCGTGGGTCGTGTTCTATAAAGTAACAAAATGTAAGTAAGAACTTCTGGCAAATCAAAGCTCTTAAAAGAAATAAAATTAGTTTGATAAAACAGTTTATACTATTTCATTGTTACTTCGTTACATTGCACTGTAACTTTGAAATTTGACTATTTAATTTGACTTTCAATTTTATTCGCTTTATCTATGTAAATTAAACACAAAATGCCTATTTTTGCAAGCAAAATACATGTACCTGCATAATCTTTTAATTTCTTTGGGTTTCTTGAAAATGAGATAAGAGTACGGTGCCCGTGAAGTGACATGTGATACTTTTTTTTTATTTCGTAATTACGAAATACATTTCGTAAAATCGAAATCTTATTTCGTAAAAACGAAATGTTATTTCGTAAAAACGAAATCTTATTTCGTAAAACGAATTAAGATTTCGTTTTTACGAAATAAGATTTCGTTTTTACGAAATAAGATTTCGTTTTACCGCAATGTATTTATTTCGTTTAAACGAAATTAAACGAAACGTATTTCGAAATAAGATTTCGTTTTTACGAAATAAGATTTCGTTTTTACGAAATAACATTTCGTTTTTACGAAATAACATTTCGTTTTACCGCAATGTATTTATTTCGTTTAAACGAAATTAAACGAAACGTATTTCGAAATAAGATTTCGTAATTACGAAATACATTTCGTAAAAACGAAATAAGATTTCGTAATAACTAAATAACATTTCGTTTAAACGAAATAACATTTCGTAAAAACGAATTGAATATATTTCGTAAAATCGAAATCTTATTTCGTGAAAACGAAATCTTATTTCGTTATTACGAAATACATTTCGTTTTTACGAAATAAGATTTCGTTTTTACGAAATAAGACTTCGTTTTTACGAAATAACATTTCGTTTTTACGAAATAAGATTTCGTTTTACGAAATAACATTTCGGTTTTACGAAATCTTATTTCGTTTTTACGAAATCTTTTTTCGTTTTTACGAAATCTTATTTTGTTTATACGAAATGTATTTCGTAATTACGAAATAAAAAAATGTATCACATGTCACTTCACGGGCACCGTATAAGAGCCCTCTCCAGCGCATGCTATACTATTGTCTAAAATTTCAAGGGTTTTAATCTTTGTGCCATTCAATAAAATGTAATTTTTGCAGTTAAGATTTATTGTTCATGGCTTATTTTAAGCTGATTTTCTTATCCAAATCATTGTTATACAATTTATCTTTTTAAAAAAAATTAAACACGGTGAAGTTAAAAAAAAACAAATTCGTTAAATGTACATATCACTGTGGTGTTACAACAATGCCAGTGAACATAAAGTTACTGACACAAACTGACATGAATGGTGTCGGTATTGTCGTATTGTGTTCAGAGCTATAGTGATGTTGATTTAACAGTACTTTAAAATGGGTACAAATACAAAAAGTTACAACATCATAAGCTTAGTTGCATGCATATTTTTATTAGTTATAAACGTGTACCAATCATATGCAAAGCGAATATTATACGTTTTATGTATAATTAGAAATTCAAAGACTAGTGAATAAGTTTCAAATTCATGTTATTGTAATAATTGTACGGTTAGTGTACATTACTGTCAGGTAATCCTTTTGTTGTAATACCCATTTAAAGATTACTGTTTTGTTTATTTTCATTTTATAGACTGTTTATCTACTTGATCTTGAGGACACAGATTGGACAAGGACTTTCGCAAGGAATTTTCAGAAGTTTGTTGGTCCACCCATAATATTCGAGAGTGTTAAGTCCTATTCAGAGTGCACACAAGGCTATCAAATGGCACTGTTATGCATGTGTAAAACAGACCGGCCTTCAGAAGATATACAGGCAATATTAAACAATTTAAACGCAGGTATTTATTCCCTTGCATACCTAACTTGTAGCAATGTTAATATTATCAGAGGAAAAACATTATCCAGTTGGCCTAAAGAACAACTATCAACTGGCTTTGTAAAAACTCATTTATTTGCGCACATATTAGTTATGTTAGAACTTGTATACATTACTGTATGTTACTTCCAAAATTTGCAATTTTCGTTTTGTAAAGAAAAACAATGTTACATTACCTAACAAACGTAGTAACAGGTTGCCTTATAAAAGCTTTTCGAACTAGAAGTGCAAACCATAAAACCGATACAATGATTGACTTCAAAAAGAACTTTTTTTCCAGATTTTTACAAGATAACAATCCTTATCTGCATACATGTCCGCCACGACAAGAACTTGTTACCAAGATTACCCACTAAATTGAAAACCTGGGAGGTTTGCGACGCCCTGGGCGACATTCTTGATTTTGGGCTCATAGACGGAAGTATAAAAGAATGTGTCTATGACGGAGAAATAAAGTCAAAAGAAGCCTTTAAAAATTGTGTCATGGGCCGGAAATGCTCATTTCTCTCAGAAGTGTGGCTATAACTCATTTCCTTAAATTCAGGACTAAAACTTTATGTGACCTAATATTGTGAGGGTAAATGCAACATGTCTAAAACTTATCTTAACATGACTCACAATTCTGTCCCTTCCGTCAATATGACGTCAATGACGTTACAAAATATCCTCGTAGAAAATAACGCTTTGCATTGATACACCTTTTGTAATATCTTTTCATGTTAGAATCGTGATTAAATCCTTTTCAGCTTTGTAATATTCTCAACTCTTTGTCGTTTTGATACGCAGTAATAAACCACTCGGCCCCCGGCCTTTGTGGTGAATTACTGCGCATCAGACTCCAAATCATTGTTTATTAGACAATGAACATCGCTGGAACGGATGCTTTTCAAAAATAATGTTTTTTTTCTTCTTAAAATACAACACAAACTCAGTATCAGCACCTGATTTGCAATAAACCATGAAACGTCCATGATTCATATTCACACAAATAAGTGTATGTAAATTGTTTTTGTGACTAAACTTATATAAAACTACTGCTGCTTAGAAGTTTGTTTTTTTTTTGTAGTGTCACCTAGACCTCTTTAATGCATGTATTTTAGACACTTACAAAGAGTAACATATTATTGTACTGATTTATCTTTTGAATGTTGCTTGACAAGTATATGTCTTAACTAAGCATAATAGTAGTTTGTTATAATATGTTTTTAGAGCTTGTGAAAATTAGTTATTCATGTCAAAAGTTCACAACGCAAAATAAGTTTTTCCCTTGGCACAGAATTTTATTGAATCAATTGCTTACAAATAATAATAATAATAATAATAATTATGATAATAATAATAATAAAAATATTAATAATTATTAATTATAATAATTGTGATAATGGTAATAATAATCTAAAGTCAGCAAGATTCAAATACTTGAGCTTTTGAACCGACCGCTCTTGTGTTTGCGTATGGTAGCCTTACTGTGGGAGGAAACCAGAGAAGCCGGAGTAAACCCATCTGTCTGATCTGGTTACCATACTATCCAGAACGGGGATCGAACCCAGGTTGCATTGGTGAGAATCGATTGCGCTAGATTATTCGAAATTGAATCTAGATCCTTCTGGTTTCTTTGCTAACCACAAAACAACAAAAGTATTTATTTCTTAAATACTACAATGCAACATGTCCATAAAGACACTTAACTGTAACGATATCGGGGACATAGCGACACATTTCTCTGGTCCTGTTGTTTGACCTATATGGTTCATTTGCAAAATATGTTGGAGTGATGTGCAATGTCCCTACCTTGCTTAACAATTTAGCTTTTATCGAGCTTTAGCTTTTTATATTTTGAACCGTATGATCCATATGACCAAGCCCGAAGACAAAATAGTTAAAGACATCGTCCCAGATCAAGAAACACAGTTGAAATTTTACAAGTAAGATGTGTAGTTCGGATACAAAGAACATCGGTTCAAGGTCTCATCCGAAAGACCATAAGTCATGCTGTCGGATCAAGTTATTTTTAATACCTTGTGTTTACAGAACAGTTAACATAAAAACTGAAAAAAAATATTCATAAATGCCTTAAGTATACGAGATGTATTCGAAATATATTGTGTATTGTGCTGTCATGCAATAATTCAAAAAAAAATTTACATCACTTTTTTTTATTGAAACTAATTTATTTATTCTCGATTGCGTAACAAGTTTACATTCATTGCTCCTAAGACAAATACCACATGAATTCAATCTCAAAGAGAGAGGGGCAGTGTGGAAATTGTCTATCATTACTAGCTTGCGTAATGATAAATTTCGGTAGTGACATTGTAGTGTAATTTGTAAACTGGAGTATTTACACTGAATGCTTTTGATAAATTGATGTTTGTACTTAAGTTTGATGACCCTAGTGATTATGTCTCAACAATCGTGTTTGTAATTGCAGGTAATTTAAATGGTTTATTTTCCCATTGATCAGCGGATCAGTGGTGCAGATCTGTAGACGTCAAAAGAAGTTTTAGTAATACAATTTAAAAACGTGGGTGGTGTAATTTGTCTTGTCAGACAAAAGGCCTTCTAAGCGGGTGCTACTGACGCATACCGCAGTATGATTAGACTATTTGGTTTCAATATTATCTTTCTCTGCCCTTCTCGTTAACATACTGACGCACGTATCATATGTTTTCTTGATTATGTATAATTGACAAAGGTTCTTAAATTCGTTATCGTGGCATTTCTTTTATGCACACCTTCAAAGCAATCAAATGTCCTTGATACAACATTTAAAGCATTTCGAATTTGCACAGATCTTTGTTGATAAACATGAAAATACATTCTTTTTGCAAAACGTATGTCACGCACTAACAAAACTCATTATTGTCTGTCACAGAGGACTGAGGTATCAAGTACAAACGGTATCAAGTGCAAACATTAGTATGAAATAAAGAGACTTAATTTTATCTATTTTTCTACATTCATTACAATTGTATCGTGAAAATGAATAAGTATATAATACTAATTGCCACCCTGCATTACAGTAAATGAATTTTTTTTTCATTTCATTTTTTAAAATGCTCGATAAAAGTAACGTATGAACTGATAACCGTGTTTCAGTCATTTCTACAGGCGGAAAGTTTGTATTCCCATCGTTCTTGGGAAGGACCAGTACAAGAACCCTGTCCTTCCTTAAAAACTTTCTCACAAAGAGAAACACTGTCGGTAGCTGAACTCGAGCCCGTGACCCCCAATTAATGAGAGATTACATGGATTTTAAGTCAGAGATATTAACCACATACACCTTGAATATGGACAGTGGGAAACTATTGCCACGCCCAAACCCCATTAATCACTACATCTAGAGTCGTACAGTAATCGTACATACAATTGTGTTGTGTTGTTATCCGAGCATGTTCTCAAATTTCAAAATTATAATATTTAAAAACAGATAAAAATGTTTGCCATGTTGCCACGAACAAGCCTAGGTACATTATAATCAACTCGTATTTTACCAGTTTTGCATAAATGACACATGTAACCAGTTTCTATCGACACATAATTAATTAATCTCCATGATATGAATGACAGTACCAGATTTCCTCTGCTGCTGACTGAAATCCATCGGAAACTCTGTTGATATCAGCAACATTGTTACAATAGGGTCGGGTTCGAGAATACGAAAGCAGCTGAAGCGTATACACTTGCACTCGTTTCTTAACAAATGTACAATAGCCGTTTTGAAAGGAATATTACAAACAATTACGGCGGGCTGGTATCTAGTCTGTTTTAGCGAAAAGGAAAAAAGATAAAGTGAATCTAACATGTTCATGAAATGTGGATAAGGAAATCCCACCCGAGGGTTGAGATACGTCCAAAAACGAGGCCCTGCCGTATCTCAACCCGAGGGTGAGATTTCCTTATCCACAACTCAATGGACATGGTAGATTTATTTTCTCAACGTTTAAATCGCATTTTCACACAAGTAAGAAGGAATAAGTGCAAATACAGGATGGGAATGACAAAATAAAATCAACTTTTTCTCGAATTTTACTTCAAAACCGCTATAGATGGATAGAAAATGATCTAACTAAGAAAATGAATACCAACAACCCTATGTTTATTTCAAAAATAACAATTTTACAGTCATTTTTCGATTTTTATGTCTGTTTGCAATTGACGTAAAAATAGTCCGGCAGCTTTGTGAGATAAGCGATGTGAGATAAGTATGTCATAGGTGAGAAAACAATATTCGGCATTTCAAATATTTCTTTGTTTCTAATTTGGTATTAGCAAACATAGTTTTACAAAACATAAACTTGGTCCTTAACGACGGTAAGCAATATATTCAAAATATCTAAGATGATTATCGTTGTGTCAGAAGTGACACATAATGACTCATAATGAGTTTTTCTTAAGTATTGTAAATATTGGGCCTCTTAGGACGGTATTTATAAACATCATATAATTATATGAATTACATCAATTCAAATCTAAAAAGTAAACTGTAAACTATTCAATGTGGACAATTACAATGTACAAAATTGGAATTCTCATTACCTTGAAGTTTTTATAACCAATCAAAACCGCACTTAAAAGTCAATTAAAAATCTCAAAAGTGTTCAATTAAATCGCCGTTATGAAACTTGAGATTTGGCAAAATAGCATTTGAAAACAGGCAGGTAAAACCAAGATTGAAAAGATAAACTATACCATTCAATTTGTCTGTCTTTTTAATTTTATGTAAGGGCTTACATATTAAACTGTCAAAACCCTAGACGTATGCAAAAGTTTATAGTGCAAACATCAATTTAATATAATAAAACAGCCCGAATGATAGAAGAAAGAGTGTTTGTGAACCTCATGACCTTCGTCGCACGAAAATGTACCTTCGGACATTTGTTACATTATTGGACAATAATTGATAAAAAAAGCCATAAAATTTACATTTTTGTCACCCTCTTTAAATGCAAAACCAATGTTAAAAACTGATAACCACTATATTTTACTCAACAGAAACATACTATTGGCTTCAAAATCCTCCAAGACCATTACTATGGCAACAGCGACTTAAAATGATTCTTTTTTTATTTTGGCTATACCTTATGAAAAAATGCATATTGTGGAAAGAAGACATGACATAGCTCACCAGATATGATATATATTGAAAGAGTATATAATGTTGCAACCAAAAATAAATGATGCTGTTAGGAAATGATTACCGGAATAGTTTACTGCCCATGTAAATTGAAGTGAGTTTTGACGTCAAATTGTGATATGTGACATCATTTTAGAGTGACAAATGACGCCGTAGTTATACTTTTTCAAACTGTTGTAGTTTTGCATGTACTGGACTCAGGTAACTGAAATTTTCCAATATTGATATTGAAATATTGTTTATTCAAAATATACAAGAAAGCTAGTTTCAAAGTATTTTGTCCGAAGGCCCATTTTCCCGTGTCGCTGGTCTCATGATATGCTCCTTGCCACCGATTTGATTGTAACAGTTTAAGTTATATAATTCAGCATCATTTTCTATTAAATATATGGAGATTATTTGTTGGTTTCAGTTTAGTATCACGTTAAAATTCACCGAATGTGCACCAAAAGTGATATATTTTTACGAGTGTCGCAGTCACGAGGTGAAAACACTACTTTTGGTGTTAACTAGTGACATTATCCTAAGATTACATCGATACCAACAATGGTTCTTCTTATTTTATGTCTCAAACTCGACTTTTGTTGAGATTTCGAAACTAGAAAAAACGTCATTAGAAAGCATAGCAAACATGGCGTCATTTTAAAGACGTCATCGTCGTATGGTTTCCGGCATTCATTAAGTTAAATATGCCTTTATGTTTTCGAAACTATTCCGAATGAACACATGAAAAACTACGCGTAACAGTATGCATACTAACATTGAAACATTTATAGAAAGTCATGAAAACGTTTCAAAAAATGAGATTTATAAGTTCGTTTATAGTTATTCACATGTTAACATGTTAGAATAACGAAAGGAAAGCAACCAGAATAATACGTTACAGGTGTGTTTGTCAGTGTTACTCATAATACGATATGTTGATATATGACCAAAAACTAATAAATAGGTACTTTTACTTGTACATTTATTAATTAGAGGACATGGTATTTTAAAAACATCGACACGCTCGAAAATACTGAGACTTATCTTTTACTAAATAAATCATTTGAACATCGTGTGTTTGTTTTTATTTAATTGTTTATGCGTGTAGACCTTAAGTTAACACTTTCAAAGGATAACATCATAAAAGTATAAATTATTAAATCATTATTTATGCAACACAATATATTTTGCAAAACAACTTTTATGAAATGTAAACTTTTGAAGAAAGGTTGATACTATGTGTTTGTTTTGTTATACTCTATGTCGATATTTATCAGTTAAAACGGGCAATACTTAGCAAAAACTCCTTGACGGACTAGAAGGTTAATTTTGGTGCAGACAATGGCCCAGTTGTTCAAAATTTCGTTAAATAGTTAACAATGAAACTGTTGTTAACTTAACGAAGGTATGTTATTTGTTTGGTTAAATATTGCTTTTAGTAAAACGAGTTGTTCAAAACAAGTTAGCGTTAAATCCATGTTAACTCTTCATTTTTAACGAGGACTTTAACAACAATTTTAATTCACATCGATAGGTGAATTAACTTTAACGTTAGCGCTTAACAAAAAATTTCAAGATGGCTGCTGTTGTAAGTACACTGCTTGGCAGCAGACGCCAAATAGTGTATAAAGAATACAATGCATATTTTGATGAAAATTTAACAACTCAAGAATGCCGAGAAAGATACAGATTTTCTCCTCATGGGATAGACTTTTTATGTGAAGTTTTAGGCAATAAACTAGAATCAAAAACTGACAGGTCTCATGCTCTGAGTGTGAGAGGGGAAGTTCTTCTGGCATTAAGGTACTATGCTTCTGGATCGTTTATGCAAGCTGTGGGGGACACGAGTGGAAGAGATAAACAGTGTCACGCACTGTTACTACTGTAACAGATGCTTTGTGTGACATCAAAGATACATACATATGCTGGCCAGCTGATGCAACTGCCAATAAAAAATCTTTTTACCAAGTTGCTGGGTTCCTCAATGTAATTGGATGTATCGACGGGACCCACATTAGAATTTTAAAGCCCGGCGGCGACCGTCAACGCGCTTACATCAACCGGAAGAGATTCCCGTCCATAAATGTAATGGGAGTTGATGACCATACAGGTAATCACTCAATTTTCTGTTTCATGCATTTTACTTTATAATAGAAATATATCTACATGTGTATTATTTTCTCTATGAAACGAAACACTGTGAAAAGAGAAACTCCTTCAACGGTGTTTTAAATACTGTTGTGAGATATCGTGAGAAATATACACTAAAATCGATAGATTTGTGAGATACATGCGGTGCGCATACACGTGACTTCCGATGAAACATGGTGGACATACAATCCATAATGTAACAGTACAAGTGTCAGTCCAGTCAGTCATCATTTTCTCCATGATTTTGAAGTGACATTCATCGCTTCGTAAAGATGCAGGTGAGTTTGTAGTGTTGCATGCTAATAACAATTTTGTGAAAGTATTTAAAAGCGATTTATTTTAACCCGGAAGTGGAATAATTTTTTATATAGACTCAATGGACCTATGCTCGCTCAAAAAAGGCATTGAATTTATAGTATTTTTATGTAACAACATATGATTCTTAGTTTTTCCCACTTGTCTGGTAGCTGTACACTAACGGGTGTAAAATAACAAACACTTACATCCGGGCATTTTATTACAGGTTTAACACCACAACATGGACAGTGGTAAAATGTCAAGTGAACAGACCAATGCTCACCCACCTGCATTTTTCGAAAACAAAATATCTGCTGCAAAATGAAAAACATCATGCTTCTAGAAAAATATATCAATATTGCATAATTATAAACATTTTCAATGTTGGGGGAAATTTAGTGGAGTGTAACCTAGGCTAAATATAGTAATCTGATTTTTATTTAAAAAACAGCCATATTTAATTATCGAAATGATGCCTTTTATATAGAAACAAACACTATTCAGATGCTGTGTTTGGGAAAGTGACATCAAAAGAAAACAGTTAATTAAGAAACATGCATTCGTACTTGCTTTGCGATATGACAAGATGTTATTCGCAGAAAGCGTTCTAAAGAGATATAAAACCTTTCCATGAAATAAGATTTTCTACGACTTATTCAAACGAATGTTACTCTATACAATTTCTATTTAAATTCGTTGAAACAGGTCCACGATAATTTCATTTTAACCAACTTCGGACGACTGTAATCTTGTTCCCATGAGAAGCTTCTGTGTTTACTTTTGCAGATTTTGTGTTCATATAAGCGTGTGTGTTCTGTCTTAGCAGCTTCAGTTTCCTATGTTTCAGTAAAACCTTAATTTAAGGGTTTCTGTTAAGAAAAAAGAAGAAAATTTAAGAAAAATATTGTTTTATGTAATATTGTTTGTGTCTGAAAACCTTTTATCTATTTTATGAGACTTTATTTTAAGTCAATTAAAAGGAAATTTTCCCTTATTTTAGTTTATTTAATCGCTCTCGAACACTCATTCGCATCCAAAAACGAGATGAGGTGAGTTTGAAGTTAATCACCAATCTACAGCTGTATGGATTAACCACCGTGACCCACAACACAAAACTAGAACTTTTTATTGCTGGGTTTTTGTCCAGATTATTAAACGTTCTACCCAAATGCGAATCTCATTTCAATTTGACATGTACATAATTGTGTAAAGATAAGCATACTTTGATAACAAACTATACACAAGGCAGATGTACAGTCCAATACAATGCATACTGATGCGCAACAGTGTTGCAAATGGGATGTTTTATATCAAGGATTGAATACAGTTAATATAATTTATACTGTTTCCTGTATAAAATCGCTGAAGTTCAGATACTTTTTATCATGACTTCCAATCTTTCACGTCCTGTAATACTATCCTTGTTTTGAGGGTCTCTCTATAATATTATATAAACAAGAAGATCATCATGGTCCTGTATCGCTCCCTTAATACTAGTACACCTACCTAAGATGGTAAATTGTTGCTAAAGGAAGTCATTGGTTGCTAGGTAAAGTCACTGATTGCTAAAGAAGTCACTGGTTACTAAATGGCACCAGCTCCAATGGGCAGTCCGTAGTTGTTAAGGGAATCAATAGTCAATAAGATAAGCCAGTACTTGCCAAATAAGTCAGTTGTTGCTTCTTGCTAAGGTTATTATGGTTGCTCGGGTAGTTACTGGTGGCAAGAGGATGCTAAAGGATGCTATGGAAGTCACTATTTGCATAGGGAATTAACTGATAACTAGGATACTATGTTGTTGCTAAGGAAGTCATTTTTGCTAGAGGAAGTCACCTGCTTCTTAGGAAGTCACTAATTTCTAGGCGGACTCACTAAATGCTGGGGAGCTAATTTGTTGCTCAGGAAGTCAAAGGTTGCTAGGAAGTTTATCTGTTCCAAGAGAAAGTCACTGATTGCTAGAGGAAGTCACTGGTTGATATGGAAGTCACATGTTGCTGGGGATGCCACTGGTTGCTAAGTCAGTACATTGTGTAGTTACAAGGAAAGTCGTTAGTTGCTTCAGAAAATCATTGAAACCTAGGTTGTTTCTTTAACTATCAGTACAAAATATGGACTCCAAGAACGTGTGATCAATTTTGACCCCAGGGGCATGATTTGAATATACTTGGTAAAAGTTAACTAGAAAATGCTTTCCTTCATTAATCTATGCAAAACAAGTGACCCACTGGGCGGAACAATATTGACCCCAGGGCATAGTTTAAACAAATTGTGTAGAGATCCATTCGAAAATGTTACATACTAAATAACTTAGCTCTAGACCTTGTGGTCTTCGAGACGAATATTTTAATGTTTTCCTTACCTAAGTGACCCACGGGCAGGTTTATTTTGGCCCCATAACATGCTTTGAAATAACTTGGTAAAGGTCCCCTAGACAATACTACATACATCATATCTAAGTTCTGGGTCTTACAGTTTTGAAGGTGAAGATTTTAAGGATTTCCTTTATAAGTCTATATAAAACAGATACCCCCTCCCGCGCG
This sequence comes from Saxidomus purpurata, assembly GCA_022818135.1. NCBI lineage: Eukaryota > Metazoa > Mollusca > Bivalvia > Venerida > Veneridae > Saxidomus > Saxidomus purpurata. Next base: position 36,214,827 of record JAFMSR010000019.1, on the reverse strand, counting down.
GGGTCAGCATTAACCCAAGATGCAAGTTTTGAAATACAACTTGGTAGATGTCTACTAGACAATGCTTCACACGTTATAAACGCACTACATCCAACGTTGCCCCAAAATGTGAAAATGGTCACAAATGTGACAAACCCTAACCCAAACTAAAATGTGAAATAAATGTTCCATATACTTGCCAAATAAGTCAGTTGTTGCTTCTTGCTAAGGTTATTATGGTTGCTCGGGTAGTCACTGGTGGCAAGAGGATGCTATGGAAGTCACTATTTGCATAGGGAATTAACTGATAACTAGGATACTATGTTGTTGCTAAGGAAGTCATTTTTGCTAGAGGAAGTCACCTGCTTCTTAGGAAGTCACTAATTTCTAGGCGGACTCACTAAATGCTGGGGAGCTAATTTGTTGCTCAGGAAGTCAAAGGTTACTAGGAAGTTTATCTGTTCCAAGAGAAAGTCACTGATTGCTAGAGGAAGTCACTGGTTGATATGGAAGTCACATGTTGCTGGGGATGCCACTGGTTGCTAAGTCAGTACATTGTGTAGTTACAAGGAAAGTCGTTAGTTGCTCCAGAAAATCATTGAAACCTAGGTTGTTTCTTTAACTATCAGTACAAAATATGGACTCCAAGAACGTGTGATCAATTTTGACCCCAGGGGCATGATTTGAATATACTTGGTAAAAGTTAACTAGAAAATGCTTTCCTTCATTAATCTATGCAAAACAAGTGACCCACTGGGCGGAACAATATTGACCCCAGGGCATAGTTTAAACAAATTGTGTAGAGATCCATTCGAAAATGTTACATACTAAATAACTTAGCTCTAGACCTTGTGGTCTTCGAGACGAATATTTTAATGTTTTCCTTACCTAAGTGACCCACGGGCAGGTTTATTTTGGCCCCATAACATGCTTTGAACTAACTTGGTAAAGGTCCCCTAGACAAACTACATACATCATATCTAAGTTCTGGGTCTTACAGTTTTGAAGGTGAAGATTTTAAGGATTTCCTTTATAAGTCTATATAAAACAGATACCCCCTCCCGCGCGGGGTCAGCATTAACCCAAGATGCAAGTTTTGAAATACAACTTGGTAGATGTCTACTAGACAATGCTTCACACGTTATAAACGCACTACATCCAACGTTGCCCCAAAATGTGAAAATGGTCACAAATGTGACAAACCCTAACCCAAACTAAAATGTGAAATAAATGTTCCATATAAGTAAAAACTTTAATGTGTCACATTTCTCTAAAGTTGGTAAATAATGGGTTAAATTATTTCACATTTGAGTTAAGTTAAAGGTTAGGGTTTCACATAAGCCGAAATGGGAGTAGAATTATTTCACATGTGTAACCATTTACGCATTAAAAGTCCTATAGACACGACACTAATTTATTTAATTAAAATTAAAATAGAAGAACAAGGCAAATATTTATGTCATTGTCACAATCACTTAGAGGACATCTCTTTCCTTATTGTTTTGTTACAAGAAGTTATATCCAAGCCTGGGTACAGTTCCGTGTCATTAATATACTCTTAGGGAAACGAAAATAATACAATGCAAAAGGAAAACAATAATTTCAAAGAAATGAAATGCATTCTAAAAACATAAGCGACATATTTTACATTTACTTACAACATTTCAATAATTTGTTGTTGTCAAGAGTTTTTGTCTGAAATTTTGCAGAAATATCGATATTAAACTTAAAATTGATCTTACGTATGTGATACACTATACTTATTACTATATGAATTTTTAAACACAATAACGTGAAACAAATACACACAAGAGGATCATAGCAGCCCTATATCGCTTACCTGGCAACCATTGGTTATAATGAAAAACCAACAATCACAACTTAGGAAGGGTCAACTGTGACCTGGGGATCATGATTTTAACAGTATTGGTAAATACCCGCTACACTTTGCTACATTCCATAATATCTAAGCTCTGGTTCTTTTTGTTTTAGACAAGAAGTGATCCCTTGGGCAGGGTCAGTTTTGACCAGGAAATCATGATTTGAATATTTTCGATAAGGTACACTAAGCAATGATTCACTGAAGTCTTTGGTTTATCTAAGCTTTAGGCATTGGATTTTCAGGAAAGACAATTTGCCTTTTTGCTGCCATATCAACAAGCATTCTGCATGGAATATGATTCCTTAAACAATTTTGATAGAGCTTCATGCAAGAAACATCATTGCCAAGTTTCATCAGCATTGGAGAGGAGATGTCGTTTGAGGCCAAATATTGACCGACGGCGGATAGTTGGCAATGGGAAAGACCAGGTCAGCTTAAAACGACTTCGGACACAGCCGAAAATAATAATTGTTATTTATTTGCAAAACGTTTGTAACTAGTGGCAATCAAGTCAACACAACTGGTGTTTTAGTTAATATCCTAATTATAAATATTAAACAATCACATATGAAAAACAAATGTAATAAAATAACGGTTTAACGCAAGTTCACCTACTGCGAATGCACATAATATTGACAAAAATGCAAACTAATACATACATATAAAACAAAAGGCTATAATCAACAATAGAAGTAAAAATCTAGGTAGGAATTTGCAAAAATCGATAGAAAATGCTGGTTTTACGGCACAGTTACACTATATGTTTATATTCGAATTTCAAAAGCGCTTTATTAGTTTGTAACGTATTTTTCAAATCTACAGATACAATTTACAGGACTTTATACTGGAACCTTTTTATATTACTATATGTTCTAATATTTGTAATTTTCATACAGTTTGAAAAACTTTATTTTTTTATCAAAATCTGAGAGCGAGCAGCATTAAAATGGCAAAATGTTTATTTAAGAAATAATAAATGTCTCCCTATATTTTATCGTTGAATAAAATATAGTCAGGAATTTGGATGCGTAGTAATTCAATCACGAGTGCGTAGCACGAGTAATTTAATTATTCGCATCCAAATGACTGACTATATTTTATTCTACGATAAAATATAGGGGACAATTTATTATTTCGATTCTAACACGTTATTTTCTTTGAAAACAAGCCGAACTTTATTTAACGCGTAGTAGTACATCATTGTAACCTTAAACGCGAGATACGATTGGACGCGCTTGTTTACATACGTCACGTCGTTACGTCATTTGAGGCACGTCGTCCTTGGAAAAACGTGCTGTATTTTATCGTAAAATAAAATACAGGCTTTTCCCTATATGCTTATATAGGAAAAGCAGCCGCTTGTGTTAGACTTCGCGCTAAATCATGGAATTGTTGAAGAGCTATATTGTAACGAGATTTCGATAAATTGTTAATATGGAAAAAAATAAATTAAACCTGCTTCAATGTATATGCAGAATTCAAGAACTGGAAAGTACAACGTTCAGACTCACAAGATGTTACACATTAACTATGAATGTGTTTATAATGTCCGTTGATGAAACAGTACAACAAGAACTTCAGCGGTTAAATCTGAAATACTGTAACTGGATTTAAAGCGTAGGAGTACTTCAAAGTATGCACTTACCTTCACATATTTGTTGGAATCGCCTATATCCAAAAGAAAACAATGTACTCCATCTTTGTATGCGAACATCTTGGACGAAGCTGTAAGTATTGGATTTGTTATCAGTCATGTGGAATTCGATGTCCTTGAAAACACGATATATCGGATATCCTGGTCTTGAAATGTTTGAAAACATTAACTGCGCAACCTCTGATGATTCGGCAGTATTTTCCAAAAATATAATCCCTTTATAATTACTTGTAATAAATTTCATTCCGGCCAGTAAATTTCAGGCCATCGATTTGTAAATACAATCAGGATTTTGAATTTCTGATTTGAATGGGTGAATTATTTTCTCGTATTTCGAGAAGTCTGTGTTCGACATCGAGAGCGAATCCAGAAAGAGCTTGTGTCGAGACACAAAGTATACGAATGTATAGAACTGATCAGCCAATTTGATCGCTGCGTTGTTTATAGTGTCATCAGTATCCTCAGTCAGAATGAAAACAAAAAAACAAAAATAATATCAAACAGGGAATGCCACGTACCAAAAACGCAGCCTCCCCAAAACGAGCCCCACAGCACCCAGAAGTGCACACCACCAACACACACACACACACACACGCACGCACGCACGCACGCACGCACGCACGCACGCACGCACACAACACACACACACACACACACACACACACACACACACACAATCATGCACACACACAAACATACACCACCAACACACACAAGCATACAAAGCAAACACGCGAGGACAAAACGAACAATTAACGGAACACAGTGGGGCACCGCCTTGGAACGGTCAGTGGCAAAAACACCACTGGGGGCTTAAACCGGTTTATGGTGCGCACCCAACCTCACTCTTACCCCCACCATGTTCCAAAGTCACAGGACAGTGTAAATAAAAGTAATCCCTGCTAGGTGAATCTCTAACACACGCAATGGAAACAAAAGGCATGGTATGTAAAACACAAAAATGCTCGTGTATAAATATATAAAAAGCAAACCTTGAGAACCAAAAAACGTATGTACTCAATGCATTTGCAGAAGGCAGAGCACCAAGAGAAACACCCTTAAGGGCCCGACGAAACAGGCCAGAGGACAGAAATCAAAACAGTTTCGTCCCAGTTGGATTTAAAAACTGCCCATCACAGAGTCCTCCCCCTCTTCCGTCAGACACAATCAAAGAGGGAAGCATAGCGTCCAACTGTAAACGGGTTGAACACCAAACATGCGGTGTGTCTCAAAACAGTAGGGTCGTAACCTCTTTTAACAAAACGTTTTATAATTTTAGCAAATACAGTTGGAAAATTGCCATGACCCAAAATCTTACGAAGTTTGTAAACCACATCCCCATAAAAATCGGGTTTTGAAATACCTTCTCGCAGAAGAGTCTTTAGATTACTATTGAATTTCAAAACAAAATCAGAATTACGATAGTAAAATTTAGCAAAATATTTACGCAATTTGTAATAACGGTAGCCCTGTTGAAGAAGTTTATTTGTAATATATTGATTACGTTCATTGAAATCCTCAACATGACTACACGCTCTGGCAAACCGAATTAACTGAGAAATGTATACCCCATAAGATGTAGCATGAGGTACATCCCCATCCAAATGGGGGAAATTTACAATATTAAAATTAAAATCATCCCTCTTGTGATAAATTTTGGTATGTATAATATTGTTATAAATAGAGAGATGTAAATCTAAAAAGGAAGCACCTGTATCCAAATTGTTAGTTTTAATTAACTGGAGTTCCCGGGGATAAATAGTGTCCACCAATTGACCAAAAAACGGGTTATCCATATTAAGAATATCATCCAGATAGCGTGATGTATTATTAAAAGCAGTGATAATGTCTGCCTGCGTATCTGGAGAAAGACTCAACATAAAGTCTCTTTCATAACAATTTAAAAACAAATCTGCGACAAGGGGTGCACAATTTGTTCCCATGGGAATACCGATTACTTGTCTGAAAACTGCATTCCCAAACCTTATATAAATGTTGTTCAATAAAAAGGAAAGGGCTTTACAAACTTCGTCACAGGTCCACATAGTATAATGTTTAACAATACAGCTAGTAAAAAAAGCTTTATCGAAATTGCAGGCGAGAAATGTAGCATTCTCCCTGGCAAAAGTCTTTTGAATTAGGGCAGTTAGCTTGTCATTTATCAAATTATGTGGTAAAGTGGTATACAGAGTAGAAAAATCGTATGTACTGACTGAAGTTACTTTGTAATTATTAACTTTAAACTTATCCAGGATTTCGCCAGAATTTTTGATCGACCAAAATAAATGTTTACCAGAGTTTTCGTATACTTTATCACAATATCTTTTCACGTGGGCTTTTATAGCAGTTAGGCAAGATGTTAATAGTTTTGAAATATTTGTAGTGGTACAAGAGCTTGAATTAGCGATGAAACGAGCTTTATATGGTTGTTTATGTAATTTAGGAATCCAGTACATAGTAGGAAGTTTAATATGTTGATCATCTATACGAACTTTCAAATTAGAAACTTCACTGATGTGATCAGTGACCACATTTTGTTCAACGGAAGGACTCAATATATAAGCTTTAGTGCTATTTAGTTCGTTTTGTAAAACATTAATATAATGTAGGCGTCAAATGATGATAATATTGTTGGCCGCCTTGTCTGCTGGAACTAAGACATACTTAGAATGAAATTCTTGGATTTCCTTTTTCAGATGTCTTAAAGTAAACTTGGGTTTTGATGGAAGTAGGTGTTCATTTGTTTGGTAAAATTTTATACGAGAATCGACAATGTTAAAAATACTTCGTTTCCAAGACGTTAATGCATTTGGATCAGCATTCTCACGACGACACCATTTAACACAAAAAGTTTCGATAGATTCCGCAATATGACCACGACAAGCATGAAAATCAATAGTAGAAGGAATTCTGTATTTTGGTCCTTTAAAGAATAAATTACGAATACGTTTGTCTTTAATAATATCAAAATTACCAGTGATGACATGACCGGCATCTGAATAGCAAAATTTCGAGTTTTTACATTCGCAGTAAGAAGGGGTATTTGTTTGAACATCTAGGTCGGAAACAATTTTATTGTAATTGAATATAACATTTCTAACAGGTGTTTTATATTTATAACAGATAATAGGAACTTCGGAGTTTCGGAAATACTTAGGCACAGAATCAATGACACGTCTATCACGAAATATACTGGGTACATCGATGAAGTCAATACCTTTATTAATGAAATGAATTTTAAGAAAATGTCTATTATGATCAGATTGAGTGTCAATGTGTGGACGGAGAACGTGTTGTGTATAATTTTGGATAAGATATGACACAGTGTAAAACGTATCTGTTTGAATAACGTACTGGTCCGCTTCCTCGTCTAGTTTTTTAAGAGACTGAATAGATCAGATGTGAGACGAGAAAGCATTGAATGTCTACCAGAGTTTGAAAGAATTATATCGAGGTCTGCAACAGAAATATTGACTTTTGATTTACGCTTAATATTACCATTGCGTCTAATTCCATGAGACCTAGATTTACGTTTCCTAATATTTAAAATTGAAAATATATCGATATCAGGGTTTTTAGAGATATTACCTTCTTGATAAATATTATCATTTAAGCCCAACGGAAACGGTGACTGTAAATTTTTAATCCATTTGAATTCTGCTAAATGTCTGGCTTTGATTTTAAAACTAGATGTACAATTTATATCATAGACGATTTGCTCTACTGGCTGAATGGTTACCTGATCAATTGTATGGCCAGATTTACGAAAGTGTTGATATAAAAATGTAGTGAACTTTTTCCGACTTCGCATTTTGTAAGAATGCTCGCGGAAACGAATTTTTAAAGATCGCCCAGTTTGCCCAACATACTGAATACCACAATTGGGTGCGTTTCAAGTCAGTACATAAATCATGTGGGACGTATTTCAATCAACGTCAGAGTTAAGTACCACATTAAAAGTTCTGCCGTTAACATTTGAGGTAACATTTTGTTGAATCTGAACAGGCTGAAGTTAAGCGATCGTAATATTTGTGAAAAGCTTACTGTGAATATTTAAAAATACTCCAACAAAATGTGACAAAAATTATGGTGCTTTCATTAGAAGACTTTTTTCTTAAACGTATTCACAATATGATGTTCTTAGATTTATGGTATGATTTAAACTGAAACTGAATGATTTGCCACAAACACAAAGGGTTTTATTTATTTTTACTGTGGGGCTCGTTTTGGGGAGGCTGCGTTTTTGGTACGTGGCATTCCCTGTTTGATATTATTTTTGTTTTTATTGAAAATCACTCTTAGCTCTCCTTTTGTTATCATTATGAACTTGCCATGGTTATAATGATCACGCTGTTTTATTTAAAGATGTCATATTAAATAACTTCAAAAGGATAAATATTAGAATATTTGCCAATAGTTTTACTGAACCTAAAAGTTTAATATATACATTCCGGTGTTATCGGTAAAACCAACGTTTTCAAATATGTTGCAGTACCGTAAAACATTCAATAATCTATGTAAAGTTATTGCTGTACAATTAAGAGGAGCGCTTGTGTATAGGTTAAGGTGTATGCCCCTCATCCCGGAGGTTGCAGGTTCGACCCCATCTGGGGTCACGACTGCACCTCCTCATATGACACCAGTACTGGTTTTTCCAGGAAGCGGAGTCGGGAGTGACTCGATAATCTGCAAGCTTTCTTCACAATCGAGATTAAATAAATTAGTATAAACTTAACTACTGGGTTGATAGCGATTTTTTTCACAGAGGGCCTCTATGTTGATTATTTGTGTTAAATGAGGCATACTTCGGGTATGTAGTTCTTTAAAAGTGTACTTATTTACCACTTTACGTTCATTAAACACATTATTTATGCTTGGAGATTATCATGGGCTAGATCATGGGAGTGACCCTTTATTATCTAATATTCCCTGCCGAAAGAAATCTATTTGTCTGTGATTTGCTTATTTCCAGTCAATTCATTTTATGCATATCTTATTTTTACTTACTGTCATATACTATCATCCATAAATAAATATAAAATAGAATCAGTGCCATCATAGTTTGAGATGTATTTCATAGATATTTCTGAACTAATTATGAAACAAAATATAAAATAAATTATTGTAACATGCACACAGTTTTACGAATCGAAACCTAACAAATATCAATCTCAGCGATTGTATTCAATTAGAAAAAGGGGTCAAGTGTCACAATCATTGTCATATTTTTCGTGTGTATAGATAATGATGTAGCCCCCGGAAAGTAATACTGACTAGTCATGCCTGATAAAAAATTCATTTTTTCGAAAGTTATGGCTGATTTATGCGTTTTATCTCACAGAACCTCGTTTAAGGAAGATTATACTTTTCAGGAAATCAAATGAGAACAATCATCTAAGAATCCTGCATCCTGTTTTCTGGTTCACATTTTATCTTGATGCGAAGGTGTCGGAAATGTCAATCGTAAAACTTTATGAATTCGTCTAATTGCTGTGCACTTTAGGGCCTCGAGTAATTACCATAAAAGTACAATAATCTGCAGTAGAAAGCAGAGTAAATGCATTGTAAAATTAACACCTTTGCTTTTAATGTTTTAACGTGCCATAAATTGAACATATAACTGTTCTGGAGTACCTTCTTGCCAAGACAGAAGAAAAGCAAGACAGTTAAATCTTTAATTTACGACAGGATGCTTGTCTGTGAGCATGTGGTAGGACCAGGGATGATTGTCTGTGAACATGTGTCAGGACCAGGGGTCTTTGTATGTCAAAATATGTCGGGACAAGGAATGATTATCTGTGAACATATGTCAGGACCAGGAATGATTGTCTGTGAACATGTGTCATTACCAAGGATGATTGTATGTGAACATGTGTCAGGACCGGGTATGATTGTCTGTGCACATGTGTCCGGACCAGGAGTGATTGTTTGTGAACATGTGTCAGGACTAGGGATGAGTATCTGTGAACATGTGTCAGGACCAGGGATGATTGTTCTGTAAACATATGTCAGGACCAGGGATGATTGTCTGTGAACATATGTGTCAGGACCAGGGATAATTATCTGTGAAAATGTTTCAGGACCAGAAGTGATTGTCTGTGAACATATGTCAGGAACCAGAGTGATTGTCTGCAATCATGTGTCAAGACCAAGTATAATTGTCTGTTAACATGTGTTAGGACCAGGAATAATTGTCTGTGTACATGTGTCAGGACCAGGGATGATTGTTTGTGAACATGTGTCAAGACCAGAGATGATTGTATGTTAACATGTGTCAGGACCAGAGATGATTGTATGTGAACATGTGTCAGGACCAGGGATAGAATATATAAAACGATTGGGACGTATACAATGCATTGAATGTATGGCAGGACAAGGGATGCTTGTCGGTGAACATGTGTCAAGACCAAGGATGATTGTCTGTGAACATGTGTCAGGACTAGGTATGATTGTCTGTGAACTTGTGTCAGGACCAGGGATAATTGTCTGTGTACGTGTGTCAGGACCAGGGATTTTTGTCTGTGAGTATTTATCAAGACCAGGGATAATTGTCTGTGAACATGTAGTAGGACCAGGGATAAAATGTATAAAACGATTGGGGTTTATTAAATGCATTTAATGTAAAAAATGTATTAAATGTAACTCATGCCCGAAACGTATTAAACACATGAAATGAACTCAATGTATAAAATGCATGAAATGTTCCAAAATGTATAAAATGAATGAAATCAAGCAAAGCACAAAATGCATCAAGTGTATAAGATGTATAAAGTTCATGAAGTGTATCAAATGCAAACTGTATAAAAGTATAAAATGTATCAAATGTATAAAAGTAAAAAATGTTTAAAATGTTTAAAATACATAAAAATGTATAAAATGTATTAAAATTTGTGAAATGTATGACATGCCTGGAATAGATAAAATCTATAAAATGCATAAAATCTATAAAATGCATCGGAGGTATAAAATGTATAAAACGTATCAAATGCCGTAAATGAATCAAACACATGAAATGAATAAAATGTATAAAACACATACAAATGTTTAAGAGCAATTCTCTGTAAGTACCAAAAAAATAAAGAAGGGGTCTGGCACGCATGGTCTCAGATTTTCACGAAACTTTCAGAACTTTAAAGGTCCCACACTGATACTGTAATGGGGCTTTTTAATTCCAAATAATTGTGGTTGCCATGGTAAATACAAATACAAAAATACAAATTTTCATTTCAGCTGAAAAATGGGAAAAGAGACAAACTTCAAATCAATATAGCAAACACACGCAGCGGTGTTTGGTATGGTGATACATATTTCCGGAAAGAATAATCATTTGTCAGTTACATGATGGAATAAAATCAGTGAGCACTTTATAAACAAACAAAATACAGATATCAATTTTACTGTAAAATCCTATTTTTCGAATATTATCGGTCGCCTACAAGTGAGCTATAGACATACAATTTCCAAATTAGCCAATGTATTTTTATTAAAATGATGCATTCTGTTTGTGGGATAGTTAAGAACACTAATTGTACCATCCACGGCTAAAAGCTAAACTTTGTAAAAAAAAACCCAGACCGTTTGTAGAAAGAAAGACACGTAGGTAGTTATAGATAATGACCATAAGTTTATTGATTGTGGTAACTGTTAAGCTCTCTATTCTCAGCTAAAATAAAGGTCAAAATGCAAATTTTCATTTTTGCTCGACTTATTTCAAGATAGCCAATGTATTTTTATTAAAATAATGCATTTTATTTGTGGGACAGTTAAGAACACATATTACAAATTATTTTGACTAAGAATATTTTGTTCTATTTTCGAGAAACAACAGCGCCGTTTTGTCGCTAGGCAATGACTGGCTCCACTTATTTCCTTTACTTTGCCTATTTAATAACCCACTAATCCTGATACCATTATCATGTGACGTGTACATTGCATAGCCGTATAAATACGCAAATCCCGTGCTGTATGTTCAGTCTTAAAAGTCGTTAACCGATACACTCCACTGAAACTTTCCCACCCGTCACAACCCTACTTTATTAGTTATTACATAACGTTAATGCACTGTATTTGATCAACTGCTCTGTAGTAACTATTTTTCGTTAACAATCTATGATAAATTATGAGCAATTTTACTGTTTTCTGTAGCTCTGTACTTGCAGGTTTTGCCGCTTATGTGCTTGAAAGAAAGTTCCTATCAGATAAGATAATGTCTTAAACACGCACAACACAGTCAGCAGGTCTAACGCGGGGAACTTTAATCGTGCAGGAAACTAACTGGAGTCACAACAATACGGCAAACAATCATACATTTGGAGCGTATTTCCTCTAATCTTCACCACTAGTTTCATAATCATTATGGACAGTTGTTGGATTCATCATAGGTGTGTGTGCACGAAAGACTCGTGAAAACCAGTAGACCTGTGAAATGTTATTTGATACTGGCATTCCTTGTGTGAATATTCTAGTTATGGATTTTAAAATGGTTTATATTCATTTTATGTGCTATAAAGAAACAAGACTGTGTCTCATTACACACATGAAGTGCGTTTCTGTTTACCAATAAATGTTTATGTGCATTTGTCTTACAATGTCGCTCGTTTAGCGAAAAATTCTATAAGTGCAAACCGAAAGGCGATCAGGCGCGTCAAAATTATACTATGAAGTAAGTTGATTTGTTAAGTCTGGTTAAATGCACCGTATTTTGGCGTGTTTCTTTCAAATCCATCATACTTTGGCGTTTTGCTTTCAAATCAAGCTCGTGGCCACGTGGCTGGGGTTAAATAGGTTCTGCCCTAGTATTTGGCGAAATCTAGTTGGTATTGCTGTATTGCTGTGTATTACTGTTGCTGCCTTCTCAACCCCTTTGCATGCAACTCTGATTTTACCTTTATGCAGTGGTTCGTATGGTGGTTGCCAGTTGTTTCTGGATACACGGCAATGGCTGGTGGCTATCATGTGACACCACTGGCTCCGTCGTTGCAGTGCATTGCGATCTGGTATCAGTGTACTCCGGTACATCTGTCACGTTCACGGTGCTACAGGGTTACACGGTGCTACACTGCATGTTCAGTGAAAATGGTGTTAATATTCTCTCACGTATACCTTTATTAAGTACATTTTGAATTGCAATGTTAAGTTTAGTTTTTAGTTTACGTGGTATTGTAGTGGCGCGCCTGGTCTCCTTTCGGTTGAAGTCAGCAATAGCTTCGAGCGGCCAACAAAACCCAATCTTAATTTTGACACAAACATGTGTATCAGATTTATGTTAGTGAAAGTACGAACTATTAAATCTATAAACTATCTGTTGTTGTTGGAGATTGTATTGAATAAATGTGAACATATAGCATGGTGTTTAAGTTGGTTCAAGTATTAAAATAATGTACCATCCATAGCTGAAAGCTAAACTTTGTAAGAAAAAATACAGAATGGTTGCTATGACAACAAAATTGATGATTAGGCCTGTTGGTATAGATAATAACTGCAACAAGGCTGTCAACTGGGACCACTGACATATAGAAAGTATCTGTGATACATTAGGCATTTGTAAATACAAAAATATAATACATCTGTAAATTGGATTCTGTAGGGTGAAGGTTGTCATCTTAGCAAAAGGTCAATATAAGGGATTGAGGTCAAGGGTCAACAGAGGTAAAACAAGCCAATTCAGTGAATTTATATCCCCCGCCAAATGAAGCAAATAACAGAAAAAGAACAACTGGAAAGTGTATTGGTCTGTCTGTTTCAGGAAGAAAAAGCATTTTTAAAATTTCACCACCCCACTGGGGCCTCATCTCCGATGTGATATTTCTTATCCTTCAAGTTACAGTCATGAAGAACTTAATTGTTGTAAGTTAGATTAAATCAGTACTACTACTTTCAGGCAACAAGAATTCTTAAGTTTCTATATAGAATAAATATGTAAAAAAGCACTACGTCCCCTTAAGGGCTTCATTTTTGTAAAAATCCAGTTTCTCAATTTTCTGTCGATAGAGAATACAACGTTGATTATTAGTGCCAAACAAAATCAAATTCTGACAAGCCTTTTCAGAAAAAAAAAATTTTTTTTTTAAATTTCACCACCCCATTAGGGCCTCATCTCTGAGGGTAATTCTTTTTTCTACATCTTACAGTGATACAGAACTTAGCTGTTGTGAGTTAAATTAAATCAGTACTATTAGTTTCAGAAAACAAAAATTTGTGAAAAGTGTATTTAAGAAAAGCGCTACAACCCCTTGAGGGGCCTCATTTCTTAAAAAAAATAGGAAGTGTAGGGGTGGATATTAGAAAGAGTGATCATTTAATTAGTTGAGCCAATTACAATTTAATTTTGATAACGGGTTTCAGAGAAATATAATTTTGATTTTTTTATATTGAATATAGAAGAAAATAACAATTAAAGGGCAATAACTCTAGAGATACTAATAAAATCCTGACGTAAGTTGTTTGTGCGTCGCGACATTATTCTATTGTACACTTATTTCAAGTTTCATGAAATTCTATCCATTGCTTCTTGAGTTATGACTCAGGACGGACGGACGGACAGACAGACGGACAACGCCAAAACAATATCCCTTCGCTTTTGGCGGGGGATAATAATATGCATTATAAATTTACTTACAAAAAGGGCAGGGCAAATGGGAAATGTTTTATGAATGATTTCTGAATGGTTTCATTTGTAGGAAACTGTAGAGCTACTGAACATTGGATGGAGATGGCCTTCTAAGGGTTGGAATTGACTAATAACAAAGGTTGCAATCACCTTGACAAAAACAATTTAATGTTCAGATCATGACAATCGCATAGTCACAAATGAAATGTTTTAATTCTACATTCTTCAAACCTTTTAATTTGTATTTATATAATATACATGATACGCAAATGTTTAATCTTATTTTCAGGCTAAGTTAAATAAGGCGTGGAAAGAAATGTATGTTTAATATTACATGACCAACGTTTCTAAATAGCCATGGACCGTTCCAGTTTTTTACGACAAATTGTATAGCCTACCTAAGCCTATTGTGAAGGGATTATTTTCTTTTCATGGCTAGGTCAACTGCTCACAAACAGTATCACAAACAAACCCACGTGTTCTTTTGTGCAAACTAGGCCAACCATTGGACACGTGATGTCCAAGTGTGGTCATTGGATAATCGAGCGAGTTAATTTTAATATAATTGTAAACACTGGAACCGTCCATTAGAGTCAGTCAATTCTTTTGTTTCAAAAATATTTTGTTTGCATCTGATTCACATGTCTGAGCTTAGTGAAATTTCATATTGACAAATTTTGATGGTGACTGGTGGTCAAATGTGGCATCAAGAATGTTAATCAGATTTTCATTTGATTTGTCATGGTGACCTAGTGACCCCAGCTGACCCAGGTTCGAACTGGATCTAGATTCTATAAAAACACTCGTCATTCAGTCTGACAAACTTTCACGAAGATCAAATGAACAAGAGCTGTCCGTAAGACAGTATGCTCGACTATACTTAGTACTTGCCAATAAAACAAAACTTTATTAGTAAATAGCAAAACAAAATTATGTTGACTCTCTAAGTATAAACTAAAAAACTGTAGTCATCAAAATAAAATAAAGGTTATCTATAGTAACTTAATTGTTTGATACCCCTGAACACCATTGTTAAGTTTCAGATAGCTCATATAAGTGGTTACTGAAGTATGTGCTTGGTAGTACCTTGCACGCAAAACATTAACCAAACTTTCAAAGTTCAACAAGGGCCATAATTTATAATAAATTCAGTCGGTAGTTATCTAACTAGATTGTTTGATACCTTTAAAGACCTATCCCTAACCCATGAGTTGTTACTGAGATATGTGCATGATATAATCTTGCATGCAAAACTTTAACCAAATTTTTTAAGTGAAGCAAGGGCCATAATTTGAATTTAATTCATACAAGAGTTATCTAACTTAACAGTCTGACACCCCTGAATACTTTAATGAAGTTTCAAATCAATCCCATAAGTGGTTACTGAGATATAGCCCTTATAGTACCTTGCATGTAAAACTTTAACTAAAGCTGCAACGCCGACGCCGACGCACAAGTGACTGTAATAGCTCTCCATATTCTTCGAATACTCGAAAGAAAATTAAAAGAATAAATAATAGAGTATTTGTAAGTATTATTGCTTAACCTAAAAGTTAAGGCTATACATTCAAGTCATTATAAGTAAAATCAGCGTTTTAGAATATGCACTAGTACCGTAAAACGTTCATTTATCTATACTAGATAGTGATTTTTAACAGATGACCTTTATGACGATTTATTGTGCTAAAATGAGACATTTTTCGATATATGTTATTCTTTAAAATCGTATTAATTTATCACTTTACGTTTATTGAACATACTATTAATGTTTGGAGTATCTAATCTGCTAGTTGTTGGGAGTGTCCCTTTAAAGCTGCTCATTTACGTAAATATTGGCTATGTTTGTGGCAATTTTTTAAGAAATGTAATTTCCGGAAATCAAAAAAACATGTTCCAAAGACAACATTTTTCATCCGACTAACATAAAACCGGTATCATTGTGAAGGAGACATTCTATGGTTTCAAAATATTTAACCAAAATGAAGCAGTTATCACACAAATGGCAATTTAAACTATGGTTCTGCTAGCTATTTTTGCCCCAATTTTTAAATGATTACAATTTACGGAATACACGAAAATGTGTTATAAAGGCAACATTTTTCGTCGTTGAAATAAAAAATAGATATTATATATATAATGTATAAAGTGAAGTCCAACTTATTTGTTTGGAGCTATCTCTATTTTGATGAATGTAGCTTGCTCACATCGTATAATTTCTGAATAGTACACTGGTGATACATATACGGTTAAACTACAGCCAAAGTGGTATCAGTTACTTCAGTCACCAACTAAGGGATACATTGAAAGTGGTTACTCCAAATAAGCTTACCATTTCAAACGGGTGTATTAAATATCAAAGTGAGCAAATTGGGTTCTTCAGTATTGGAAGTTAGTGGCACGTTTCTGCTTAACTGAGGTGACCACCAGCACAGATTCAACTGTAATGGCCTTGTGAAATAACAAACAGACGCGGTCTGTTGTGTTTATTCATGAACAAGAGATTTGTACTTTTTCATACTTGTATACATCTGACAACATGTCGACCTATCATCAGTTTCATGTTAACGAAAATTAATACAAAACCAGAGACATAGAATACTTTTCTATGTCTCTGAAAGAACTTAAATAATGGCGTTCCGTGACTTATTTCATTTGCCGTATGAATGTCGTACAATGGCTCACAAGTAACAGCTGCTTAAAATGAATTGCATAAAGCTTCACCAGAAGTGCAATATATGAAATAATATATACATTCTGTGCATATATATGTATCATATATTTAGACAAAGAGACATGTGATAAGAGTATGATTTGTAACAATATTTTCATCTGATTTGTATCGAAGTACAAATAGATCAGACAACTGTACCATATTGAAGCGTGTATTCTATGGAGGGGAATCACCGCCATAAGTCTATGGGTCTAGATGACATTCTTATTTATGAACATTACATGCTCATTTGTCTTCTTTCTTACATCTTACATGCATGTGACATCTCATGTGTCATTCTTACGAGTTCATGTTGTATGATGCTAATTTCATGTTTCTTTCTTCCACTTGCATGCATCTTTATTGCACATGCCTGTTATATATTTGCTATTTTTTATTGTGTTTGTGCTGATAACTTAGTAATGATGCATTTATACGTCTGATTACTCTGTTATGCGTCATCGCATGTGTCGTTCTTCCAAGTGCTTGCTGTATGTTGCTAAAAGCATGTTACTTTCTTCCAAATACATGTTTGTACTACTGACTACTCTATTATTGAAAGTCTCCGACATGAAAAAGTAGCAGATATACGTGGTACAAAGTAACAAACTTGTCATTGTAGTAATTAAATTCTTATTCCAGGGAGATAACCGCGTACGAACGAAACATATCCCATATCCCGGTGTAGCTGAAATCCGAAAAGAGCTCTTTTCGCAAAAAAAGAATTTCACATACGAAAAGAGGATTTTGGGGTTTAATTACAGTGCAACCTCCCTACAACAGCCAACACTCGGATGAGTGGAAATTGGCTGTTGTCCAGAGGTGGCTGTTGCTCAGAGGGATTTATTGGCGTTAAATGATTAAACTTAATTAACTTTTAGTTGATTCAAGTATCAATTTCTAATCATATTATCAGTAAACACGCTGATTGACATATATTTTGCACTCCGTAAGTCGATAATGAGAAAGGAATCCGAATAAATCTAATCACACGCTTCCTGAGACATGTCTATTTTAAATTTTCATATATTTGGGTCGTAGGCGGACGCGAGAATAGCCTAACTTTGGATGTTGAGCGGATGCGAGAATAGCATATCTTTGGTAATGAGCGGATTAGTTGAAAAATTTGACAAAAACAATAGCCTTACTTTGGGTCGTAAGCGGATACGACAGCTGCCCAGAGTAGGTGTTCAGTTGAATACATTCACAAACATTATGTGGGCTATTGTTGAACCAGAATAAGGCGATAGTTGATTGCATGTTTTCGAACGTTATATTGTACAACCTACGTTTGGGTCACAGACGTATACACCAAACACCCATATTTGGGTTACTAAAGTACATTTTGAAACACCAATGTTGTCCTGTGTCAGTGTTAAGAGCACATCGAGGGCTGAACGCGAAACTTGTGTAACTGACATTTTTTTGCAAAAATCACTTTTTTGCATAATCTTCCCATCTACTATTTTCTTTGATTACCAGTATTTGAATTGTGTCAAATGGTGTAAGTGAAAGTTTAAGGAAAGCAGTGTATGATATTGTCTAAAAATAGGAAGGTTTTTTTTTATTTTCCTGTAAATTTAAAAAATCGGGTTTAATACAGAACGTCAAAGTGGCAATAAAGTATGATAAATATTAAAAGCACGTGTACGTACAGTTTTTTTTTATATAAACCACAATTATCCCGTTTTCTTTTCAAACACATTCTAAGCGAAATTTAACCACGAGAAGTAAAGAGTTTGGTAGTATAATGGTGTACGATTTCGTGTGCAGACTTGTTATCAGATACAAAGATCTGCAGGTAATGTTTGAGGTATGGCAAAAATCTATTAAACTTCGGATGTTTTGTGCACAGATGGTGCAATGATCAAATAATATTTGACATTTAATACCGTGACATACGTCAGAATCCAATATTAGGCGAGTGTCCTATACGACAGTGAACTATTTCTGGACTCATAGTGTGTCTAAACTTGGGACATTGAACAGTAAATACTCCACAATAGAACTATTTATGGATGTCGTAGTGCATCTCAGGAAACCAGAAATAGGCGACTGTTGTGTACGTATACAGCCATTTTATGGGCGATTCTAGCCTCCGAACACAGCCCAATTGTAGTCAAAAATATAACTCGAAATTTTCCGAAAGTTGCTCTATAGAAAGCTTTTCTGGTCAAAATTTAACGGGCGGTTAGTGTGTTCCTTGGCCGATTGAGAGGTTTTCTGTCAATTCGGGATAAAAATAGTGGCCGTCGGCTGGAGTTTGGAGGTGGCTGTTGGTGGGAGGTAAAACATATAGAAAAACCAACGGGGGAATTCAAATTGGTTGTTGTAAGGAGGTGGCTGTTGGTTGGAGGTGACCGTTAGTGGAGGTTACACTGTATGTGTTAATTGATAAAAAAAGTCAATCCATTGAAGTTGTAGGTTAGTATAACCTAAGATGACGACAATCTTTAAACGCATGACCTTGTAGTGGAAGTTTGTATGTTTTCCTACTACCTCAAATGTCATTCAACCGGGAGCAAAAGCAGTTTTACCTGGTACGAAAGGAGTATTTTCCCAGGAATACTCAACTCCCAGCTGGCTGGTTATTCAAAGCTAGCTGGGTATTCGTTTTTCGATTTTCGAATACCCAATTCCCGGCTGGCTGGGTATTCGAAGTAAGCTGGTATTCACCTTACGTGTAGCGAATACCCAACTCCCAGCTGTCTGGGTATTCGAATCTAGCTGGGTATTCGCTTTTATATTTGCGAATACCCAACTACCAGCTGGCTGGGTATTCGAATCTAGCTGGATATTGGCTTTTCTCTTTGCGAATATACAACTCCCAGTTAGCTGGTTATTCGAAACTTACTGGCTAATGGCCTTAACTTATGCAACAACGCAACTAATGGCTAGCTGGATATTCAAATCTAGCTTGTATTGAATACACAATAACCAATCCCATCTTCTAGCTAACTTCACTGACCTGCATGATAACGCGGTATTTGAGTGACTGTTACGTGAAATAGTTTGTATGTCCGTCCGTACGTCCGTCCGTCCGTATAATTCAGTTCCTGCAACAAACAGAAAATACAAACATTGATTGTATGTCGTCGCTATTAGTATTAGTATTAGGTGGTAATTTAAAATTTATATAATTTTAACCTGTATAAAATGAGAAGGGTAATTTTGTAGAATGATATTTCAGCTGTGGTCAGGCGCAATGAACAAATTGAACAACTTGATATATATATATCTAAATGTTTTCTGTAGGAAAAAATTGCACAATGTGGACTTCAATATTCTGCCTTTGTGACTAGTGCAGATCATGATCTGTTTGCCATTTCGCCACAATGCCCTTTGTTAATAGCATTACAAAAAATGGCGTGCGCCGAGAGTTTCTGTTTCTGAAGAACATTCGCTTTGATGCTTCCACACATCGCAACTGCAGTCAGAATGAGCAGTGTCCAGTGTCAAATGCAAAACTAAGAGAGTACTTCAGCACCAAGAAAGTCGCACTGTATAGTACGGGTGATGGGAATTGTTTATTCAATGCCGTATCTACTCTTGTCGCTGACAATGGGGATAATTCAACGCCGGTCAAACAATTACGTCAGCCACCCAATGTGACCTTTTTACACAGTTTAAAAAACTATTTTGTTAAAGCAGGCATGATTCAGGTAATATTTCAAAATAGTTGGTTTATAAAATATTTTCATCAGTATGCTATACATTAGATTTCCGTTTCTAAGTATGGAAAAAACAATGATCGAACAGGTTTCCTGAATCACACACCTGTTTTATTTGCTAGTATTTGTTCCATACAATTATTTCTATAATGTTGACATTTGGTGAAGTAACAGCTTTTCTTCTGTTCTTCAAAAAGACACAAACATACAAGATTTTGTATTAAATGTATGCCATCTGTGATTATAGTAACTTTATATTTCCTCGCATATCATTTTAAATTTCGGTATGAAAGGGAGGTTTATGGACCTCACCAGGTGTTCAGCACACCGACTCAATAAATCTATGTATTCAACTGATCAAATTTTCTTTTATTTAGGGGACTAGGGCGGGCCATGATCAGAGCGCCTCCCAGTGGTGTGGCCTAGATGCAGATGGATAGTACTATACCAGTTTTGAAAATATTTATATCTTTAGCAATAAAGTGTTTAAAATTGGCTGACTGGCTGACATACGGACGTACGGTGACTGGCTGACTGACTTTCGTCATTTTTCCTGATACAAAATAATTCTATTTCAAATGGGTTAAAACATCTGTTACAATTCGAAATTTGTGACACATACGTCAAAATGTGTGTTTATTTATCCATTTTATTCACCAGTAATAGAAAAATAATCTCTTTTTGTATGTGAAATTCTCTTTTTGCGAAAGGAGCTCTTTTCGGATTTTAGACCAAGCCTTATTAAAGCGCCATCTGGTATCATAATATGACCTACTGTATTCGTGTTAATGCCATTCTTGTTAATGCATACTTGGTTCGTCTTAATTCTTGACCACAAACGCTTTCTATCATAGTTTCACTTAATATTATCATGAAAGCCCTTATCTATCAACAGAATATGCATATTATTCATATGGAGATCACACATTACCAGTAACAATACTGACAAAGCCATTTTTAACACGGACATTGTCTGTATTACCTACGCATCTCTTATGAAACCATTTAAGTTTGCAATATTTGTTGTAACATTTCACCATATCACCAAATATATCTGGCAGCTTACATGTAAAATACATTTCAACGGAACAAGCAGACAGACAGACAGACAGACAGACATACAGACGGATATTATCTTTAGTTCACACAAGTATTTACATAAAATACTATAGGGATTTTCCATAATCTTAAATGTTTTAGATGTTCGAGGGAATTCCCCAGTCATGTTTCGTTTATGTAATATAAGCACAAAATAATTATGTACAATAGTGAAACTGAAATAAATATATAAAATACTTGAGAAGTGCTAATATAGCTAGTATTTAAAATCGGCGTACATTGTAACTATATATTTGAGACGGACTCCCATTTGACATTATCCGTGTATAGGCAATCATTCGAATTGAATATACAAGACTGCAACGGTGATTGGCATAATTACATCATACAAATCATCTACATATTAATTTGTGATATTTATCCCATCATGTATGCACTTTTTTATTGTTGTGTCTCAACAGATAATAGGTATCATCATCTGCATTTTATACTTCTTTTAAAAGACAATTAAAATCTCCTTTACAAGTGACCCCCCCCCCCCCGCTCTTAAATTAGCATTTAGTCCAATAAACATATCATTAATTTCATTGACGTGTAGAGATAATTGGTTTACTGCTAATTCCTGTTGTTTGTTTTTAAAGAAAGTACTTTATTGTCCAACAGTGAAAATGTTTTTATCACAAAAAAGCGCTTACTTCAATATTTTGCATGTGATGTCTAGGTATATTTAGCAATGTTTGATACCTTGAACACATTTTATTTGCAAAAAAAACAACTAATTCTCACTTTAGACAATTACAGTATGGGAAAAGTAATAAGTTTTATCAAAATTTAATTATTTGTTTAAGAAACATATAAAATAAAACGCAGATTTTTATTCTGACCAAACTATTTATCTGTAAAACTAGCTTAAAGGGTTTTCTCTGGGTTTTTTTTCAATGAAGTTAAGTATGTTTCTGACCAAAATGAATAATTTGTTTGTGGAAGAGAAATATTGCACAATTTTCTCAGACTGTAGCAAAAGTAACTTACTTGAGTAATTTATTTACATAACAAACTTTACAAAACTAAACACTTTACTCAATTTGACAGAAAAGGTGCATACTGGTATAACATTGGCAATACACTACTAACCACAATATATGTTAAATATGCGTAGATGCTATTGAAATGCATAAGTAAAGTTAATAATTTCCTTAACTATTATCCTTTTTTATAAATATGAAGTTTTTAACTCTTTTTACCGGGTACATCATCATTTATAAACTTTTACTTATTGCAATAGTAGCTATACAGAGCTGATTATGAAAAACAGAAGCTAGTCTATCAAAGGCTAAGACCCCTATTGTGAATACACAGGTCTATCTGGACCCCTGTGGTTACATATCTCAGAATCCTGTTCAATTGTCTGTAAAGACATCTTTAGTAGATGTCTTTATCATTGGAGTACAATTCATGCGGCAAATATATATCTGTTTCATAAACGTAACCTTTTTGTGACATGTCTATGTGTATCGCACAACACAATGACTTACAAACAGAACGTCAGCAATTAAGACAATCCTATTTAGACAACATAAATTGATAAACAATATAATTATCGTTTATTTAAAGCCGGTTCATATATCACACCTAACACGTGTTAAATGAATTTGAATATGCTAAGTTGGACACATTATATTTTTGTTTTTAATCAAAGAACCGATCATTTTGTTTGATCTTGACATAAAAAAATATAACTACAATATATTATTTTATTTACAATAACAGATTATGATGTCAAATTTGTAAATTATAGAAAAATATTTTATTTTATGAAACTATAATCATTGACAAAGGTACTTAAAACACAAACATTACCACAGCTTTCACATATACTGACTGGAGAATTACTTAATAAAAATTATGAAGCTAAACATTTCTGGAAACCTTACACTTATACTAATGTGTTGTACATTGTATCAGTTTATATGGTTTTCCGTAAGTTGCAATACAATTATTGCAGAAGGTGTCAATATTTCCAAAATTTGCACAGGCATTTGTCAAACAACTACTTAGTTGGATTTAAAGTTTTACAATGTTTATATAATATCTATTTTATTTCAATGACGAAACATGTTGCCGCTATAAGATATTTTCTTGAATTCTGTAAATTGCAATCCTTAAAATATTGATACAAAAAATTGCTGACATTACCTTAATTTGCAGCGGCATTTGTGGGATAACTACTTATTTTGGGTAAAAGTTTCATATAGATTTGAAAACGATAGAACGTCTCCTTCACAATGATATCAGTTTTATGTTAGTTGGATGAAAAGTGTTGTCTTTCGAACATGTTTTTTGTTTTCCGTAAATTCTATTCTTTGAAAAATTGCAACAAAAAATAAGCAAACTTACCATAACTTGCAGAGGTATTTGTGTGATAACTTTTTACTTTACTTTTAAAAATGTTAGGACGTCTTCTTTACAATGATACTAGTTTATATCACTCGGATGAAAAATGTTGTCTTTGGAACATGTTTTTTGATTTTCGGGTTTTCCTGCATTTTTCCGGGTTTTTCAATATTTCTGGGTTTTACATTTGTCCTCAAATACTGAAAATTTAGGTTAAACCCACTATTTTCTCAATATTTACCATTCAATTGTACATAGGTTTTAGGAGGCCCACTGATTTTATTCTTGATTTCATGATGTCAAAATTTGCACTAACCGTATATGGATCAAAATATTGGATGTGACTACGATTTTTAGATAAAAGAGACTTAAAACACCAACAAAATCACATTTTTTTACCCAAAAATGAAGTTTAAAGTTAATTTTTTTCACCTAGACATCGATTAGAACTTATTCTTCTCCAAGGCAAAGGCATAAAAACAATCATTTTTACAACGTAATTTCTGTTAAACACCTAAAATGCATAAAATGTACAAAATGCATGAAATGTGTGAAATGCATAAAATGTATTAAATGTATCAAATGCCAGAAATGTATCAAACACATGAAAGTTATTGAATGTATCAAATGCAATGAATGTGTTAAATGTATTAAACATATCAAATGCCTTAAATGTATCAAACACATAAAATATTTGCAATGTATAAAAAAGTACTAAATGCATGGACTGTATAAAATGCGGGAAATTATGTAATATATAAAATGCATTGATGAATTAAATGTATTAAATGTGTAATGCCTCAAATGTATCAAACACACGAAATGAATTAATGGCATTAGCTGTACAAAATGTATGCTCTGTGGTCATCAAATGTACAAAATGTATAAAATGAATAGGATGTATTAAATGCGTTGCATATATAATATGTTTTAAATATACCTAATGTCTGTAATGTATCAAACGCAAGAAATTGACAAGATGTTTGAAATACATGAAATGCACCAAAATGCATGAAATGTATATAAAATGTATAAAATGTGTACAATGTATAAAATGTATAAAATGCATAAAATTCAGAAAGTGTATCAGATGCATAAAGTGTATCAAATGCAAAAACTATATCAAACTCATGAAATGTATAAAATGTATCAAACGTATAAAATGTATAAAATGTTTAAAATACATAGAAATGTATAAAATGCATAAGATGCATAAAATGTATAAAATGCATAAAATGCATAAAATGTATAATATGCATAAAATGTATAAAATGTATAAAATGCATAAAATGTATAAAATGCATAAAATGTATAAAATGTATAAAATGCATAAAATGTATAAAATGCATAAAATGCATCGAATGTATAAAATGTATCAAATGCCTGAAATTAATCGAATACATGAAATGAATCAAATGTATAAAACGTATAAATGTTTAAACTACATAGAAATGTATAAAATGTACATAGTGCATAAAATGTATAACATGCCTGAAATCATGAAATGTATAGAATGCATAAGATGCATAAAATGTATAAAATGCATAAAATGCATAAAATGTATAAAATGCATAAAATGTATAAAATGTATAAAATGCATAAAATGCATAAAATGTATAAAATGCATAAAACGCATCGGATGTATAAAATGTATCAAATGCCTGAAATTAATCGGACACAAGAAATGAATCAAATGTATAAAACGTATAAATGTTTAAACTACATAGAAATGTATAAAATGTACATAGTGCATAAAATGTATAACATGCCTGAAATCATGAAATGTATAGAATGCATAAAATGCATAAAATCTATAAAATGTAAAAATGTATAAAAAACATAAAATGTATAAAATACAAAAATGCATAAGATGCATAAAATGTATAAAATGCATAAAATGCATAAAATGTATAATATGCATAAAATGTATAAAATGTATAAAATGCATAAAATGTATAAAATGCATAAAATGTATAAAATGCATAAAATGTATAAAATGTATAAAATGCATAAAATGTATAAAATGCATAAAATGCATCGAATGTATAAAATGTATCAAATGCCTGAAATTAATCAAATACATGAAATGAATCGAATGTATAAAACGTATAAATGTTTAAACTACATAGAAATGTATAAAATGTACATAGTGCATAAAATGTATAACATGACTGAAATCATGAAATATATAGAATGCATAAGATGCATAAAATGTATAAAATGCATAAAATGCATAAAATGCATAAAATGTATAAATGCATAAAATGTATAAAATGTATAAAATGTATAAAATGCATAAAATGTATAAAATGCATAAAATGCATCGGATGTATAAAATGTATCAAATGCCTGAAATTAATCGGACACATGAAATGAATTAAATGTATAAAACGTATAAATGTTTAAACTACATAGAAATGTATAAAATGTACATAGTGCATAAAATGTATAACATGCCTGAAATCATGAAATGTATAGAATGCATAAGATGCATAAAATGTATAAATTGCATAAAATCTATAAAATGCATAAAATCTATAAAATGTAAAAATGTATAAAAAACATAAAATGTATAAAATACAAAAGATGCATCAATTGTATAAAATGTATAAAATGTATACAATGCAAAAGATGCATCAATTGTATAAAATGCAATAAATGTATAAAATGTTGAAAATGCATAAAATGTATAAAATGTATCAAATGGTTGAAATAAATCAAACAAAGGAAAGTTATTGAATGTATCAGATGCAATGAATGTGTTAAATGTATTTAATATATCAAATGCCTTAAATGTATCAAACTCATGAAATGTATAAAATGTATAAAATGTATGAAACGTATAAAATGTATAAAATGTTTAAAATAAATTGGATGTATAAAATGTATTAAATGTATCAAATGCCTGAAATGAATCAAACACATGAAATGAATCAAATGTATGAAACGTATAAAATGTATCAAATGTTTAAACTACAGAGAAATGTATAAAATGTACTAAATGCATAAAATGTATAACATGCCTGAAATCATTAAATATATTCAATGTATTTAATATCAAATGTATCAAGTGCATAAAATGTATAAAAAGTAAAAAAACGTATAATATGTATTAAATGCATTGAATGTAAAATATGTATCAAATGCACGAAATGTATTAAATGTATCAAATGTATGAATGTATCAAACACATAAAATGAATTAATCTTATAAAATGCATGAAAATGTATAAAATGTACTATATACATGAAATGTATAAAATGCGTTAAATTATATATTGTGCAAAATGCATAAAATATATAAAATGTGTTAAATATATTAATTGCCTTGAATGAATGAAATGTAATTAATGTATTAAATGCGGGAAATTTATCAACTACATGAAACTAATCAAATTTATAAAATGCAGGAAATGTATAAATGTACTAAAATCATGAATTGGATAAAAAATTGTAAAAATGTATTAAATGTATCAAATGCCTGAAATGCTTCAAACACATGAAATATATTAAATGTATTAAATGCATTTAATATATAAACTGTATTAAATGTATTAAATACATGAAATGTTTAAACCGCATTAAATGCATGAAATGTATAAAATGCGGGAAATCATGAAATGTATGAATGTATAAAATGCAAAATATGAACAAAATGTATTAAATACATGCAATGTACACAATCTAAAATTCAAAAAAAATCTAAAATGCACGCAATTGTATAAAATATGAATAATGCATGACATGTAGGAAATGCATGAAATATGTAAAATGCATAAATGAACAAAATGAGTTAAATTTCACATGTATATTAAATGCATAAAATGCTTGAAAGATATAAAATATGTAAAATGCAAGAAGTGTATAAAATGCATAAAACGTGTACAATGCATCAATGCAATAATGTGTAAACAGCATTAAATGCATGACATATATAAAATGCATAAACTGTATACAATACATAAAGTGCATAAACGTATAAAATGTATGAAATGTATGTAATGTATGTACTGTATAATATGCACAGAACGTAATAAGTCTATGTAAAGCATAAAATACATAGAATGAATAATAAACATGGTACGATTTTTATGGTTTTACATTTTGATTTACTTGAATGTCATCGAACTCTATTGAATTGTTTGAATGAGGTCAAATGGAATTAATAGGGCGTATTACGCATTTGGACTGGAGTGGTTGCATAAGAAGTCGATTACTGAAAATATAGCCTCCAAAACATACTATAAAGGGAAAGTGACACTACATTTACTTTTGCAAGCTATTGACTGCCCAAACAGAGTTAGCTCCTGTTAATAGAAAACAGATGCAATAGTGTGAATAATAGATAACATAAAATCATCTTCGTAAATATTCTGAAACGCATAATTCTGAAAAAAAATGAACATGAAACCCCATAATTCCTGATTATGTGTTTGTTGCAGACAACAGAATTGCTTTCAATCCTATGAATTTTCGCCCGAGCGTTTCATGATTATATGCCCAATAGTCACGTGATCTATAGGTTATTTTTATCTTTAACTAGCGATACGACGGTGGTCAATGGAATGACATGCTTAGTTGATTATATATTTCGGCGCCCTGCCTTATGTCAATAATGGCCCCAATCCGTCACAACAAGTGCTAGGATTGGGGTCCCATTTTATAAGTTTCATATATTTTATGCATCTTATACACTTGAAAAATTTGATACACTTTATACGACAATAAAAACAAACTTATTTTACTGCAGCAACGTGGAATTAGTTTTCAACCTTTAGCGTATGATTATTATATGACTATGCATGTGTGTACAACCTACACGATGTACAGCTAAGATACGGCTTATTTCATCTGATACGGAAAATTTGATACGGGATGTTGTATTTTACTGCACAAATACTAAAGAAAATTCAGATAAACATCAGTAGGTATATGATAAACCTGAGTATTACTAGTATAAATCTCTATAGTGTATAGATGGTCGTGGACATTTCCAATTTAATCGGAATCTTAATCTGATTTTGAATCGGTCATTTGTTGACTGTATATTAGAGGACATCTCACCATAATTCTGTCTTTTATAAAAGTGTTCAATGACGGATATATTTTAAGGACACAATAAACAAAACCTTGTTCAAAGCGTAAATGTATTTCGGCTACATGAAAACAATTATATTAATCAGTCCAATTATCTTTGAGACCCATTTATTAAAGAATATGCAGTACTGTACAAGGCATATAAAAGTGTACAAATGATGTTTCATATTAATTTCCAAATCCTTCTTCCGACATAATGTCAGAGATATAAGATGCCTCGGATGTCGCCATATAGAAGCAGTCACCCTTAACGATTTAAGTTCGGCTACAGCGTGTCACTTCCTACACTTCCTTCGCATTCATAAACCTTTCATGGCTAACTGCGGTGCCGTTTATACTTAAATTGTGACATTATCTTTATATAATTTTCCTTTGTTTTAGGCAGCCCACCATGCAGACTAGATGATGAATACACCTACTTACAATGGGTGCATTGTCTCCATCAGTCTCAACAAGTTGGGCCAATATGGGTAAAGACACTAAGGAAATGCCATGTGTTTGCTGTATTTGCTAAAAGCCCAGATATTGTTGACAGAGCTGCATGTAATACATGTATATGTCATTTTTGTTTCTTCGTTTAGATATAACAAATGAAAAAGTGAATTTATGATTCAGATCTGCTTTTGAATTCAAACTTGCATAGTTTTTGCCAAACATTGTTTCTCAATATTTGTTATTGTTACATAATTTTCTATAAAGTAGCAGAAACATGTATTTAGTTTGATACTTTTTTCTTTTACAGGGAATCAGATAGTTTGCTTGATAGATGAAAGTCAATGCACTTGAAAAACAGCAGAGTGTGCAATAAAATTTCACAATACAGCTGAATGTCCACCTGTAAACGCAAGATACATGTACACAAAATGTACATCATGTATTTATTTTGTATGGTTTGCAAGGGTTTCAAATACTCCCAACAGTGCTTTTGTAACAAAACTCTATATCAATTGAATACCATGGTATGATATCTTGAGATTTTGAGTTTTGAATAAGAATAATTGGCTGACACAATACCCCTATTATGCCATAATATCACTTTTTGCAATATACATCTACTTCTTTGTAAACTGAATGCATTTATTCTCATACAAAAACTGTATTGTCTTTTACAGATGAAAAACACGCATATATAAAATTGAAAATACTGACATGTTACAGTAGTCGGAACGTAACAGTTGTCAAAATTTGCGTATATCGTGCGTATAACGTGCGTGTAACGTGCGTATAACGTGCGTGCACTCATCGTGTATTTTGTCAATCGTATATCGTGTATCATATCGTATCATTCATCGTGCAACGTGCACCATATACTATACACGATACACGATATACGATTCCCGATGCACGATAATCCATACGGCATACGTACATTTCGATGGTGTATTCCGTAGTTAATCGTTTTACTTAGCGTGCACATCTCTCCCCAAAAAGTGCTGATTTCAGTTTATATTATTTAGTGTAGTTGCGGGCGAGAAAGACTTTCGGGACAGGTCGAAGACATTTTCACCTCATATCCGAAACTTAGGTCTATTTTTGCAACGGAATGGACATCCTTTTTTTATCTAAACTGCTGTTGTCAATGCATTCCTTAAAGTGCAGCAGACAAGGTACGCCTGCACCGATGCAACATATCGTGGGTATGATGTTAACAAGTTTATTATTGGCTAGATGCAAATAATACGCCGAATCAACTACACTTTTACGAAATTATTTAAGTCCGAAGCAATCCAAAACGTCCCCAAACCAAAACGTCCCCAGACCAAAACATCCCCCCATATGACCAAAACGTCCCCCAATATGACCAAAACGTCCCCTATACTGCCTGATTGGAGTAATATATCCGTTAGCTGACATAAAGAGAAAAGGTAATTAGGTAGTGTCTTTGACTGATTATAATAGTGATTAATTAGTTTGATTCTCATCAAATGCCTTGATGTCATTCAAAACAGGGTCCGTATATTGTCCAAAATAAAGGCCTCCAGTTGGCCCTTAGCGCGTTGTCCTCTACTCCTGCCTACCTGTTTGAACTTGAGGCTGGGGTTCTGCCCCTTAGACTGGGGCGCAAGGAATAGATTCTCAAATATTGAGCAAAGTCAAGGTTTTGGTCAGTGAGATCATAAAGCACGGCTATTTTGTAAGATCCTCCTACAATTAGTGCTCTATGAAAACAAAATGAACAAATCTGACATACCGCATTTCGCAAAGTTAGAAACTCAAATGAATATCAGATATTTTTACTCTGGACATCTACATATATACACAGATGGGTATAAAAATCCAGGCTCTGGTATAGTAGCTTCAGCTGTTGTAATCCATCTAAACAGGTCTGTTGCCATCATAGGAAGATTGGCAAATTATTGTTCCATTTATCAGGAATACTCTATAACCTGTTCCTGCATTTATACAACAGAAATGATACAATAGACACTGCATTGAGCTGTCTTTTACATCATCAACCTAAAAAGCTTGCTATATTGTATATATTTTCAGATTCACTATCATCTCTGGTCTCAATGAAATAAAAAAAACAGTCATTCTAGACAAGGTCTTTCAAATACTATTTGAAAGACCTTGTTCTAGACCAGAGTTATTGAAAACATTCTTATTATTCATAAATTTTATCAATGCCTAAAAACAGGCTTACCAGTTACCATGTCATAGTGCCCAGCTCATGTAGGTTTATAATAATATCTGGTAATGAGAGCAGATGATGCAGACAAAAGGGGCCTGGTTTAGGGGCCATGATCCAGGACATACCATACTCACCCACAGAAATATATGCCAGGATTCAAACCACTATCCTGGATGGATTGTGTAGAGAATTGAAACTTAAAAGAACACATTTTGCCGCAAAACAGTGCGACCTGGCCGTCCTATGGGATACTCGACAAATTACAAAATGGACAAATCAATCACACGTCTTAGGCTGGGCGCAAACTTACCACCAACCAGCTCGGGTTGGTACATACTTTGGGTTGACCATGTTTGCATCTAGTGCATTGTATAATGTAACACCCCTCACTGGCTATTTGACTGCATAGCTTTTACCACACAGAGACTAAAATTCAAGCCAGAAATGGATAAGCTTGGACTTGCATGGTTTCACTATTAATGATTATTCTCAGTCTAAGAAAAGCCCTAAGTTAATGTGTATAAAGATTGTTGGAGAATAACATGATAGTAGACTGTCAAATGACTGATAAAATTAGTTATCTAATTTACTCCAGTTGCTATCAGACCCCTTCCTGTAGGTCACTAGTCAAAATCCTAAAAATTCTTGTATAAATGCATTTTTTTATATTTAATAAGTACTTAGTATTTTAATTGTAGTAGTAAACATGCTTTTTCATTGGTTAATGGGTGTTGATTTAAATTGGCAACCCAAAACATAAAAATTCAATCTTGTTATTATTTAGCAAATCATAGTCTGCACATAACAGAAGTTAGCAGGGAGTGACGGGTGACATGTTTCAGTTATAAAATACTGTAACTGTAACTTATATCTTATATATTATTTAATACTGTATGGTAGTTTGCACTGTCTGTATGGCACCATATAATAATTATAATTAAACAAATATCACTGGCTATTATCTGTTATATGTTGGGGACGGAGGGGGTAGGGGGGCGGGTTCAGGATAAATGTAAGCCGGTTTCTGCTTACAAACCTACTCCTACTACCTCCAGTTGAATGAAACATCAACCCTTTTATCATGATCAGTAAGTAGATCCTTGCAGGTTTGGACTGCATGGCCACTGGTCATACAGATTCTACATCTGATCACCTGCATCTTTCTTACCAGTTTAACTATAACAGACTCTTACTTCAGAAGGAGGCACATATAAAAAAATGATTTTAATCAAGTTGTATACCTTGAAATAGGTTTTATTAGATTTGTAATATATATCTGTCTTGTGAGAACCCTCACACTTGATTAATAATTGTATTTTAGTATTACAAGTAATTCATTTACTGAAGATCCTTATTAAATTAAGTAGTAAGTTCTGCAAAGAGCTTAATTATTTAAGTATGCAATAGTATAATATCATTAAAAAAGTACCATTATCATTTTGTAGAAAATGAATAAAACATTTTAAAAAATAAGATTTCTTTTAAGGCTAAGATGGCAAAATTGTGCTTGTGTTGACTTCCCGTAAAGCCAGTGATACCGGCTAACACCTAGTTTTTAGTAGTTTTATTTTTGACATATCTATATTAATTGTGTGAAGTTTGTAATCTTAATAGCTTAATAAAGAAAATAACATGAACATCACATCTATTACTAAGTCACAATTTACTCTGGTCTCAGTAGACCGGTTGTATAGTTATGTAGTCATATAGTACTTCTGACAGATCTCCTCTGGTTAGTTTCATAAATTGAATCCATTTTTGAAATCCTTCAAAGGGCCTTTTTACCTGTAAGTGTGGCAGAGGCGGTGCTTGAACTCTGTCCGGTTTATTAAATTTGTTCCTCATCTCTGTTAGTTTCCTTAAATGCCTAGCTTACATTAATTTGAACAAATATAGATCTTTTTAGATCTTTCTACTTATCTAAATTCCAAAATATCTATAAAAAAACATGAGTTTCATCATTGCTGAGCTCTATTCTGCAGTCTCATAGTTATTGAGTTTTTTGAAACATGTGAGGTGACACTCCCTTTTATAAATACATGTAAAGAGTGTTGCTTAGCTCTTTCATATTGTTGTCAGTCTTTCATCAATTTATTTGCTACTGCTACATGTGTATTCCAGGAACAATTTTTCCAAATGATTTACTACATGTATAGTGTATGTACATGTATTACCACCTCATAATATCAGCAGAGTTATGTACATAGGATATGCAAACAAAATCAATCTTGGAAATATGTGTACATCTAAATGCTATAGTCTCATAGCCTTTATACTGATGAAACTGCTTATGTAAAAAATGCCATCAGATAGATTAAATATGGAATGTACATCATTTTGCTGCCCAGTAATTAACCATCCATTGGTGTTAATTGTATCTTCTTCATCATCAGTATGTCAAATAAACATATAATTCCATATAAGATTATATGTTACATGTACATACATGTATGTGTTAACACCATATATGGCATCTTGAGACTGTATAATCTAGGCTGTGAGATGTGTCTTCTCCAGGGTTCTAATTGAATCTGCTGTCCACCACTAGATGCATAGTTATGTCATACAATTGGACCATTCCATTATTCTACAGAGGGTCCAAAATAATTGTGCAAATGAGTTTTAACCTGTTTTTTGGTTCATATCCTAGAAAGTTTTACAAATTTTATCCCAAAATGGGGAAGAAAAGTTATAATACATAACAGTCTGTTTAATTTTACTTTAAATTTATTACTACCCCCATATATTATTACCCCAACCACCTTGACAGGGGTTCTGAATCTAAAAGAATGGTAGCAGTGACATAAAGTATAAGGAACTGAGTGCCATGAATTAAACTACATTGAAACAAAAATGAACTTTAATAACCTTTTTCACTCTAGAAAATATTACTGTTTCCTAGAGGTTCATTTTTCAAATGTGTTTTTATATACCCCACCTATAGAATAGGCCCACTAAAACAAAATATAAAGTAACATGATATAAAACTTCATATAAAATTAATCACCATGTAGTCCACAGTACATAAATACTGCATTGCGCTTTAATGATCTTCCCTTCACTAAGAATAATCTTAGATTTCCAGAGGGACAATTTTCACTTTCGGGCTACCAGAAAAAACCTAAATATTGTTCAAAACTTTTTTTCTATTAAAACATTGGTCAAAATTAGGGGCCGTATAATCATCACAACTATAAATACTACAAAATAACATTAAAAACCTCGTTCTAAATGCTTGATTAATTCGGAAACGCCATTTCAAGCTTTCAGTTTCTTCAATGTCAATTTACCCCACCCACTTGACACGCATCAACATATCCATTCAAGGTTCCAGTATAAGATTATTATATTTGAACATTTATATGCCACGGTTCTAAAACGTGTCTTTAATGTAGAATTTATTTAACGAAAAGTGTTGATGGCAATTAATTTTAATTACGCCCATTTTCTCGCACATCGGGATCAATTTCCTGCCAGTCACTCCGACAGGTGTTCAAATTTGACACATACTGTGATATGAAAACTGTGGATCTTTGACACTTATCGATGTCATTTTTTATTGTTAAGGTACGAAGCTTCTAATTGATCTGATACTTTCGGTCTGATTAAAAGGTCTAAATTTAGATAAAATGTGAAATCCCAAAGTGACCGTATAACGTGTAATCCGTTTATCGTATAGCGTGTAGCGTGCGCTTCGTACATCGTGTATATCGTGTATCGTTCTGAATCGCTCATCGTGTATTTACCGAACGTGCAACGTGCGTCTAACGTGCGTGTATCGTGCGTACATCGTGCGTGTATCGTGCGCTCCGTGTGACAACTGTTACGTTCCGACTACTGTAAAAGGTACCCAAACAGCATTCAATAGCAGATCTTTTTTACATACTTTTGTGTCATTATTACTATTGCTCATATGTGTATGGTCTCAGAATACAAATTGATACTTCCTTTTGTAATGTCAGTATCTGATACTTACAGAGAGTTGCATTTTCAAATTTTCAAAATTATGGGATTATATTAACTTCTGTTTATACGTTTGTTTTAAAATGCGTATTGACAATGCAGATGGACAAAACAAATTATCTGTTTGATTGCTACGCAATATGGCTAAATTTCATAAGTAAGAGTGCATGTCTTACTAAACAAACAAAACAGGCTAAGTATGTTCAATTCATGTGTCATCATTTTATGAATAACAAATATACAGACACCTAATTTGTACCCAACACACATGCGTTAAACAGGTATTTTTGTTCGGGTTGTATAAACTAGTATTCTAGGACAATGTGATGAAAATGGAAAGAAAACTGAATAGCAGACTGTAGACTGATTAAACTCAATAGGTAGTGAGAGTAATCAGTTCTAACTTGCTCACGTACATCAGTAACCCATTCTTTATATGTTATGAACCTGAATGGTTTTATTTTTAGTGAAGACATAGTTTTATCAAACTGACTCAAAAACATAATTTTGAAAGTTAACTTGTAAGCTATCTTACACATACCTAAGAAACATCTTCAAACACTGTGGTTATTTCTCAATAATACAATGAAACGTCACTTTACATTTTCATCTGTAGCTCAAACAAATCTATGCAACACTGAAGTCAAACTAAAGATGGGAGTTGTAAATGAGTAGTGCCATTATACAAAACCATTTATTTGAAATTTGAATACGATTATATTTTGTTTCTATTAAATATCAATTAAAATCATTATTCTATTTAATCAAAATGAAAATACATGTAATATGATCTTAATTGCATGTAACTGGGGAATGTTTTCAATTCCAGGTGTACATGAGAGTATTAAGTATAAAGTGAAATAGAGTGCTTGCTGAAATTATGGGACACATTACAGAAACTGTGTGACAGTCATCCCTAGGTGGTCACACTATACATGTACCATAAATGTATAGAGGATTATAAAAGTGTTTTTTTAAAGTTGAAGTCAATTCTTGAAAACCATTTTAAATATGTCAATCATGAAGCATTTATATGTATTGCTGACTGTTATTTTGAATGATGTAAAATAACGATTACTTATTGCAGTCTATTTAGTATTATACACAGTAAAATAATTCACAAAAGTTTTGATGTTCTCAGAAATTAGCAGATTGGGTTATCCGACATAAGTCCAAGTAATGTCACAAATTTGTCTGCCAAATAAGAATATTTTCGAGATTTTAATTTTAAGAGACTTTCATGACAACAGTGTTTCATTATGATTGGTTAGTTCCTGGTATGTTGTTATCCTCATAGGTATTGACAAAAATAAATTCATGAACTTTGTAAGTTCTCATGGCCTTTAAATACTTGTGATAAGAAAAAGTCTGGATACAGTTTTTTAAATTATTTATGATAATGACATATTCAACTTTGAGTGTTCTAAATGGCAGAAAATTGTTGAAATCCGCTATATGATTAATAGGTCCCAAAGTTTCATTGATTAATAACGTTTCAGAAAAAAGCGGGTGGGGGTAATTTAACTTTAGCATAATGCAATTTAACAAATATATGTTTTTACTTTAATTTTGTAGTTGTTTTGAAAGAATACCCTTACTGTCTACTTACATGTATTTTGAAATGTAAAATATTATTAAATGGAGAGAATATCCATCAGTTATTGATAACTACGAGTTTATCTGTTTTTCAGCTACCAGAACATTGTGGTAAAGTTTGAAAAAGGCTAGCGCGAAAAAAAACTCCGTTAGGTACCATTTTATTTTTCCTTAATTTTGATGATATTATAATGATCTTTAATTGAGCAAACTTTCAGAAAATCGTTGAAATCCTTTCACTGATTTAAAGGTCATCGAAATGCATGAATTAAGTGTCATTCTGAAAAAAGAGGTAATTAAGTTTTAACATTTTGCATTTCGACAAATATTTGTTCTGAGTCAATTGTTTTAGTGATTTTCAATCACAATACCATTATTTTCAACAGTTATGTAATTAAAAATGTTTGGTTTTACCTAATGGAATAAACTGGAGATAATGATTGTTAACAATGATTTATTTTTTTTTTGTATTCCCAAATATGGTGACATAGTTTGTTAAAGCCTAGCGCAAAAAAAGAGCCTGGATAAGTACCCTTTTTAAGGTTTTATTTTGATGGTGATATGTTCCCCTTGATGTATGTTGATTTTCAGAAAATCGTTGAAATCTTAACACAACGTAGAAGACATCCTGAACTGTATTTTCAGGGCCACAGGGGTATACCTATTCTCATTCTAGAGAGTGCAAGGAGAGGGATGAAGCTTATTTCAAATATTTACATCAGCATGAAATAATGCGAGCAATCTTCCTTTTTTTCAAAACCTTTAGATAATTTGATTTGAAACTTACATTACTTATTTACATGTACCATCATTAGCTCCATCAACAGACAAAAAATAATAGTGAAGGTTTTTGTCAGAATTATGGCCCTTTTTCGACCTTGAAAGTACATTGAACTTGATAAAACCACTTATTTACCATCATTACCTCCAACAACAGACAAGAGCACATAACTATGTTTTTTGTCAGAATAATTGCCTTTTTTCGGACTAAGAAAATTCATTTAATCTTGATTAAATCCACTTATTGACTGTACCCTTTTAGATATTGCCGTGAAACCTGGAATACATGTTTGTATCAAAACCTCATTTGTAGGCAAGATAATGTTACTCTGTTAAGGGGTTTGTTTTTAATTAAGGCTCTTTTTCGACTTAGAATCTCAGTTTATTGTTTCATACCAGTCTAATTTTTATTTAACCTTTTAAGATATTACTTTGAAAGTTGGAATACCTGTTTACCATCATGACGCCCACATGTATGCAAGATGAGGTAACTCTGACCAGGAATAATATCAGTTAAGTTTTTCGTACCAGTCCATTTATTGACTTACCAATTTGAGATAATACTTTGAAAGTTGGAATATGTATGTACCGCCATGACACCCATCTGTAAGCAAGAGTAGAAAACTCTGTCAAAAATATTTTTAATGTGTTTAGAAATTCCCACTTGAAGTCTTGTGTGCAACTGGCACTGCCATACACACACATCATTAACCACTTGAAGTATTAATTTAAAACTTTGCTGTAGTGTTCAAGTGTATCAAACAATCAAGTTAGATAACTATTTATTTAATATCCTACTACTTATGGCCCTTGTTTACACTTTGAAAAAACACGGATTCTTGTTTTGCCTTTTACTGCCAACAGTTTTGGCAAGCACTGGGCTGCCCTACTGACAGCTCTTGTTATGTAACAGTATGACATTATTACTGCAACTGAAAACATCTAGAGTTGATGTAGATTCAGTTGTGATGGCTAAATATGTTTATGAGTTAATGCTAAATAAAACAATATTGACCCACCTATATTGAGAAACACCTGTGCCTGAGTTTGACATATGATTTCCAGGTGAAGCAAGAGACAACCTTCTATGATGCCTTTTCGGAAGCATGCAGTAACTAAACTACCTTTGCAAGGAGGGTAGTTCATAGGAAATATGCTCACATTGATGTGAGGTGAAAGATGTCTCCAATGATATAATGAACTGATATGTTTCAGATATGTTTGATGTTCTGTTGTAATATGACTTATGTTATGCCAGGATTTGATTATTGTATGTAAATAAAATGGATATGATGAATATTGTCAGATTTAGAAACATTGTAAGCTTGCTTAAGTGCTCACTACAATATAACCTAGTATAATCAAGTGGTCCTGTACCAAGATTGTTAAAATCATACCTCTTTGGTCCAAGTTGACCTGGGGTCACTTGAAAACTTTTTGTTTTGCATGCAAATTTCAACTTTAAAATGGGCTGGCCTTGACCTACTGACCTACCTTTTTGTTTTTGAAGCTACATTAATCTAATTTGTACCTTTTATACAGTCAAGCATGTAGATTTCAACTTTGACACTGGCTGACCTTGATCTACTGACATACTATCCTGTTTTTGAAGCTGCAGGAACCATATGTACAGTTTTGAATGTGCAGAATTTAGTAACTTTGACCTTGGCCTACCTTGCCTTTGGCAAAGATATTGTTTTTAAGCTAGAGAAATGCAATTTATACTATTTGTGCAGTTATGCAAACTATTTTCCGAAATGTCTATGACTGACCTCAGGTGAGCGATATTGTGCCCTCATGGTCCTCTTGTTTATGAAACACCATTTATCCCAAACAAGAAAACAAGGTTTCTGTACGATTACTGTGCACTAATTAGCTGTCCGAGTAGTTTTGTTTCCTGAGGTTGGAATAAAAGCGTTGCTTCAATATATCCCATATCAGTATGTTATTTAAGATTACATAACAAGAATATGTCACAGGATCATAAAGCAGACTACTGTAGACCCTATCTTATATTTTAAGATTTGCAGCATTTGTTCAATTTGATTGAAATGCATTGGCTGCATTTTATAAGTAACTTGGTAGTTAAGTAGAACACTGAATGAGTGTAACATTTTAACACTTAAACTCTATTTTACATATCGAGGGTTTTAAGTAACACTGTTGTACAACTCAGTTCTTTTGGTAATTTTCAGCATTCATCAAAAACGACCGCATTTTTCCACGGTACAATGAAAATGACTTAAACCTGGTCGCTGAATCTATTTCTTAGAAGATCTAAGCCAATGGTTTTTATTTTTGGTAAACTTGAGTCAGTAATGTTATATTTATAATCATTTCAGTTACAACAGTGTTCAACTTAAAACGCTGTACATTAGCACTGTCGTAATATTATACTCCGAGATAGGAAACAGTAACAGTTTTTACATTGTGGAAGATTGGACACAACCTATCCAAGACAGAGACTAATACTGTGTTTTGTCGGCAACATTTAGCCGATTAAAGCAAAGATATCCATATCAGTGTCAGGATGTTTTTAAACAATCTAAATAGTCATTAACATTGTTATCATGTTTGAATTGATATGACTTAATGAGAAATATTAAAAGTAAAGAGTGGATGAATTTGTGGACTGAGACTGCCTACCTACATCAAAAATAAGACAGATCCCGTATAGAAACAGGCGTTTAAAAGACATGGAATCAATAAGAACAATATCAAATATATATTTTTCGTTCCTCAAAATCATTAGCTCAAGATTTCAGAGTGCAAGAACTAGCAGTTTTTTTAAGTTATTTAGGAACAATTTATGTCTAAGGAAGACTTTTACAGAATTTTAAGTGTCATTAGTACTAGTAGAGCATACATTAAGCTCTAAGGACAGAATTCTATGAACTTTTTTTTTATTTAATTGCAGATAATTTGGTAACGTAAATTTAAAAAAAAACAAAAAAAAATGTGCAATAGGATCTAACACCTTTAAAATAAGAAACTGAAAAGTACAAACATAGCTCACCATTGGTTAGCTTTGATAATTAAGTGAAGAGTATGGAATGCCAGTTGCTGCAAGTTACTTGCCATTTTCCAGGTACTTGACATAGCTATGTACCAGTTGCTACCAGTCAGTTGTTTGTTTTGCAACGTGCTCCTTTCTAACTTCTTCTTGCAAGTTACTAGTTGCCAATGACTACTTACCATACATTGCCATCCTGGGTGGTCTGGGCCGGACAACATTTTAGTCAAGCATACAATTGGTTGTACATTTGTATGTTTTTAACATTGCATTTTCTATTGTAGGAATGTTGGTTTGATGATGAAATTATCAAACACAAATGGTTCATTGACTAACCACTGTCACTGATACAATAACCTTTGTCTATATGGCCTCAAATTGTAATATGCATAACAATACTTCATACGGATGCTTCCCTGCACGCTTCATAAAAATCCAACGAGGGTTAAGGAAATGAACAGCGGGCACGAATATCAAGTTTCACGCACCTGTGACATTGACCTTTGATTTTATGACCCTAAATAGTAATATGCACATCTTGACCTCATACTGATGCTTCCCTGAAAGTTTGATGAAAATCAAAAATGGTGTTTTCGAGATGAATAGCTGACAAATCTTTCAAGTTTCAGGTCCTGGTGACAGTTTAATGAAAAGTTTAATGAAAATCCAACCAGGGGTTTTGGAGCAGAAAAGGAAACGTGGACAGACCGACATACATACACAATTCATACGCATGTGAAGTTGCACGCATTTGGATTTCTTTGGCACTTGTTTCACTACACAAAATACGTTTATTTAAATGGACACTATATCATATTGTTGTTTGCTATAATCGGATTTAGTTCATTGAAACGTACACTATGTGCATCGATATGCTAAATAAATCTGAAATAATTATGCTATATTTCAAATACATGCTTTCAATTATGTTCATTTTGGTCTGAAACACGTGCCTCTAAACCTATAAAACTCTACTTTACATATCTTAAAGAAAATGTGTATTCAACTCATATTCATTCGATTTAATTACAACTTACAAAACGAACATAGGCTTCAATATTGTGACAATTAAAAGATTTATAAGCATTTCCTGATTTGTATTTTAGTGCCGATGCGCATGTGCCGTTCTAATCACATTAAAGGTAAATGAGAGTTCAAAAAAACTTAGATCCGCTAAACAGTAAGAGTTAAGATTTTGAGGAATAAACGAAATAACAATTTTAATAAGTTTAAGTGATGACGAATTGGCGTGTTAAAATCGGAGTGTGTTTAAATGTTCTTATTTTAACGTTTCTTCTATATTCAATTAGAAATCGTCATCCAAACTATTTTCAGAATATTTCAAAGATGAATCAAATGACCGATATGTTCGATGAACGAACATACGGTGTCATAGGCGTATTTAGTTCCGGTATGAATCAATATTTGCGTGATAAACATCGAAAGATATTTTTAAATTTTAAAATCAGCAACGTACTTATACGTTATTTGATAGATTCACCTTCTGAAAATTCTATTAAAGAATCGGTTAAACACGGAGATATTATATTTCTAAATACATCATATTCTGGACGAGCTATCAGATTTGGGGAGATAATTTGGAAATGGTTGAATGTATCTGCTGAAATATTTCCTGATGCACTATTTGTTGGGAAAATGGACGATGATGTGTACATTTGTGATCATTCTTTCAAGCGTATTTGGGACAACTTGTCTTCACTAATGTATCTTGCACCGGCTACTTATGAACAGGATCTTACCGAATCAAAATTAAAAAGGATACTAGATGATAA
Organism: Saxidomus purpurata; assembly: GCA_022818135.1. NCBI lineage: Eukaryota > Metazoa > Mollusca > Bivalvia > Venerida > Veneridae > Saxidomus > Saxidomus purpurata. The sequence continues at coordinate 36,171,996 of JAFMSR010000019.1, read as the reverse complement.
TTTTGTTGTTCTTGGTAAAGAATTAGTAAAACGAATTACAAACCGGCGATACTGTTACGATCTGAATGTTTGTGATAAAACCAATGACTTATATGACACAAGCTATGGCGTGGAGACATTGGGAATATGGTTATCAATATATGACGATGTTAAATATATTAAAATAAACGCACTTGCAGTTCAAAACAGGACATTGTCTTTTGAATACGACATGTGTAGCAAATTCTTTTTATTACACTGCGAAGACTTTCCGGAAATGATAGAAACAATATATAACGAGCATATAAACATGATAGATGATCAAACTATTGTAAGTAAAACAGGTGTAACTGGTATTGTTTTTGATGGCAAGAAAAAACGCAGTTTTCATGGTCCAAATATTATCGACCAGATAAAAGTATTTCATTGGCGTGACAATATTACATGCCCGTTTTGGGGAGTTTTAACAACAATAAATTCTTTTAATACTAATATCGAAAAGGTCTTAAATGAAATGTGTTTGGTAATTGTAGCAGATGCAAAAACACCTGAGGACACATACATGAGATTAAGAAAAGCCATGTTTGTCAAATTTCTGAGCGTAAATGATCAAGAAAATCTGCTGATTCGAGGACTTGAAATAATGGCACATGTCCCTTGGAACCATTTCGGACGGAAAAATGTTGGATATGTTTATGCAATCATGCACGGTGCAAAATCAATTTTTGAATTTGACGATGATAATATAATTACTGACAATCTTCCAACATACAAAGAATGGTATATAGCGCCAGCAGTACGAACATTTAATCCATACCCATCCTATATCAATCTGGAAGACATTCCATGGCCTCGAGGCTATCCTCTTAGTGAGATTCATAATGCAAGTACATGGACAACAACATATCATATGGAAAAACAGTATGTAGATGGTTTGAAAATAGGCGTTATTCAAAGTCTTGCTAATCACGATCCAGATGTTGATGCCATCTGGAGACTCACAAGGAAACTTCCAATGACTTTTGCAGATAATATTGCAATCATGATACAACCAGGAACCAGTTCACCTTATAACGCACAGGCAACTTTGCATTATGCTCTCTGGGGACTTCTGTTGCCTGTATCTGTTCATGGTCGTGTAAGCGATATCTGGCGCAGTTATATTACACAAAGGCTAATGTGGGACGTCGGTCAAACTATAGGTTTCGTTAGTCCATTTGTTAAACAAATAAGAAATATTCATAATAATAAGGCAGATTTTAACAGCGAAATACCTTTGTTTGTAAAGACAGAGGCTTTGATAGACATTTTGCATAATTGGAATAGTAAGTCAGCCAATCTTGAAATGCGTATGACCGAGTTGTACATAGAGCTGTATGAAAGAGAGTTTATAGGCTATTCCGATGTTATCTTTGCTCAAAAATGGATTCGAACATTAAAACAGATCAAATACAAATTTCCATATCTCTTATCACGATCGGATCAGAAACGGAAGATCAACAAATAAGTTTCATCTGTTTATCCGTTTATTTATTTTAAACCCTCAGTCACCATTAAAGTTTCACTACTGTATAACATATCTAGTCATGTTTCTTATTGCAATTTTAAAGAATTACTTATTGGTGTTTGGTTAGTTTGATCTACTTCTACATTCTAACATGGCTCACGATTTTGTCTGTATATACAAAGAGTAGAACAATTAGGTATTATTATGCCATAAACAACGCTAAAGTCGATATGCCGTCAAAAATGACGTCATATTGTGCCAAACGACGTTAAATAAATATCTGCGTACAAAATAACCCTTTGCATTTATTCACCTTTTGTGATATCTGGTCAGTAATATCTGTTAGAATCGAAATAACATCCTTTTAAGCGCTGCTATTGTCTAATAAACAACTTTTTGTCGTTCTGATGCGCAGTTCAAAACTACTCAGACCTCCGGCCTGCGTCGTTAATTACTGCGCATCTGAACTACAAATCATTGTTTATTATACGATGAACACCGCTGAAACGGAAAATATTTCATAAGTAACTTTGTTGGTAATAACTTTTTGGTGACAATAAGTACGTGAATTAATTTAAATGTTTCATAACAATAAAATCGTTAAAAGAAAATCATATGACTCAGATTTCATTCCTTGTTTCTTACAAAAGCATGTTTAAATATCTTGCTTTGCTAGCTTCCTTTGATATAGAGTCTTTTTATTCATACATGAAACATAACATAAAAATTACTGCATTGAAATATTGGGTTAAGAAGGAAGGACATATTAGCACCGACGAATTCTTCAGTGGTTTGCTTCGAAAGTGTCAGTGCTATAATGATATGTTGGTAACTTGATATTTGTTTGGTAAGTGATCACTCTTAAAATAACATGTATAGCATTTAACCAATGAGTTAGACAAGATGGTCCTGCCAGTATAGGGTATAGTTCTAAACCAGAAATATATTGTACCTCACATTTCCATTTGTAGTTACTTTAATAAACACATTGGTGATATCCTGGTTTTTATGAAAATTAGGAAGATTGTAGAAGTTTCTATGTTTTATCTCAAAAATCTAAAGTAATCTTGTTTTCCGAAAAGAAAGTTCCAGATTCCCAAATCAAAATATGAAATCTTATTTGTTCAATGATTTCAGTATCATCAGGCAAATGGTAACACATTTCAAAATTATTTAATGTTTTATTCATCCTGTCCCCATAATGACCAGCATTCAATTTAACACTGCGCTACTTTTGTGGGCCTCCATTACAACAATTGATGTGCCCCGTGTTATGTCGACTAAAGCCTTTTCTTGTACCACGACTTATGTCGTCTAAAGCCTTTTCTTTCACCTTTTTCTATGTTTGCTTTTAATTACTCATTTTGAGCTATTAAGATCGCTGTTGTCCGTTGTACGTCCACAGTTGTTTATGAACATACTAGAAGCCACATTTTGCACTCAATCATCCTGAACATTGGTCAAAAAGTTTATCTTGATAAACCTAATTCAATTTTCCAACAGAATCTAGGTCACCAAGTGAAATAAAAGAAAATCATTGTGAAAACTCTAGAGGTAACATTTGATGCCCACTTGTCGTGAACATTTGTAAGAATGTTAGAATCGATGATCTATAGTCCAAGTTTGAAACAAAGTCACGTGGGATCAAAACCTAGGGCACCCAGTAATAGATAAACTTGTGAACACACTAGAGGCCACATTAGACCCCAAATCATCATGAGAATTTGTCTGATTTTTTTTTGTCTTGATAATTTATAGGCTGAGTTTGAACCTGGGTCAAGTGGGGTCAAAAACTAGGTCACCAAATTAAATCATGGAAAAACCTTGTGAGAATCCACAATTCATACCCAATTATCTTGAAAATAAGTCTGAATGATTGATTTGATGAACTTAAGGTCAAATTAGTTTCAAATTCCAAAATGGTTCACGTGGGGCCAAAACTAGGACACTGGGCTAAATCATAGAAATACCTTGTAAACACTCAGGAGGCCACATTTGGCGCTCAACATCATAAAAATGAGTCTGATTGTTTGTCTCTATCAACTCTGGGTCAAGTTTGAAACTTGGTTATGTTTGGTCACGTTAGCTTTAGTGATCGACTAGTGTCCGTCGTATGTCTGTCTTTCTGGCGTCTGTCCACTATTAACCGTGTGTATTCAAACGAGTCTGCATTTTGCATTGCATGAAACTTGGTCAGGATGACAGAATGACTGCCTTGATGAAATATAGGTCGAGTTTGAATATGGGTCTTCAGATGTCAAGCACTTAGTCACCCGACCAAATTATAGAAAAACATTTGTTTGTAATTGAGTTTGCATTTTTCACTGGAACTCCGCTAGGGTTAAAAACAAGGTCAACAAGTCTAATAATAGAAAAACCTTATGTATGCAATAGAGGTTGCATTTATCATTTGATCGTCATGACACCTTGTCAGAATGATTGGCTTGATAAAAGCTAGGTTGTGTTTGAATATGGGTCTTCTGAGATCATAAACTAGGTCACCCGGTCAAATCATTGACAAACCTTGTGTATGCAATTGAAATTGCTATTTGCACTTGAACTTCATGAAAGTTGGTCAAAATGGCTGTCTTATGCCCCCGTGGCCATAAATATCAAATAGAAACTGTAAGTCATACAACTTAGATATTTGGTATGTAGCATGACCTAGTATTCCTTTACCAAGATTGTTAAAAGTATGCCCCTTGGATCAGAATCGAACACACCCCGGGGGCGATAATTTTACATAGACTTATGTAGGAATTTTTTGAAAATCTTCTTTGCCATAATTGCAGGGTATATAGGATTGTCTAGTGGTCTTGCTTTAACTATTCTTACTTTGCTCCCAGGTCAAAACTGGCCCGCTTTTTGACTTACTTTTTAGTTTTAGAGCTACAATGTACTATACCTTATATGATAGCCAATGTTAGCCAGGTGAGCAATATTAGGGCCATCATTGCTCTCTTGTTAACAAGCTTTCTTCATCTTGCCAGTATTTGGATTTTAATGATTTTGTCAGGATGTACTATATTCCGAAAATGTGATTGCTTGGGGAAAAAAAATATATTCCTACGGCTTTTTGTCAACAACAATCAGATGAATTTTAATGGAACTTGGTCAGGATGTTTTACTGGTACCCGACTACGGTCCGTCGAAAGAAACTTGGGTTGTATCTTTTTTAGTGTTTTTGGAGAATCCGCTATACTGATATATGCGACAGTCACATTTAAATATCTGTTTGTTATACTGGATATATAACCTTAGGAGTGTCTCCAACAAAGGAGAAGTATTACCCCTTACAGTTAATGAACATGTTAGTTATGAATAAAGTAAGAGTAAAAGAATAGTGAACTTTGTCATTTTGTATTCTTCAATGAACACACGAGGGCATATTATCACTTATATTGAATGGCGTTTTTTTCAGCATCTTTAAATGAGAGATTACAGTACAACCAGACTTACTAGGCGCCTGATTTTAATGGAAACCTGCCATACTATGCATAGCCCCTTTCTCTTGTTTACATCGAATGCAATACTAAAACAGTATCAAATAGCCGCCTGTTCACCAAGTGTTATCAAGCACTGCAGGACTGCATTCTTTTCATAATTGATGGTCAGAATGTTTGTCTTTATATGTTTTAGGTTGTGTTCGAAAATGGGTCATATGGGTTTGAAAACTAGGTCACTTGTCAGATCATAGAAAAACTTTGTACACGCAATTGAAGCTACATATTTATCCAATCATCATAAAAATTATTCAGGATGTTTGTCTTTGTACATTTTAGGTTAAGTTTGAAACTGGGTTACGGGGATTTAAAAACTAGGTCAACAGATCAGATCATAGAAAACTCTATGTGCACGGAATAGAGACTGCATTTTTTACCCTATCATTATGAAAATTGGTCAGAATATTTGTCCTGATAAACACTAGAATAGAATTGTAGACGGACACGTTTTTAGGGTGGTTGTCGAAAGACAGCCGTTCCAGAGCCAACATAATTGTATGAACCTATTTCGGAATTACTACGTTCCTAAAGACACAGGCAACTCCGCTGAAAGAAATAGTTTGAAGCGGATTAATATCTATAGTATATTCGTTGCAAAAATATTGAATCAATACTTTCGTCCGAGAATCAATTTTTTGTTTTGTTCGTGCCTTTTTTTTTTCGACAAAAGTTTACAACAAAGGAACAACAGAGACTATCGTTGCGTATCTTCGATAGCGTATTCTCGAATAAAACAATGTTTCCAAAATTTACCTGAATTTAAAGGATTTGTCACTGTATACTTACATCTAAAGTTATCCCTGTTAAAGTGTCGCCGTATTTGGTCAATGTTTATTCTCGACTCGGCATTGTCACACGCAGGAGGCGTGAAAAAATATTGCCATCCTTTATAATTAAATGATTACTGTGAAATTTTAATGAAAATACAAGTAAAGTAAAAAACTGAAATAAGTGAACTAAACGTATTCTGACTTGACTTAAATATACAGAGTTATATGAAACAAGTGTGTTATTCTAGTTGACATGCAGTACACCAAACGTGCGTAAATACAACACTGTATGGATTTTAAGCTCATATGTTTAGTGGCGTTTGACAGTCTTGCAGTTCGTTCACATTGTCAGTTTTGCTGCATGCTACGACTGCATGATGTCAGTTTATGCATTAAACAGTATTGGTAATGTATTGTCTAACCAGTGTGACAGAATTGCTTGAAAGTGATTTTAGACATTGGCTACTGTTACGGACCGCAACTTGAAGAATAATTTATATTATTTATTTAATGATTAGAAGCAAATACATTGTCCAAATTGGAGATGTTAGGCTGCGTTTAGACTACTGTAGCAGATTTAAATGTTGCTTTTAAAAGCTGAATATTTTGGAAAATATGCTGACAACCTGTTTCCCCTAGAGTACGTACACTACTAGGGAGATATACGCATGCGCTGAGCACAGGATACGATTTTTGTCTTACTCGTAACAAAGAAAACGTTCTTATTCTAAAGACTTAACACAACCCTTTATGCATACATCATCCCAAGCAATAACAGTCTGACATTTTGACACGTTCCTGTCCGTACAGTTTCATTATCCGAACTGAAATCACTTTCGGTATGCAATAACCGCTTCCGGTTTAAAATAAACATCAGCACAGGTAAATTTCTATATTGAAGACTTTTAAACATTTACTTTTTATGAGTTAGAATGCTCATCTAGTGTGTGTTTACCACCTGTGCTCGTGCATAGCACGGCTGATTTAACTGAAAATTTTCAAATTCTTACAGACAGTAGTTTCTCCAAACTAAACTCTAGCTGTTTCTTTATTGCAAACTAAAAGCAGTTCATTTATAAATTTGTAACCGGAAACCCAATTTTGCAAGAACTGCAATTCAGATTTTATTTCCTTGACATTGGTCTTCATCGTGTTTAACGTCTTTGATTTGAACAGTTCAGTATCTTGGATTTGAGCATTTCAAATCTCACTTAGTAGGTGAACAGAATATCACAAAATAAATGAGTTAACATTTTCATGTCTTACAGTGAACATTTTCACGTCTTGGAGTGTACATTTCAGTATATCACACAGAGTTGAACATTTCAGTATTTCACTTGGAGTTGAGCATTTCAGTATTGCTTACCTGAACTTGATTTACACATGCCAACACAACCGTCCCACCAGTACTTTCAGTGCTTTCATTGCATACGGTTTTCTGCAGTCTTTAAACAACAGGAAGTTTACAGTAGGACATTTATTGGTGCGTGAGATATTGTTCAGAGGTTTCAAACCATAGCTGCACCAAACAGAAACACTTATGGACAACAGTGTAGGCAGAAAGATCGAAGGGACGTTATATAGACTTTATCATTACCAACTGCACTATATTCCATTCTCTAATACATGTACCGTATTTTTACAGTCAGTTTGTAATTAAGAAATAATCTATGGCTTTGGGTGCTTTATTGAAATTGAAGCATTTCACGGAGATGATGTGCCGGGCGGGATAATTCACGAAGGCGAAGTCCGAGTGAATTATTACAAAGGCACATTACCGACGGCAATTGTTTCAATTAAAATAAAGCACCTGAAGTCATAGATTATTTCGATTCTAATAAGCCGAATTTATGAAAACTGTCGTAACTACTACGGACCTTTTTTAGTTCGGCAATAATGTGTAAAAGGGCACAAACAGTGGCTGTTGAAATTCACTCCCTCTGCCGGCCAGTATTCAAGATATCATACATAGCTACAGTATACACACTTATTTCTAGTTTAATCATCTAATATACAAAGACCATGACTGTGATAGTATGCAGAAGACGTCAGATTCAGAACCTAACAAAGCAGACACTCGATTTAAATGCGTACCGATAAACTGAAAGTGTACTACGAGTAATGACGTCAGTGGTATGACGTAACCGTTTTCATTCAATGTTTTGTCTCTGGGAATAATCAAAACACTGACGGTTAGTCCTGAAATTGCTTGGACTTTTAAAGGAAAATAAGGTGAAGGATATGCTAATGTTCAATGTCACAATCTAAAACAATTTTCAGTTGCTCAATCACAAAAGTTTTATGTGACTGATGTATTTCTTACGGATATTACATGTGTACTTCTATTTCTATGTTTTAATTTCCGCGCGGTAGTAAATTAGAAAAGTAGGAAGGAGCTACTTCCATATCAGAAACTTCTCCGTCTTTTCCGAGTACTTTAATCATATACATGCACTCCGATTTACTATAGAACTATACAATAGGCATATTAGAATACTGTATCAACATTTTAACATTGTGTTTAGTCCATGGACTGTTTTATGAGCACTTAACAAAAACATAAGACGAAATGCGGAACATTTGATTGAGGTCAGCATGAATTTCATGAGTTGTTGTAATTATGACTGACTAATAAGAGCTTTAAAGACAACTGTGGTCTGAGATACAGGTGGTGCTATATAATACTAGCACGATACAAGTTAGAGTATGAAATAAACAAGGAGCAAATTTAGTAGGTTTATCATGTTTATGAAAGTAACCCTATCCGATGAGAAGTTGCCTTTTGGACGTCGACTTTTTGGACAAAACTCAGGTAGAATGACAATAAAAGCTTAGAAAGGATTCCCTTAGGAAACGTAAAAATATGCTGAGCGCCAAATCATTCCTGGACGACTGCCGGTCAACAAGAAGTTACATTTCAATCAGAAGAGACGTGATGAACGTTATGAGAGCTGATATTGTCTTCTGAACTACGAGAAGCATCTTTATTTCTAAGACATATTTGTTTGTAAGGTATGCTCATCGCATACTGTTAAATCTCAAAGAATCATTACGAAATTGATTGTTATTTTAAAGTAATAATCTGAAACATTTTATGTAAAAGTATGATCTCGATATGCCGCCATCCACCGGTAAACACTATGCAAAAAGATCAATACAAATGTTTCCAGAAACGATGATTTATAAAGTAAACATCTTCATTTGAGAGAATCACCTTTGAAAAAGTAAGCCGTTATTTTTTTATTATTTTTTTTTTGATATACCATCACGTAATCCATAGTTCAGATAATTATATCGCTTCAAATGCTTAAAACAACGCTCATATGGATTGTTGCTTTCGTGTTTCTTTTGTCTATTTATAGTATGATTCTTTCGTCATCAATCTATCGCTATCCAAAGATAGGTTTAGAAAAGACTGAGATCAAAGTAGGTTCTTTTGATTTGAGAATAATTATTCTAGTGCTTAACAGACCGAGGTCTCTATTACGAATACTTGATTCCGTAAATAATGCTGATTATTATAATGATTCTGTTAAACTGGAGGTACGAATAGACAAATCAAAAACAGAATCTGTAGATATTAATACAGTGCGAGTTGCAAAGAATTTTGTATTCAAACATGGAATTTACGAAATTCTTATTAATCAGCATCATTTTGGAATTCTTGGACAATGGCTTACGTCGTGGGAACCGTATCCAACATCGAAGGAAATAGCTGTAATTCTTGAAGTTGATTTGACATTATCAAAGTATTTTTACAAATATCTTAAGCTGGTACACGGGAAATATGACAACAAAACTAATATCAATGGTTATGCGCTGCAGGGACGGTCGATAACACATAACTTGACACATCGTGCAACACTTCAAGGACCAAATGACAGTTTTGTTTTTTTATACCCTGATTTGGGAACTTATGGCTTTTCACCGAACAATCGAAACTGGAGGGCGTTTTTAGATTGGTATTATTCTCAGAAAGTTAAAAGGTAGAAAACTGTATATTCCAGGAAATATTGCTTCCCAATGGTATAGAAAACTTTCGAGACAAGGTAGAAGTCACACAATGTGGGAAATATGGCACATATATTATGCATGGACAAATAACGAATACACACTATACAGCAATTTTCCAGGTGAGTTGCAAATGCAAGTATCCCAAATGTAAAACAACTTTTTCTATCATATCTCTTTAGAAAAAGAGGCAAAAAAATCATTATTCGAGACTTGATTAGACACGCAAAATGGCAAGTTGTCAGGCAGACTGCCAGAACGACATTATAGTATATTGTATCTTGCATTTTACAAATAATGATACCTTTGATTCGGCTCGTGATTTCACATACCCACCGAATGTGATCAGAATCTCTGATTTTCGCGTTGTGCCGACGTCTGCCATATTCGCAAACATAAATGTTCATTTTTCTGATTCAGTAACATTTTCGCAGAATCATTGAAACAACCTGGTTGAGAAACTCGACATTTTACTTGCATAGTAATACTCGGCCATAATCATCAAAAGATAGAGACTTAAAGTGCTTAAAAAGGGGGATTTTGTTTGAATGGGTTACCATCTACCGACTCACAAATATGTAGGTATTTAAACATGTCGTTCAAAAGTTAACAAATAAATTAAAATTTGTTGAGACAACCGACCACTGTTGTATACAAAGTGTATGTTGCTTTGCGCTATAGTTATATACATTTTCACTTTGACAGCATTTTTATAAGTTACTAATTTGTTTTGCAATGTTTTGATAATATTTCATATAGTGTGTTAAACCTAAGACAAACTGCGAAGTACACATACAAATAAAAATTATCTGTCATGTAACTATGTGTCAACATTATATGAACAAGGTCAAACCTTTTCAGCTTGTTCGTGAACTTCTGTGGACTTTTTCGTACACATTTATTTTCACGCTTTAAACTCATCCGCGGATAAAGCGAAACTAAGTTTGTCGCGAATATTAGTTGGCTTTCAGTATATTTTAATTATGTTTAGCTAGTGCAAAAACCTAACTATTCTGTGACGTTTTTTAAAAAAACATACATTTGTTTGTCTATTAAAATACAATATCAGTAATCACCATAGTTTAGTACGAACGATTGAACACTTCTGAACTTGGTGACATAGAGGCTCATACTCACCAAGACAAAAATGAAAACATTTTGTTTTTCTGATAAAAACATAATGGTCAGGTTTGCAGGTTTTAGTGATTTTGACAGTGTTATGGACTTAAATAGAACACTGTTGTACCATGGTACCTTATTGTTCTTATCTTTGCTAACAACTGTTATGACAGCTTTTAAGTTAAAAAGAAGTTGTATACAATTGTATATGTATCATGTAAATTTGTTTCGATGTAACAATTGCTAACTTTCTTTACTTGTCAGAACACAATGGACTGACGACGCACTGGGCGAAAAAAGGCTTACAGTTCAAGCAAGGTGGTAAAAGAAGTAATTTGCTATTAACTGAATGGAAACAAATATATGAAGAACTTCCGATTAACCCTCCGAAAGTAGATCTTTCTGCAAATGTCATACATGAAAGTCATGTTGATAATTACACAAAACAATGAAATAATGACGACTTTCCGTTGCTTATGCATTTTGTATTGCTGTGCAGTGAATTAGTGCTCGTATATTATATGACACACTGATAGCAAGGTACTAGAATACCAAATACCCAAATCAAGTATCATTCAGCTTACTTAGAAATACGACGGGTGTTTCGTATCAAATGTTATCAGGGTCGGACAACAATATTTACTATTAGTTACAATTACCTATATTTATTGAACTCTTGAAATGAACAAATATTTTTTTTCGGTAAAGAAACATATACAATAACCTATTTAAACATCAATAAGGAAAAGGGCTATTCATAAAATAAATCGAAATGAATATAACAGTTAAAGAACGTACAAAGTAATGTTCAATAAAGTTGTTGCATTTGGTGTTTCGAAATCTAACGAATCGAAAAGTCCGCCTTCGTGGTTTGAGTCACTGACTTGAAATCACTGTTACCTTTCATTGATTGAGGGTCATGGGTTCGAGCCATGATACCGACCATGTCTCTTAATGTGTGAAAGTTATAAGTTTCTTCCGGAGCCAGGGATAGGAATCTTCCAAGGAACGAGGGTTCGGGAAACTTCCCCCCCCCCTTTAACAGTGACCGATATACAGTTGAAACAGGCGTTGAACTCATACAACAACAACTACAACTGCGAGTGTATAGAGTTATAATAAAATACATATCAAAGCTATATAGTGGAAAAATGTAAATGATATTTCAACGTCTGAAGATATAAGACTGATTTTCTTACAAATGTTCAATTGGTGGTTCTGAAAGACTTATGAGTTATCAACCTTGCTATCTAACGTAAGGAAATCTGAAATAATGGATACAGCCCTACTACTTACCATGTGTATATACCTGAGAATCAACGAAGAATATTGTGTGTCCAACTACCTATATACATCCAAAAATCATTTGCTCAAACACAGATGAGATCCATCTTTTTCATTTGAAATGGATTTCTCTTTCTACTTTTGTCAACTGTGCTTTGTTCGTGCTTATTTATTTGTTGTAAAGACTTATACTGAAACTATTTACTGACCATTCAAAAAAATGCTTAATTATAACGCTGAAATTTGGGGTCTATAGGACATAAATATGCTTAACTGATATGACAAAATGATCATTGAAATGATTGAAAGAAATTAAGATCAGAAATTTTCGACCAGAATTTATAAGGGACAAATATATATCTAATGTTTTGATACCGAAGTAATTCTAAGGTTTGCAGGCCTGTAACTAAAATATTTCTGAAAGGACTGTAAAACCCAAAGGAAAAAAAATACACAAAACGCGAGCGTAAAATGTTAAATCATTCATGAATTAATGGAAACAGGAGATTTTTACTGGAATATATTTAGGTAAATCTTTATCTTCTTGTTTTTATACGAGTAAGGAACCCAAGTCTGACAACAACTAACAACTATCAGAAAATGATAATTTTATTTTTTGTCGACAATAAACCCATTTTTTATACATTTATCTGAATCCTTTTAATGTTTATAAATGCTATTTAATATATATTTGTTCCATGGTCCTGGAATGAATCTGCATAAGAGCACAGTAATATATTTCTGATACATGTACCTTGCTTTCTGCAAGGGGGCGGAGCTTAAAACTGTACTCCAAAATAGAGCATAGTTTCAACAGAGTATTTGCTATGATACAAATCAAATAGAGAACTGTTTGCTATGCCTCCTCGAAATAACGTAATTATTTTTGCAAACATTTACTCTATCTAGTGCAAATATTTTATATTAAGAACAATATTGAGTATATTTGCATCAAATTGAAAGAAACATCATCGCTGTAAAATTGTACTTGATAGGTCAACTACGGGCGTATGAAATATGTAAATGATTATGTGAAGTACAGGACATATTTACCTGAATATTTTTTTAATTTGTAATTCAAGGGTATATCTAAATATAAATTTTAGATTATGTAAAGAAACATGAGATGTCCTTATAAAACTCAAGATAGAATACGACTACATGTATATTCATAAAAGAAGACATTATTAATATCAGGCTTGATAATTAGACCATACCTATTCCTTAAAATCGTTTTGCTACAATTGTTAAGTTTCGGGTTTTAAAAAACTAAGGTCTTTAAATCTTTTAAGATATTTCTCAAGTTTTAAACAGTCAATAGAAAAAAAGAATTGTTTATTTACATCAAAACAATATTCTAATTAATAAAATGTTATAATACGATTTAGTAAAAAGATAAAGAAACTATGAATAACAGAAAATCTTAAAAATATAAATGTATTTTTTTCAGATAAAGAATCATTTAAAATAACATATTAAAACTTCAAACTTTAAATTGATTATTCATAAAAAAGAAATACGAATGTAACAGCTAAAGTACGAGCACTTTAATGTTCAATAAATTTGCGAGATTAAGGATTTGAAAAGCTTACGAAATTTAACCTTTATACTGAAAAAGATTTAAGCTTAAGTTAAAAAATGTAAAGGATAAGTTTAGTCCTTTAGTAAGATATAAGACTGAATTTATCACAAATATTCCATTTTGTAGTTTTTAAAGGCTTACAAGTTATAAACATTGCTATCATTTAAAAATAAGGAAATATAGAATAAACATTTGCAGCACCAATGCATGAATACATACCTGAGAATGCAAGGAGAATCTAGCATGCTCAACTTCTTATAAACATCTAAAACATTTGCTCAAACAGAGATCAGATCCACCTCTTTGATTTGAAATGGTTTCTCTTTCTTCTTTTATGAATCATCTGTATGATGTCAAAGCGATTGTGTTTTGGTCGTGCTTATTAATTTGCTGTAATATTAACACTAAAATCAAACAAACTGTGAACACATTATCAACATGTCAGTTGTACATTGAAGCCTTCAATAACTCTAAACAATGTCCTTTTTAAAATCAGTCACAAGTTTATCCTATAAGTTGAAAGGATAACCTCTTGCAAATATTAGTATCCTTGGAAACGATAAATGCCCCCGAAACAACCCCATCATACGACTGGAAGCAAAATCATTACATGAAAATATTTAATAGAGGAGACAATATTATTAAGGGAGATAATTAAGAATAAGAGAAGAACTACTAGGTATAGTTATTCAATGCTGGACTTGCTTCAATCTTTTGTTGTATCTTTTTAAAGAATAAAACACAATGATAAGAGGTAGAAAAAGGAACAACACGCCAAACAACGGGGTGGGTTAAGACTAAATTTTAATGCTCTACCGTGTTCGATCCAACTATGACCGACCTTCATCAGGATGATGATTTTTAAAGAATAAAAAAACAAAGAAGTAAAGGGAGGTAATTCATAATCATGCCGGAAAAAACTGATAATAGTCACATATTTTAGTGGTAAAGATTCCCATGAAATTTTCCAAAAATCACTGACTGCTGAGATATAATGCGGAGTAAAAACAAAACTAAAATTGGTAATTCACAATCATGCTGGAACATGCTGATAATATGCAAACCTTTTTTTATTGGCAACGGTTCCCATGAAACTTTGTCAAACTCAAGTCACCGAGTGCTGAAAAATAGTGTATAGTAAAACAAAAGATAAAGGGAGGTAATTCATAACCATGCTGGGACATGCTGATAATATGCGCATCTTCTTTAATTAGTAAAGCTTCCCACGCAGTACTGTTATATTCCAATCATTGACTGCTGAGAAATGGAAAAGAAAATAATATAAAGACGATAGCAGCGTTGTTATGTTATGTTGTTTTATAAAGGTCCATATCCCGTTTCTAAAGGGATGATCAATGAGGCCCCAGCATGTTATCCCAATATGCCTTCAATTTAAAAATAATTTTATAGCCAAAAGTGGGAGATCTTACTTTTACTGTCTCATTGTAGTATTACTGAATAATGAGTGAGTGTGATTGGATGTCAGAAGTAGGTCACTCACCTTGACCAATGAGATCTTATTTGTGATTGACCTAGATACCTAAGCTGTGTAGGCGTGAGACGGACGATTCCTAACTGAATTAATGCACATATTGATTGACCCCCTTAGTATTTACACATCAATATGCTTTATGATTCTTGAACATGTCATCGGATCCAGCTCATAATCTTAATTATTTATAAGATAGTATTCAAATCAATTCAATTCAATTCAATAGTTTATTGTATAATAAGGCATCCGGCCCATACACAAGTATAATATTATACAAAAGATTTTCATAGAGTGCATTGATATATAGGTACGTAAATACAACAAAGTTGACTATCATACAGAGGTTCATGTATCGACATAGTACTTATTTTGTATATCTCAGTATTGATCAGATTATTGAAAAACTGATAAGTACTGTTCCCTGTTTTGTAATGCATAATATATATACATGGCAACATTGCGTATGATATGTTCATTTTCAGATGACATTAAGTTACTTAACTTGTAAATTGACGTATTCTCAATATATGTATTAGGAATATATTTACAGCGAATGCTGCTATATAACGGACACAAAAGTATAAAATGGTATTCGTCTTCAACATAACATTCACAGTAGGGACAGTCTCTTAACTCCCTTTCAATACCAAAATGTCTACCCTTTTCAATCATGAGTGAATGACGCTGCAATGCACTGAATTTGTTGATATCAACAACATTTACATACTTGTCAACTTTATATACTGTTTTGTACTTTGCATAATAAAAATGTTTTGCGTTATGATAACATCTATCCCTCCATTCCTGGATATACTGGTCCTTTAATCGCTGTACATATTGCAATAGAAACAGATTAGGATTGTCAACATTCTGTGCTTCCCAAACATATTCGTAGCCATTTACATACAAGTGAGTTCGTAAATCAGTTGTCCAGTTATTATAACCAATACTGTCATAATACATTTGCATATTGTAACACATTCGTACGTATCTGTCTTCAGGTAAGTTCAACAAACGTATCCAATATTTAACTGTACGCCTAGCAGCAAAAATATACAACGGGAATCTGCCTAAGTCACCTAAAATTGCATCATTACATGCACCTTTGTTCACTTTCATAAACCTTTTACAAGCAAAAATGTGCACATTTTCAAGACATTTTGGTTGCTTAAGACCCCAAATTTCAGAACCGTACAATGCAATAGATGCAACCTTTGAATCAAATATTTAAAAAAAACGTTGTATATGGAAGATATGGATAATTGTACAATGAACTAAATAAATGCATTAGTACTTTCTTTGCCTTAAGCGACATGGCCTCGGCCATTTTGTACATAGAAAGCTTATTTGAAAAATATATGCCAACGTAAGTAAAACCATTAAGTACTTCTATGTCCAATTCCTTGTAATTCCATCGATCTCTTACACTTAATCTACCTCTTCGTTTGAAAACAAGAACTTTTGATTTAGCTGTATTTACAACAAGTTTACTATCTATACAAAATTGTTTCAATATATTCTATATTATACTATGGGGTCAACGACCCAATGACATGCAAATGCAAATGGAACTTACAAAACCTAAATGTAATTTAGACCTTCAGACGCCAAGAAAAGACTCCAGGTATGACAAGTGGGACCGACGGACAGTTCCGTTTCTGACCAACACCAGCAACTAAGACCGCCGATCTAGGATGTGCTGTCGTTGAGATGCATAAATTCTAAAAAGAAATTAACGAATCGAAACTGTATCTATTTCTTTACGTTTTTGTAAGATAAAAGCTTGAAAGAGTTGTTATATAATAGACCATAATTAAAAAATTTTGATCCGGTCCCGGTTTCCTGTACTGCATTTTGATATTGAATGGGCTCTAAAACAACAACTAAACAAACCTTCAAAATTGCTCTGTTTGTTTTGTCCTCCTCAATTAAAGCATCGTCAAAATTACCATGTTAACAGGTACTTGTCCACTGTGTAACTTTTTCCATATACCTGAAATGGTAACAAACAGGGTAAAATAGATTAGTATTATAAAATTCAGAGCTATGCCTTAACTTCAATCGAAATTTATACATTCACTGAATTATGGGGATTGCTTGAGATAGTTTTACAAGAAGGAAATATAAGATGTTTACGTATATGTATGTATGTTGTTGCAGCAATAAAGTTAAACGGAATTTTTCAAGTTCTGCTTTTGACGTCCGATGTGTAAATGGGATTTTACGCCCCTTTCGAAAATAGTTCAGTCTTATCATGCGGTCAGTTGATACATTTTTCCCTCTGGTTGCCATGTCAACCAGAGTTCTGCATGGAATGGAATTCTTTGAACAACTTATAAAGGGTCCACTGACGCAACATTCCTGTAAAGTTTGTCTATAACCGGCCAAGGGGTTTTGGAGGAGACAAGCTACAAACGACAAGACAGCGGGATCCTTAAAGCTCACGTTGGCATTCCATGCAAGGTGAGATAAAAACTGAACTAAGATTTGTACCTCTTTGAATAGCAAATAGTGTTTTCCAGAAATGATAACCTGCTGAACAACTCCTGATCACGTACTGGATTTAAGGAACAGTAGGCACGGTCTTGTTCCTCGCACTTCATAATTTAGAAACTCCTGAAATGATCACAGTAACTTTTAGGAAACTTTTTTTAAAGATGTACAAGAGTCTCAGTAGGTGACATAATTATGGCTCTGAAGAGGCACGTTGGCACCAAATAATGATATCTATCAAGGAGCAATGGACAACGTGTAGAATTTGTAACTCCATAAATGCCCCTACTTCTAGAAAAAAGTGAGGCAAAGTTATGTAACCTGCAGTAACTACTTAGCTTATGATGATGAGTAATTTTTTTAATTCAGATATGAGGTCGTTAACATGTCAGTTTCAATGATTTGAAATACAACAGAAGTACCTAAAATGGAAGGCAAGTCTTGAAGTATTTGCTCTTACAGTTAGAGGAAAGGAAGGCCCTGGTTAATTGATAGCAAATTTTACTACATCCAGATAAGCCGCTATGTTTTCATCACAGGCTCCTTCATACACATTAAGGCTCTTGCCTTTAAGTTTCATTCTTGAAAAACGATCGTTGATTTGTTTAATAACTGGGTCAATGCTTGCTTTGAAAGCCTCTGTTTTATATATCAGCAAGATTTCTGACAGCATCCAGCGACGATTTTCTTTTTAACTGTTTTTCAAATTGTTCGTTCATTTCCTCACGGCACAGTGACACATACTGTTAGACTAAGTTAAGTATGCTCATACAGCGTTCAACTATGATTTGGCGCAGTACGTAGTGCAACCAAGCAGTCTAAATCAGGTGCAGTAAACATTTCTAAGAGTGATGCTTTTACAGTGTCATAAATCAATCGATGGTCGGGACCGCCACCAGTAAAAATTCACAATATTGGTCTATCTGAGTCAACATCATTCAAGGCGTAATTCTCACGTAAAATACTTACTAGCTCTTTGCAATGTCGGAATTGGTGTTGATGCCTGAAAGACTTTATTTTTACATGTAACATACATATTTCCTTGAACGAAACTGTCATCAGCACAGTCTGGAATATCTGTTACAAGAACAACAGATGGAACTGTCAACGTGAAAATCATGATCAGCAGCAATACGTTTTTGACCAGTCATGACTTAGTATGTGACCTCTCGCTCCAGTTGATACTGGTATGCCTGGTTCACCTATAGGCACTATAGCTTTATCGTAGAGGCAAACGAAACATAATGGGCATTTGGATGAGTCACTCTCGCCATTCTTGTTTGCACTCGGAACTTTACATTGAAACGTGATGTAAATCTGATCGCAGTTTCAGCAAACTGGTTTGATGGTGTATATTGTAAAAGTAGAGCTTCAGTACTTAGTACAGAAACCCCATCAGGTAAGCGTTTCTTGACTTGTTCCCTCAGACCCTATATTGATATGCTTAAAGGCATGTACAGTTCTTGTTCTTTTCCAACCCCATCATAACATTCATCATACTTTGTCTCTCTTTAATTCATTTACCTTAATTCTAGTATCGTTTCCAAGTAAGAACTCTGATACATGGTCATTTACTTCCCCCTGTTTCGAAGATTCAGCAGTAGGTTCGCACCCCATTAGATCAAAATGCATGTTGAGTAGAACTGACTTGGGGCATTTCACATAGTCAATGTACCTGTTTTTAAAATCTGTACGCATCTGTCCATGAGAAAACTTTGGCAATTCCTCATTTACACAATTCATGACAATACTATTCTTTTCCAAGCGTGTCTGGGATGCATCAATGGGAACTGACCAAACAGAATTTAATGTTCCGACACTGCCACCGGCCAGTCTGTATAATATTACCGGTTTGGAAATGTTAAAGATGTTAAATATATTCTTTACGTTCGCATCTGTCTGCGAGTTAGAAGAAATCAAGATCCAAATATTCATAATCTTGATGTCGAGACAGTTATTCATCCAAATCAGTGTATCTACTTTCCACTCTTTTGTTTGGGGAAATGAAATGACAGGACGTTTCATTTTTCTAACAGGCGCTGAAGTTTTTAACTTGATTTGCACAAAAGTTTTCCTTTATTTTCTTGTTTGACTTTAGTCTGTCACTATACTTGACTAAAGCAGACATCAGACTCTCAAAATGCAACCTTATATACTTAGAAACTTGTCACAAATATCTGGAACAGGACAACTGTTGTCTTTTGGTCCACATACAATAAAGCATTCGTCAGCTTTGTAAATACTCTTTCATCTGACATCAGACCGTCCTCAGACCAACCACAACATAGTTCCTCTCCTAAATCAGATCACACTGCATTTTTTGAGGACCTGAAATAGAAAAGAAATATGCAGGTTAGATTCTATTTAAATTCAAACACCTGCTACTGATATGAAAATATTCCACATCCATTCTCAGGAAACTGATGTTTTACTTGTTGAAAAATATGATGCTATTGCACTGAGTACACCACTCTTAGTACGCTTATGTTTAAATGAATTTACAGTAGTACACGATAACATATAGATGTAGTTAAATAATGATGATGAGACGTATACTAATACAATTTATCTTATATTAAATAGCAATCTTATATATTTAAAGTCAGCAAAATAAAAATGAAAACAAACATAAGCTTACATGAGCTTTTGAACCGACCGCACAGGTTTTGGCGTATGGTGGCCATTCTGTGGTAGAAAACCAGAGAACCTGGAGAAAACGCACCAGTCTGACCACCTACCATCTCACATACTACCTAGGACGGGGATCGAACCCGGGTTGAATTGGTTAGAAGCGAGTGCGCTAACAGTAACATAAATCCATTCATTATATTTCATTCATGACGTACTGGTCCTACACAGTGGATGCGTAACACTAACAGTATTAAAGTAGAAATTAATGTTACATTATCTCATTAACATGTAAGATAGAAAGAAGAAAATAATTATCAACAGGTTCCCTGTCAAATTATCTTATATGTGCAAAAAGACCCAGGTAAATTTATTATTTCTAAGAAGTTAAATGATGTTTTTGGCACGCATAAAGTGTAAATGTGATATCTTCGGGATAATTTTGTAAAATTTACATATCAAATTGGATTATTCTTTCCGTTGGATTGACACTCAGTTATCTGTGCTAAAACAGACTTGGTACGTGGCATTCCCTGTTTGATATTATTTTTGTTTTTTTGGTGACATGTGTCTAAAACATACATAAAAGTTTGACAATAATATCTGATCTATACAAGGGTCAAACCATTAAGACAACAGAGAAATGAATTTTGCAAAATGGCCAGCGAAACCTTTTTTTATGGCAGTGGCTAGAGTTAGGGTTCCATACCGTAACTCTAGCCTCCGATTATAGGCATGTCAGTTGCTTTAATATATGCATGATGATGTATTGTGAACTTAGACATTTTACTAGTAATCGTGAATAAACTTATATGTTGTAAATACAGCAGTTTCACAGCCGCCATTGCCATATACCTATGAATGTCTCGTTAATTTATATATCAAACAGTATTAAACCAGGGACAAAATGAAAATGTATTTCCATCGGTTTCAAGTTTCCAGCAATAGGTACACAATATGGGTCAATCTCATTAAATGTTTGTAATCACCACGATATCTTATTCAATCGATCATCTATATGGAAAGGTGTTTCCGATTATAAGAAAGGGAAGTAATTAAATGCGAAGCTGCTGATAATTAAGGGAACACTGAGCCTCTACAATTTTGACAGATTACTATAATTGTTGTCAATGGAAATCCTTTGAGGTCATTGTTCAGTTATTTCAAAGTGATATGTATGTTACCTGTAGGCAGGTTTAGGTATATGGTGATTAATCAACTGGTAAGTCGACTTGTTAGCGCAGTCCCGGTTAGCATAACTAATTTGGCATTGCAATGTGGACCCCCTTTCATAGATCTGACATTTTATAATTGTTATACCTTTACGCCTAATTTTAATGTTCTGGATACTTAGTGGAAAGTTTACTTTCACTATCGGGTACTACCGACCAATATTACACGTATATAATTTCAGTTTATCTCGTTCAAATCACAACTTTTCTACTCTAAAATGACGGATTACATATCACTTTACCTGAAAACATTTATTAAAAATTTCACCACTGATTTAAAATCGAGGTGTTTTAACTCAAAGGGGCAATTTTACACGCACGCTGTATATCGGCAGGTGACCTTCATCGTCGGAGGGTTGATTGTTATCTCAACTATTCATACTTCACCGATTGATGCGGGTGTGTAATAGGCTGGTAAACTGAGTTTGGAATTGTGTTAGCATCATTATTAAACTAAATCTTATTGTGTAAAATTATAGATACATTTAAATATGAAATAGTCCTGCGTTCTTGTTTGCCCAACGAATATCTGCTGGGATATCTCTACAGGTATTTTCACATCGTAGTGAGACGTTGAAGGCAAACAAGTCTAAATATGTCAACCTGTAAAATCGGTTTGCCTCCGATCTGGAAAGAGTGAGACTAAGTCACGGTGATCCAAATGCCCTGGGTTCCTATCCCAGTTGTGCCTGCTGCCTTGATTCTTTAATTCACTGCTACTGTACCTGTTAATTTTCATTCTTTTGGTGGCCTTGGTCTGTCTGGCAACCTGAACGACTTTTTTATTAATAAACTGAAAGTATTTACCACCGCCATGTTGTTGTTGCTAAGGTCTTATGATTCACTAAATACAAAATCAACAAACCGACAATTAAAGTCGGCAAGCATCTGGCATCACATGCTTTTGCCCATGAATATTCCATCTTCAATAAGTGCTGTTGTTTTTTTTCATAGATACAGATATATTTTTATTTCTTTATGGAATACTTAAAACCGGAAATGTGCATAGCTTTTGTAAAAATGTCCACAAATGTTTCTTAAACACTTAAACAGCCATTTTTCTGTTATTTTTTTATCCTGTTTATTGCAACACGTGTAGCAGGCGCGGCCATGATGTTTCCAGACGAAGTAAAAACCGTCACCGTACCGTTCTAGAACGCGCGACTCATTCCCTGTTTGATATTATTTTTGTTTTTATAGCGAGCCCCAACAATTAATCGATTATTGTTTATAGTGCGGGCGCAAGAAAATAATAATAAAAACAAATTATGTTAGAAAGAAAATCGTGCGATAAACCCGATGACTTATTAATTTGGTGTGGCCTTAAGGGAGTTATTTACTGAGGTGACAATGTCTTAGTAGGACTTGGTAAGAACAAGAGCAGCTGTGGTTTCCGTCTTGCTACGCTTCTTCGACTTGATGCGCTTCCTGGACTTGCTGTACTTCTTCGACTTGCTGTGCTTACTGGACTTGCTGCGCTACATATACTTACTGCACTGTCTGTACTTGCAGCGCTACTTGTTGAGGTTGTTGGACTTGTTGCGCTATCTGGTCATGCTGCGTTTCATGGACTCGCAGCGCTACTTGAACTTGCTGCGCTTGTTGGACTTGGTGCGCTTGTTGGTCTTGCTACGTTTGGACTTGCTGCGATACCTTGACTTGCTGTGCTTCTGGACGTGCTGCTCTTCCTGGACTTGCTGCGATACCTTGACCTGCTGCGTTTCCTGGACTTGCTGCTCTACCTCGACTTGCTGCGCTACTTTGACTTGCTGCGCTTGTTTCAATTACTGCACTACCTGGATTTGCTGCGCTTGTTGGACTTGCTGCGCTTGCTGGACTCGCTGCGCTTGTTGGACGTGCTGCACTGCCATGATGTTTCCGGACGGAGTGAACCCGCGACTTATAGCGACCCCCCAAAGATAACCGATTATGTTTTTATGATACGGGCGCAAGCAGATAATTAAGAAATATATTTTTTGTGTCAGAAAATAACCGTGCGTCAAACCTGAGGACCAATTTGTTAATTTGGTGTAGCCTAAAGAGGATTATCTACTGAGGTGACAAACTCTTACTTAGACTTAGTAAGAACTGGAGCAGATATGCTTTACGGAATTGCTACGCTACTTGGACTTGTTGCTCTTCCTGAACTTGCTGTACCTCTTCGACTTGCTACGCTTCCTGGATTTGCTGCACTGTCTGAACTTGCTGCACTGTCGCTACTTGAACTTGCTGCGCTTGTTGGACTTGTTACGTCTGTTGGAATTACTGCGATACTTTGGCTTGCTGAAAAAAAAATGCATGAAATAGATAGTTACAATAAAAAATTATTACTCTTGACACAACCCCTTTTTCTGAGAAAGTACTTCCTTTTCTTTAAATACTTATCACGAATAACTCATTCTGCTGCTAAATATCCGGATTTACTAGACCTCTGGGCGTCTGTTGTACGTTGCGCTTCAAACTGGGAGATTTCTTTGTGGTCTTGTCTACTAAGATATTCACCCAGAATGTGTTCTGATCCTTTTATTGCCTCAATTGGAAATCAGTATTATTATAAAAACAACATCCATCTCATGATCCTCCGTTTTCAATCTTGTTTGTCTGTTTATAGGACAATGCACTGTTGTCCGTGTGTTTATTGAATACTTTTTCGTACAAGTACGTTTCTTTATACCGAAGATGATAGCAAGACATTCTCTCTTAGTTACTGAGTAGTTACTTTCATGTTAAAGAATCTTTTGCTATCGGAAACGCATTCGTGCTTCTGCAGTAGTGCCGATCCTATTCTCGTATCTGATGCATCGCATTGCAGGATAAATTCCTTCGAGAAGTCTGGAAGTCTTAATATAGGAGCTCGGGTAAGTTTTTCTTAAGTAACTTAAATGCTCTATCATGTACTGGACTCCATTAAATCGTATATAGATGTCCTTTCTTTGTTTGGTCTGTCAGTGGAGAAACAATTTCGGCAAACATGGCAATAAATCTCTTAGTTGATGGAATCGCTGCCTGTGTGATGCGTTCGATTTTCTCATCTTCCATCTGTATCACACCATTGCCAACCATGTGTCCTGTGAATCAAATATGTTCTAAGGGCCAATAATTCAATTGCGACGAGCGGACGGTAAGACCTGCTTCACTGATTTCGACGAACATTGTGCGGAGCATTCCATGTTACTGTATGTCCAAGGATATCATCAACATAGTTGTCGACATTTTTGCAACTGTTCAGCATTTTTTTCATCATACGATTGACCGTCGCTCAGGAGTTGACCATCCCAAACGGAATTTTTTAATGGAACTGGTAGCTTCCTTTATAAGGTAACACATTTGTACAGTACCATGATGATTATCTTTACGGTCAGGGCATTATGAAATAATTGGCCCGCGCGTGAGGGCCGATTATGCGATAATCGGCCCTCAGAAAAAACACGCGACGTCAACGGCTACAAATGACGTCACCTCTTGAATAAAATGGCCGCCAGCGAGAAATCAATTGAATCGCGATCAAAAGAGATCATTAAAAAAAGTGATAGACAAAAGATTTTAAATTGTGTGTGTAATAAGATACACACGAGTTTATCGAAAGTAAAACTATTATCAACACTAGGTAAAAGATGACGCGTAACGATAAAAACTTCAAGGAATGACCGTGAAGTGAGGAAAAACACCAACTTCAAATCATCATCACTAAATGAACATGATCTGTGCATTACTAATTTTTTTCTAGTATCTAGTTGTTTTGCACATTGTATCATAGAATACTGATTAAAAACGTAAGATATGTATTATAGACTGGGCCGGGCCGGGACGTATAATCGGCCCTCAGTCGCATAATAGCACTCGGGCTAATACCCTCCTGCCATTATGCTTCCTGCGGGCCGATTGTCACGTCCCGGCCCGGCTAAGCCGTGTATTATCCTCTAATCATAATATCCCTATTCTATAGTACAGTCTATTAATTTCAGAAACAGTATTGTAGCACGCAGGTTAATATCAAAGGTACATCTATGGTTAAAGTAAGTAGTACCATATACTGGTAAGTTAGCAAACGCCTTTGTCCCAGCTATATCTTTATCTTATGTATAATAAATGTATTTTTACACGAGACTGTACTCTAACCAAGTGCATGCGAATGAGTAGTTACAAACAAATGTAAGCATGTCCACGGCTTTTTACAAGAGTATTCTAGAGCTATATAAAATATGTATTTTCGGGTCAGTTTGTCAAGAAGATTGACTGCCATAATGAGATCGAAATTATTCAGTTATACCTTATATTTTTGTGATATTATCACAGAAATACAGAAATGACGTCTGATTTCTAATTATCTCATACAGTTAACATTGTATCACTGAAACGGATCAAATGGGATATTAGTAATATTATTTTTCTCAAAGTTAATTTCTTTCACCAGTTTTACTGAAAAAGTTTGACTGCCATAATGAGATCGAAATTATTCAGTTATACCTTATATTGTTGTGATATTATCACAGAAATACAGAAATGACGTCTGATTTCTAATTATCTCATTCAGTTTACATTGTATCACTGAAACGGATCAAATGGGATATTAGTAATATTATTTTTCTCAAAGTTAATTTCTTTCACCAGTTTTACTGAAAAAGTTCATTGTCGTAGATGAATACGCCACAATGTCACCGCATCATATACCATTTCGTTTTAGCCTTGGTTCTATTTCTGGAATGTCTAACCTTCTTATATGTGCCCAATGCCAGAAAGTGCTGTTTTCAAAATGTGTCACTGAATTCTTCAACTATTGCATTTTTTTACTCGTACGCGCGGCGTATATTCATTATAATTTTTCATTAAAGAGCAGTTTACAAATGCATATTTTAATATCAACAAATACTACATATAAATGGTGGTAGTTTTAAACAAAGATTACATATATATGTAATGCAGTGTGTAAACCGTTTTCTGGAAATGTGTGGGAATAAAAAACTTTTCATTACAGTTGTAATCGTTTATATAGCAGTAGTAATTGCATATTCTTTTTTAATGTGTTCTTGGACATATTTAAGAGCTAATGGATTTTCGTATAAGAATTTCCTGACGAAAATTGAATCTGAAAACAAAGTATCGACTCTTAATAACACAATGCAAACTTTTGGCGTCTCCATAGATAACCATGTACCAACAAGCAGAACAAATGTTAGAAAGATCATTTTTGACTACGAAAAAGAAAATCTAACTAGGCCTAACGTTTGTGATAAATGTTTTTTCATACATTTTGATTATACTATTTCAAACGAAGTTATATGTAGTGGGGGAGACTTTAGAGATATAGAAATTCTTATTCTCGTCACGACTTCCTGTGATCATTTCACAAGAAGAACATTTCTGCGATCCACCTGGCTGAAACATGCACATAACAATACCTCAAACATTCGCTATGTATTCCTTTTAGGAGAAACAGATAGTATCAGCATGCGGCAAACAATTTTGAATGAAAACCTTATTTATCGTGATCTTGTAGTGGCTAACTTTACAGACAGTTACAGAAATCTGACTTTAAAAACTCTAATGGGTCTTAAATTTGCTGTATCAAATTGTGGACATGCAAAGTATGTAATGAAGACGGACGACGACATGTTTCGTAACATACCAGTGATTCTAACACTTCTGCAAAATAATACGAGGTCATTACATAACACCATTTTAGGAAACTGTAAACGTGGAATACCTAAAAGAAGCAAAGAGTCAAAATGGTACGCATCTTATCGGCAATATCCATATCGAAGATACCCACCCAGATGTGCTGGTCCATTATATGTCTTTAACATGCATGTTGCTAGACGCATAACTGAAATATCTCCGTCTGTTCCATTTTTTCATTTGGAGGATGTTTATATCGGCATGTGTATAAAACAACTGGGATTTAAAGTACTAGACTATAGAAATTTGAACAGTAATTTAGTTCATAAATAATGCAATATTCTCAAGGCGCTCTCCGTGTCAGTTCACAAGCTGTATATATGGCGGAAAAAGTGTTAACTTTAAATAACTCAAAAACAAGTTCAGATGTTCATTATCTTTTCATAGTGAGAAAAATACATTTACTTAGTATGTGCTATTGTGATGAATGTATTACACTTCATGGCAAATCAAATCTTAATTTAGATATTTTTTATTTGAGATTTGTGAAATTAAGGTTGTCGAATAAATGTAAATATATCAAATAATTAAACGTTCTTATGTATTTCCGTTAAATGTTTCAGAACAGAGATGTCTGAGCGTTAAAAGATTATCATTTTTCCAAGCCATAGAGAGCTTACAACTTGTGTCAAGGTGACAATCTTTCACCTATTATCTTTTCACTATTTTTCAACGACCTAGAGTCTTCCGTGACAATTTCCGGCGCCACGGGTATCAATTTCCATTTAGGGAATGCACAACAATGGTTATAATAACTCGTTATTTTTTATGCCGATGACAATGTCATAGTTTCGGACATCGAACATGACATCCTAAATACATTGAAGTATCTTTCTCAAGATTGTAGAACGTGTAAGCTTTTTGTTGATTTAGAAAAAAAAAACAAGGTTATTATATTTAGAGCACGTGTTACAAGTAAATATCATTTTCGTTTTCGCCGGTAGGTCCTTCACACTAAATTTGTAGGTGGAGTTTATTAAAAGCAAATTTTGAACTACAAATTATCTAGTTATACTCGCCCTAAAGTGTTATTTTTGTTTTTAACTCCTACCTCACTTGGTCAAAATTTCCCCTTTTTTCTGATAACCTTTGCCCATCATTTATGTACCAAACGATGCATCATGGAACACTCTTTAAACGCACATATAACAATGATTCCCCCGATTTGTTTTCATCAAGCTATGTTCAAGCAAACTAAGCGGAAGTTTCTTATTTTGTTTAGTATATATATATAACTAAGACTTAAATGTAATAAAGTCTTATAATTCAAAAAGTATACAAGGTACTGATATTGCTCTTGTACACTGCAGTTCCTCTGGTTGTGCTCTATTACTGTATGAAGTAATGAAGTAATTCCCTTTGAAATGTTATGAGTTATGCTCCTGACAAGAAAGATTCAATAAAGGGAGATAATGAAAAATAAGGCTATATATGGTTATGGTTCTTGGGCACTGCACTTCTCCTTAACGTCCTCTCTCAATGTATGCAACAAATTTCCTTCAGGACTTTTACAGTAAAGCTCCGGACAAGGAAATATAACTAAAGGGGATAATTAAAAAATTAGGCAAAGTAGAGTTATGCTTGTTCAAAAATTAGCCAAAGTAGAGTTAGGCTTCTTCCATACTGCACTTTCTCTCATTATGTTCTACCATTGTATGAAGTTTCAAGTTATTAACTTTAATACTTTTGTAGTTTTGCTTCGAACATTGAAATGGGGAAGGACGGATGGACAGAGGTATTGACGGACGGCCGGATGGACAGAGGTATGGACGGTCGGACGGACTGACGGAAGGACAGACGAGTCGATTTTTATATGCCACACGAAGCTCCATGGGGGCATAAAAATGAAATCTACATGCAAAACTGTATAATTTGATTAAATTTCACTGCTGTACCCTAAAAAACAAGACAAGAACTATCTGATGACAACACGCTCGACTGTTCGAACCACTTTGATAGTACAATTAACATGTCTATATCGTATTAGCTAAAAATTAATCAAATAGGTGATTACTGAGATAAGAGTAAAACAAAAGCATGCATGAACATTTTTGTTAATTAAAAATCTGTTTGCATTATATTCGATCAAGAGTTACGTAATTTGAATGTTCGAGATGCTTTATGGAAGTTTCAAATAAATCAAATCACAGGATGATACTGAGATATTATTATGAGACTTATAATAGCTTGCATGCTAAACTTTAAGCAAAATTTCTTAGTTGAACAAGGGCTACAATTTAATCAAATTTTATCAAGAGTTATCTAACTTGACTGTCTGATACCCCTTCAGAGTTTTATGATGTTTCAAATCAATCCGATCACAGGCTAATGATATATAACTATGGAACGCCTTTACTGTCTTATTATGTTGTATTGTATTATACGCAGTGCATTTTTATGTATACGAGGTACAAATTTCATTTGACATGGTACATGCATATTTAGATGGGGTCACTTTTTTGTGATATGCAGTGCTTTTTCTTTTATATGTGGTGGTTATTTAATAATATGCAGAGCAAAAGTGTGTGTATACAGTAGAATAACCATTATATGTTGTACAAACAACGTTATATGCAGTACAAACAACATTATATGCAGTCAGTTTTTCGATACATGGGGTGGTTTTTTTATTATTTGCAGTAGTTGTACCTTTATACGTTGTATGTTGATTAATATATGTGGTAGATGTTTAAATGTATGAAGTGATTTCGTTTCAGTGTATAAGTGGTGAAATATTACTTATACTAAGATAATAAACCAATATGTGCGGTGCATATGTCAATATACATGGTGTCAACAACTTTGTATGCAGTAAATTCCTTTTAATTATGTTTGGTCCAAAGAACTATATAAGCTGTACATACGGCATTATATGCGGTGCTTTTCCCATTATGGTGATGATACTTAAAGACAGTCTCTAAAAATACTCTCGGCGGAAATTAGCGAGTAAGCTAAGAAAAATTTGCCATGACACCGTACATTCAACATCGAATAGTGCTTGCATGTACCTTAAAGATTGTTTGTCTGCATGGTCACATAACCCATGGATATTTCTAAAGTACTGCATATTTGAGATATGGACTTTAATGTAGTTTATACAAAACTTTAACCAGAATTTCTTAGTCGAAAAAAGGGGCCATACTTTGCATTATCTGCAAGATAAAGTGAATCTAGCATGTTCATGAGTTGTGGATAATGAAATCCATCATAGGGCTGAGATACGTCCTAAAAAACGAGGCTCTGCCGAGTTTTTTGGGACGTATCTCAACACGAGGATGGGATTTCCTAATCCACAACTCAATGAACATGGTAGATTTATTTTCTCACCGTTTTAATCGCATTTTCATCGCAGGGACAAGAGTGATTCTTTCTCGTTACATTATTCTATTTTATTCCGTGTATTGCACAGTAATACTTACTTGAGCCGAAGCACTCTCTATCCGCTACACAAAACAATTCAAACATAATTCCCTGTTAAAATCTGCATTGAATAAAAAAAAGAAACAAACACTTCGAATCAATACTATACAAGAAACAACAGTGTAATCAAATAGCTGTTTCAAATCAATTCTTTAAAACTGTAAACTTCAATTTTACCTATTCAAATTTCAATGTAAATGTTTAGATTGACTTTGGAATTGAAGATACCACCGTTAATAGTGCTTGCCTTGACCGTATAGTAAAAACTCGGCATATCATATAACGCAAGTGTAAAAACAGGATGGGGATGAAAAAATGAAATCAACTTTTTCTCGAATTTTACTTCAAAACTGCTATAGATGGATAGAAAATGATCTAACTAAAAAAATGAATACCAACAACGCTATGTTTATTTCAAAAATAAAAATTTTACAGTCATTTTTCGATTTTTATGTGTTGTGCTGGCTGTTTATAATTTACGTAAAATGAGAATAAGCGGTCAAGGGTAAGGTTTTCTACCACCGGTAAATGAGCGGAAATATGTACCTCATAGGTGAGAAAGAGTTAAGTTATTTAAATAGGTGTGATGGTTTGGAAGCCTTGTTTAAAATTTAATACATTCAGTAGTTAATGAGATACGGATTTCGGTAGCGCGTCTATGCTTGATTTTGTAATTGTGCTTATTAGGTCCACCATCCTCGTTCGAGGTATAGTCGGTACGACCCGATCTATGCTTGATGACGTGGCCGCTATTTATATACCTGCTTACTCGGTATTTTCCGGCTAAGTAATGCCGGAGAATGCCGGAAAGTATGATCATCGTAATGAAAAATGTACCGCATATAATGCTGTATGCACCGTGTATATAGTAGAATGGACCGAACATAATAAAAAAGAAAATGTCGTTTCCGCCATGTATATTGCCAAATGCATTGCGTAGAATGTTTTTTATGAACAAATAAATAATAATTCACCACGTATAGAATCAATCGCAAGTACTTCATATATTTAAACATCTATCACACCTATTGAACAACATACAACGTATAAAGGGAAAACTACTGCGTATAATCAAAATACCACCACATGTATCGAAACATTGACTGCATATAATGTCATTTGTACTGCATATAATGTCATTTGTACTGCACATAAAGTTGTATGTATTGCACATGACGTTGTTTGCACACCATATAATGGTTATTCTACTGTATATACACATTTTTGCACTGCATATGATTAAATAACCACCATATATAACGGAAAAGGCACTGCATATCATGAAAAATGTACCATGTCAAATTAAATATGTACCTCATATACATGCAAATGCACTGCGTAAAATACAATACAACATGATAAGACAGTAAAGGCGTTCCATATATAACCATGATCGTAATTTGCATGTAAAACTTTGACCAAAATGTCTAAGTCCAACAAAGGCTGTAATTTGAATTAAATTTGGTCAAGAGTGATCTGACTTGATTTCCGACACCTTTGAAAAGATAAAGGAAGTTTTAAATCAAGACATGTGCATGATAGTAGCTTGCATGAAAGCTTTAACAAGCATGTCAAAGTTCAACAGGGATCTTAATTTCAATAATTAAAGTAAAAATTATCTAACATGACTGTCTGATACCTTGAAAATTTTGTCCAAGTTTCCAGCCAATCCTTTGGGGGATGATGGTAACTTGCAAAAAAAGAAAACAATTTCTAACCTGCATGCAAAACTTAAACCAGAATGTGCAAGTCATTTGGAATATATTCAGTCAAGATTTAACTAACATGACTGTCTGATACCCCTAAAAACAAAAATAATATCAAACAGGGAATGCCACGTACCAAAAACGCAGCCTCCCCAAAACGAACCCCACAGCACCCAGAAGTGCACACCACCAACACACACACACACACACACACGCACACACACACGACACACACACACAATCATGTACACACACACATATACACTACCAACACACACTAGCATACAAAGCAAACACACGAGGACAAAACGAACAATTAAAGGAACACAGTGGGGCACCGCCTTGGAACGGTCAGTGGCAAAAACACCACTGGGGAGCTTAAACCGGTTTATGGTGCGCACCCAACCTCACTCTTACCCCCACCATGTTCCAAAGTCACAGGACAGTGTAAATAAAAGTAATCCCTGCTAGGTGAATCTCTAACACACGCAATGGAAACAAAAGGCATGGTATGTAAAACACAAAAATGCTCGTGTATAAATATATAAAAAGCAAACCTTGAGAACCAAAAACCGTATGTACTCAATGCCTTTGCAGAAGACAGAGCACCAAGAGAAGCACCTTTAAGGGCCCGACGAAACAGGCCAGAGGACAGAAATCAAAACAGTTTCGTCCCAGTGGGATTTAAAAACTGCCCATCACAGAGTCCTCCCCCTCTTCCGTCAGACACAATCAAAGAGGGAAGCATAGCGTCCAACTGTAAACGGGTTGAACACCAAACATGCGGTGTGTCTCAAAACAGTTGGGTCGTAACCTCTTTTAACAAAACGTTTTATAATTTTAGCAAATACAGTTGGAAAATTGCCATGACCCAAAATCTTACGAAGTTTGTAAACCACATCCCCATAAAAATCGGGTTTTGAAATACCTTCTCGCAGAAGAGTCTTTAGATTACTATTGAATTTCAAAACCAAATCAGAATTACGATAGTAAAATTTAGCAAAATATTTACGCAATTTGTAATAACGGTAGCCCTGTTGAAGAAGTTTATTTGTAATATATTGATTACGTTCATTGAAATCCTCAACATAACTACACGCTCTGGCAAACCGAATTAACTGAGAAATGTATACCCCATAAGATGTAGCATGAGGTACATCCCCATCCAAATGGGGGAAATTTACAATACTAAAATTAAAATCATCCCTCTTGTCATAAATTTTGGTATGTATAATATTGTTATAAATAGAGAGATGTAAATCTAAAAATGAAGCACCAGTATCCAAATTGTTAGTTTTAATTAACTGGAGTTCCCGGGGATAAATAGTGTCCACCAATTGACCAAAAAACGGGTTATCCATATTAAGAATATCATCCAGATAGCGTGATGTATTATTAAAAGCAGTGATAATGTCTGCCTGCGTGTCTGGAGAAAGACTCAACATAAAGTCTCTTTCATAACAATATAAAAACAAATCTGCGACAAGGGGTGCACAATTTGTTCCCATGGGAATACCGATTACTTGTCTGAAAACTGCATTCCCAAACCTTATATAAATGTTGTTCAATAAAAAGGAAAGGGCTTTACAAACTTCGTCACAGGTCCACATAGTATAATGTTTAACAATACAGCTAGTAAAAAAAGCTTTATCGAAATTGCAGGCGAGAAATGTAACATTCTCCCTGGCAAAAGTCTTTTGAATTAGGGCAGTTAGCTTGTCATTTATCAAATTATGTGGTAAAGTGGTATACAGTGTAGAAAAATCGTATGTACTGACTGAAGTTACTTTGTAATTATTAACTTTAAACTTATCCAGGATTTCGCCAGAATTTTTGATCGACCAAAATAAATGTTTACCAGAGTTTTCGTATACTTTATCACAATATCTTTTCACGTGGGCTTTTATAGCAGTTAGGCAAGATGTTAATAGTTTTGAAATATTTGTAGTGGTACAAGAGCTTGAATTAGCGATGAAACGAGCTTTATATGGTTGTTTATGTAATTTAGGAATCCAGTACATAGTAGGAAGTTTAATATGTTGATCATCTATACGAACTTTCAAATTAGAAACTTCACTGATGTGATCAGTGACCACATTTTGTTCAACGGAAGGACTCAATATATAAGCTTTAGTGCTATTTAGTTCGTTTTGTAAAACATTAATATAATGTAGGCGTCAAATGATGATAATATTGTTGGCTGCCTTGTCTGCTGGAACTAAGACATACTTAGAATGAAATTCTTGGATTTCCTTTTTCAGATGTCTTAAAGTAAACTTGGGTTTTGATGGAAGTAGGTGTTCATTTGTTTGGTAAAATTTTATACGAGAATCGACAATGTTAAAAATACTTCGTTTCCAAGACGTTAATGCATTTGGATCAGCATTCTCACGACGACACCATTTAACACAAAAAGTTTCGATGGATTCCGCAATATGACCACGACAAGCATGAAAATCAATAGTAGAAGGAATTCTGTATTTTGGTCCTTTAAAGAATAAATTACGAATACGCTTGTCTTTAATAATATCAAAATTACCAGTGATGACATGACCGGCATCTGAATAGCAAAATTTCGAGTTTATACATTCGCAGTAAGAAGGGGTATTTGTCTGAACATCTAGGTCGGAAACAATTTTATTGTAATTGAATATAACATTTCTAACAGGTGTTTTATATTTATAACAGATAATAGGAACTTCGGAGTTTCGGAAATACTTAGGCACAGAATCAATGACACGTCTATCACGAAATATACTGGGTATATCGATGAAGTCAATACCTTTATTAATGAAATGAATTTTAAGAAAATGTCTATCATGATCAGATTGAGTGTCAATATGTGGACGGAGAACGTGTTGTGTGTAATGTTGGATAAGATATGACACAGTGTAAAACGGATCTGTTTGAATAACGTACTGGTCCGCTTCCTCGTCTAGTTTTTTAAGAGACTGAATAGATAAAGATGTGAGACGAGAAAGCATTGAATGTCTACCAGAGTTTGAATGAACTTCAATGAAGTTTTAAATCAATGAATCAAATCAGTGGTTACTGATATATGAACACGAGGGTAGCTTGCACGCAAAACTTTAACCGACAATTCTAAGTCAAACAAGGGTCATAATATGCATTAATTCAGTCAAGAGTTATCTCAAATGATTGTCTCATACCCTTTAACACTTTGGTAAAGTTGTTAAGTGATACATATCATTGTTAAAATAAAATATATACAAAATACAAAGGCTATATCAATTCATTATATTTTTCTTTAAATCCTTACTTTTAAGACTTTATATTTTGCGCATGAATAATTTCTAACTCTTCATTAATACTACTTCTTCGAAATAATTAACAGAAGCGTCGCTGATTATAACTGTGTTTTAATTTAAACATAATTTATTCAATCAGAGTGTTTGAATTTTCTTTCTAAGATATTGTGCAGGGTAAGGTATACTTAATATATAGCATCGAAGATATAAAAAATAATGCATTTTTACCACTTTTATTATACATACAAGAGGCGTTAATTTGCGATCCGTACCTTTCAGTAAATTAAATACTTAACTGCGGACAGGAAATTGATATTTCAACGTTAACATTATTCTGTATTATTTTTTCAAAAGACAGGTATGTAGTTTAAATAAAAACAACACTTACATGTACATGTACATTGTATATACACTAAAAAGAGAAAAAGTGTACAAATAATTAATGGCATTTATTTTATGTTTTTCAGTGGTTTATCGAAAATTAACAGTGGATTATATATAAACTCACTGTCCACTCAGTGTAAATTATCAAAATCTGTTACCCGGATTAACGTCAAAAAGTATACCGAGTAATGAATGCTGGAAACCATACGACGATGACGTCGTTAAAATGACGCGACGTTTCCTATGCTTTTTGATGACGTTTCCCGCGATTTTCGACATATTATTGAAATAAACTCAACAAAATCAGAGTTTAAGATATAAAATAAACAGAAAAGTTGTTGGTATCGATGCAATATCACGATAATTTCACTCGTGAACACAAAAGTAGCTATTTTCGCTCGTGGCTGCACCACTTGTGAAAATATCACTTTTGGTGTACACTCGGTGAAATTATAACATGATATTACACCGAAACCAATAATTATCCTCTATGTCATCATCTTTATACATGCAAAGGCAAATTAGTATCGAAAAGTATAGTCTAACTCGGTAAGTATATTGAACGGTTGTGGATTTAAATGAAAGAACGAAAAAAGAAACGAACATTTCTATTTCAGTCATCTAAATTAACATCGGGCAATATGTTAAGTATACTTGATAAACTATTCATAGATATAGATTACCGTTGGATCCAGTGTAATAAAATCTAGA
The DNA here is from genome assembly GCA_022818135.1 of Saxidomus purpurata. NCBI lineage: Eukaryota > Metazoa > Mollusca > Bivalvia > Venerida > Veneridae > Saxidomus > Saxidomus purpurata. The sequence continues at coordinate 36,135,230 of JAFMSR010000019.1, read as the reverse complement.
TATTTCGAATGTTTATATAACGACAAATGTATTGGCAAGTATGTAGAAAATCACCGATATACCTTCGTTTGAATCAGTAAGACTGAATATGCCTCCGAGGGAACAATATTCATTTAAGTACTCGTATAAAGTATTAAAGGAATGATTGCTCTTTAGCTACATTAGCTATGAGTGACATGAAAAAAGGCCGTTTCAGATAAATCAGGGTTAGCGATGTATGCATTTTTGAAACATAGGAGATTATTATAAATGTATGATTCAATTGCATACATTGACTGATACCTGACATTGCTCAACCGACAATTACAGAAAGCATTTTACGGTCAGCAGTTCTTATATTCAAAGGATTACATACGGATAAACTGAAGTTTGTAACTTACAGTACCGCCAGCGTTTTCGTTTCCCGTTTGATTTAATCCGTGTAGCCAATCAGAATGACTCTAAACGTGATACGGGATTCGGGAAACGTGCAACCAATCAAAACACTCGATGGACCGGTTTATTCTGTGAGCATTGTGCGACCAAAATAAAATTTAAAATTTATATTTTTAGAAAATGGAAAGTGTTTAGACCAGTAAATTACGATGTTTAAATGTTTTTATTTCATTCATAAATAAGTATGATACTAAACTTTTGTTTGACAAAATAGGCTTGTATACAAAGCGTTTCCGAGTGCGGTACGAAGCCTGCAGTCGAAACAGAATGTGCGTGAAATTGTCGATTACTAGACCTTTCTAACTTAAACGTAATTCGTAAATGTAATACGTAAACAACACAACTACCTTCTTCCAGTTTTGTTTTGGCAGGCGTTACTTTTGACTGCATTAATTGTGTTAAATCGCTGCAGTACACCGCCAATTTGTTACCTTAAAGAAATAACCGGTATAAAATTCAAAGGTAGACAATGGCTGCATTATGATATGATTGTTACTGGATTGTTGGAAAAATGAGGAATTTGATGAGTATATATCATTAGTTAATTACTTTTACATATATTACTGAAAATAAACCGAGTTGAAAACAGATGAAAACAGCAGTAAAACACTGTTCATCGTTAGTACATTTTAAGTTCCGAACAAAAATATTAACTCATAATTTAATTAAGGTAGTGGGCTCCTAATGCACATGTTTTCAAAATTTCTCAAACTTACAATTATTTCATTCTACATACATTTTTAAGATTTCCTTTGCAATATTAGGACTTTTTAACCATACATTATGAAAATATCATGATTTCATGTGAACCCCACCCACTTTGGGAAAACTGATTGAAGTGTACTGAGGGTATACTTACAAAAACGACTACAAAATGATCAAAAATCATACTTTCTGTTCAAGAATAGTTTTATTCTATTACTTATACATATAAGAAATAGTTAAATGCAAATCTATCAACAATAACTTCATATAAGAAAAAATGTTAGAATATATGTCGCTACATCTACAGTAAAATCAGACATTTTTTTGCAATATGTTAAAAATTGCATTTACAAAATATACACAAAATACACATTTATAAATTGAGGCAAACAAAATTACCTATACTAAAATTAATTACATACTATGTGAAACACAATAGCCAAATTACAACATCTTTTACCATCTGTAACTTGAGAAATATGATTTTGTATGAACCAACCCCCATATTTTGGCTCGGTACAAATAAAAAAGACATTTTTCCAAAAACGCAAGAAAACATCTTTATCTATTTAGTAATGTGATTTTAATTCATTTGAACAATGTTGATACAATGTTTAATCATTATATTAATCAATATCTTATTTGTAACAAACAATTCTCCAGTAATTATATTCAAATTAGAAGTACTTCAAGAAATATTGTCAAATGTGTACATGAATAAATTTGAGTTATTTGTTTCTACATTTAATAAATTGTAAATAAAACCTGAAAGGCATTAATTTTTACAGTTACCCTTAACTATTGCCCTCAGCTAACATGATCACTTTATTCCCAAATGCATTTCACTATAACTCTAGAAGTCCCCCCCCCCCTCCACCCACCTCGACGTGTTATTAGAGTTGTGTAATTGAGTTTTGAAATACTTGTTTGAATATAAGTTTAAAGGTCCACTACTAAGCAAAAATTAGTGGTCAGTTATTTCAATGGCAAGTACATTACCTTATGCAAGACACTAAATAATGAAGATTGGCAGGTTAAAATTTACAGAAAGTGTTTGAAACACAAAAAAAAGTACGTGTATTATGTTAGAATCCCAGTGAATCGACAAAATGACTACCCAGGTCTTTTTAACTTTCTTCATAATGCATAGAAAAATAAGTGTACATGTACTGTGATTAATTTAGAATTTCTACATACCAACTTTCATTTTTTATTAAAAATAACATATTTCTGTGCTTTTTAAAGTATTTTTGAATTTTCGCTTTCCTTAGTATTGGACCTTTAAACAAAGTTGCACTTCAAAATGATATCAAGAACATTTAATGTAGTATACTTATTTCATGAAATTTAATATCAATATGTTATAGTGAAATAAATCTCGAGGCAAACAGCGCATATTTAAAATAGTGTCATTTTAACTTACATGTATGATTCAGACAACAGTATCTGTTCATGTTGACAAATATTTTTGTTACCCTAAAGGACAAAAAATCTTTTCAAAACTTCTCAAAATATTGTTTTCATAATTCAAATCTTTTCACTGAAACATAAACAGTGTTTAAACAGACAATAAAACTAAATAGAGTCTGTCCAAATATAAAGTTACTGCTCAGATGTAGGGTGTCCAAAATATTGTGCCATTTTTGGTATGACTTCATCAAGTACTTTTTTGACATTAGTTACCCTAGACAAACCATCACTGTTTTTAGCTGTGAAAATATTCCTAAGTCCATCCTCCCCTGCACGTCTATAAATCACTTTCAGATGTCCAAGAGCTAAGCCAGATCCAGCAATATTTTCCACAGTAGGACGCTTGCAAACACCATTGCTTACCAATGGGTCTAAGGACCTTAAATTTTTTTCCTTTTCACTACGGAAAATTATTGAGTTCTTCACAGCGACTGGTGAAAAACTGAATGACATTAAATCAGAAGAATTACAAAGAAGCAGTAATTTCCCTAGAGCCTCCACATCTGCAACTGCATTGTGGGCATCATATGTTATACCAAGCAAATTTTTAACAAGGTCTACTTGTTTTTGAGATAAACCTGGATATCTTTTTCTGAACACTTGTAAAGAATCAACAAAGCCAGATACATGTTTCAGGAATAGATCTGTACTATTGGTGTTCATGATGACCGACATTAGTATTGGAAAATCAAATCTTCTTCCATTATGTGCCATAAAAATAACATCAGAAAACCGTTGAAGCCAATGAAATAGTTCAACGATAGCAGTCTTTACAGACACACATTCCACACGTTTACCAGTCACAAACATTTTACCATTGTCTTCCATACAAATACTGGTCACCCTTTGTGCTTCAGATGATATAGGCAATTCTGGTTTGACATAAACAGAGAATCTGGCACCAGACTTCACATCCATTGCAGCAATCTGTGTGATGTGAGGCATTAATCCACCACGAACTGAAATGGTAACATTTCATTTAAAGTTTCAGGTGAGACAAGACCTATTATGAAAATGAATTATCCACCAATATGTCTTTCTATGTGTTTATTCATTGACTGTTGCATTCTGTTCATACTGAAAAGCAACTAATCATCAAGTGAACTTTCAACTATTCATTCATAATTTTTAATACACTGTCCTTTCCGAAATTAATATACTTTTCATACTTTCATAATATCTAAATAAATCTGACATGTTCATACTTAGATCTGTTGTTTCAAGATCAACTGATATAAATGTAGGTTCATTTTGGACCTTCACCGGCTGGAAGTTTCCACGAGGCACTGCATCAGGCAACTTTTCTACATCAATGTCTGATACTTCATGTCCAACTCCTGCAAATTACCATGAAATGTTCTACTAAAATGCAGAACTATATTACACAAGAAGACTTTCACAGAAATGATGATGTACTAACTGATACGTGTATAATATACCTCCAGTAATACAGAGGCAGAATAAGAGTATATCCATTCTCATCATAGACAATAGACACCTATAACATTATTTTGTTTGACAGCTGTTACACAAAACTGAATAAGTAAGTAAATGAACATCACATTAGTCTTGATTAGCTTGATTAGTCTTCATGGTTATTACATTTATCATTTTAGTCTACAATGCTGGCAAGTCAGTGACAATTGCTTAAGTTAAACAAAATATTTTAGTGATAATTATAAAGTGTTAACCTGATTGGTAGGAAACTCCCTCCAAAGCTTCCTGTGCACCCTGGTTTGTAGCCCGCTCTTGTTTCAAAACCAATCGCCGACGCTTCACTGAGGGAAGCTGTTGTTTCTGCTGCTTCTGCACACGGCGCTTCTGACATGTGTCAGCATACTTCACTGTATGAACACCAGGCGAAAGACCCATTTTTTTGTTGGCCTATAAAAGTTAAGGCATTGATAATCACTTTTATAATTTTTTATTTGTATGTACATGGTATCACCAATGTATGAGAATTTTATAAATTATTCTACAATCATATCTTTTCGTCATGTCATTAGTGTCACAAAATTAAGAGTAAAAGTGTAACTGTAAAACCTCAGAATGGAAGTCTTGTTCATGTTCACCAGCAAGGTAGTCTGAGTGTTCTAGGGGTGGAAACTTACACTCGTAATCTGGAGGTCCAAGGTTCAAATCCAATTGGGAATGGGCTGGCTTTTTGTTTATACTAATTTGTTTTAGCTTGATTGTGCATAAAGTTTGCAGCTTATCGAGCCACTCTCGAGTCCCCTTCATGGAAAAACCAGTTCTGGTGTCATATGAGGAGGTACGGTCATTACCCCAGTGGGGCTCGAACCAGCAACCTCCGAGATGAGCGACTGACACCGTAACCTCTACACCACCCCTCCTCTTTTGTTGCAAGTACTGGTCCGAATCCAAAAAGCAATCACAAAGTGTTGATAAAAAATGATTTGAGATAAATTCTTTCTTAATATTTGTAAATAAAGTGAACAGCTCTGCTGTGGGAATAAAAACAGCTTGGCTCTTTGACATGTATCAATCTGAATTTTCTCTCAATTCCTAATTTCCACTTACCTATGTCAGGTACATCTTTATCCAATGTCTTCTTTCAACTGTCAACAGCTGAACAGAAAATAAAAGAACAAATAAACTGAAACTGCAGAAAAATCAACATCATTCATGGAAAATAAGATAATTCAGCTATACAAGAATAAAACAATGTACTTAGAACAACAAACTACATGAAAATTTGATGCATCTTATTACCCATGAATATACATCAATCTCTGAAAAGAACATATACAAAAAGAAAATGGAACAGTAACTTGAACAGAATAACTGCTTTTTTATCAAAGAATTACCTCAGATATATAGTGCCTTCCTTCATTGACAAACGCTGCAGTTGCATGGACACGGTAATCTAATGACTTGGAATTTCCATAGTGGTGCGACTTAGGTGCTCGAAGACTGACCTCTTTGTTAGCATGTTCACATTGTTGACTCGAACCTAAATCAGCATACTGTCCTGCATTCGAAATTAATGGATTGAATATGGCCTGCAACTTTTCACGCAGTGTTTCATCCTTAAGGGATGTTTTGTATGGTAGACTTCTGTGAACATAAACTTCTCCAGGCTTGCGTCTATAACCACAAAACCGTCCATGACACAAAGAGTGGTCACCATATTGGTGTGGCACTAGTGCTCTTAAATTTTCACGAAGAGCCTCTTTGTCACCCTGGTTTTTAGCAAATGCATATTTCAAACATTTTTCTAAATGTATAATTACAATTTTACTCAGTTTAACATCTTTCTGATTGTGCAAAGCATACAAACTTTTTCCAACGTTTTTCACAATATGGTTTCGGTCAAACCTTTTCTTCATATTGATATTCAGGTTTTTCTTCAGTCTAGCAATAAGAGTACTGTCCCCGTCACCTTCCAGATATTCAACAGGTGTCCCTTCTTTTGCCAGTTGTATGATCCCACTCTCACCACTGACACTCTCCATCAACCGAGCACTTCCACAGTGGTTCTTCACACATTTATGAGTTCTTACTTTCTTACCAGGTCTGTTTCGCCTCCACCAGTTGCATGTTCCGCATGTCCTGTGACTGACAACCGTCTTAACTACTTTCTTGCCATACTTTGCTTTGCTCATGAGAAATGTGTGAGCTGAAAAATAAATATACAAAAAATACTGTTAATGCAACAACGTCATGTTTTGATGAATTTTTATTTAGGAAAATGAACTGATGTGAGGGAGCAGTAAATCAAATGTGTTCTGGAATAGTCAATGCTTAATTACTTAATAACTTACATGTTAAACTATCGAATCCCTTTTTCTGCCAAGCCGTATCTATAGCACATGACATTCCACTTCTTGTCCTACATGGAAACTTAGAAGCTAGGTTTATTCTTCGAGCAGACCTCACAGAGCTCTTGGTCACAACACTGCGATGAACAGGTTTACATTTAATCTGCTGATGATATCTGTTAACTGGAGTTCTGAAAGTGATATATACAATTTACAAATAATAGAGCTAAAAATGGTATTCCTGATATTATGTTTGTAAACTTCACATTGTCTAGTGTAAACTTGAATTGATCACAAGAGAAATGTAAATTACACGTACACACAAAAAGGGGAATGACCATTTCTGAAGTGCACAAAAATGACTGGCATTACATTACCTTGGGGAGGAAGTAGATGGTAAGATATGAGTAACTACGTCAACAATGTCCTCATCAGCACCATTTGTTTCATCGTCTGACCAGTCAGTATCTTCAATGACACTAGGCTTGGCTTGTAATCTTAGTCTATAAAAAATCAGTAACCTATTTACATGATCCAGGTAAATCAAGTTGGTCAAAAGCTATACATAGCTTATGTTTATATTTGTTAAATGTAACATACCATCAGTATATAAACTTTGTTTTTGTATTTATTTGTATTTGGGTTCCAGTAGCTGCTTAAAGTTTAGGGGTCATTTAGGCTTAAACAATCTTTAGTCTGCTAATTTGTACTGTGAATATGTCTTTTTTTGAAGAACATTGACTAATTAAAAATTCTAAGGGTCAAATTTCTATAGCTCATTGTAATTTCAGGATTCAAATCCCCTTTCCAAAGGGTCAAATGGAACTACTCCATGTAATTGGAGGCACTTGAAATTTATTTATGAATAAAGTATACAGTTTGACATTCTGTTACCGTAAAGATGGCGATTCATCTGGTAGAAGGGAGACCCCAAGATCATCAATATCTGCTTCCATACACTTTTGTGCATCCTGCATTTCGAGGCAAGCAACATCTCTGTAAATGAGAACACATTGTATAAGTAGATATATATAGATTAAAAAAATATGGATAACTTTAGGGGTAAAAGAAGTTAAAGTAATGCAGTCCTAACATTTGGCATTTTATTAAGGGAATTTTACTTACTATATTAATGTTCTGTAACCTCATTGACAAGAATACATAATGCAATAGTGAAGTATAATTTTATAACATACTTCATTTCTTTCTCAAAAGCATCAACAGCTGCTTGACGAGTTGATTCCACTGCTAGCTCCTCTATTATCTCTCCAGCTCGTTCTTCCATTTTCTTCAAATTTCTGTTTGATATTGGTTTCAGATTCAAGGCTGCCAGGAAGTTGTTAACTTTGACTGGGCCACCTAAACTGTCAATCATGGCTGAAAAATTAATGTTTTACTTCCAAAATATTTGCTAAATAACATTAAGAGCCAATTCATATTAATTTAAAAACCTGATTTTTTTACGTATTCATGTAAGCACGGCAGATTTTAAAAGCTTCAACTTTCTCAAACTGAAACAATTTTTTCATAAAATGGGTATACCAAGTCTTCAACTACATCTACATCTACGGGGATACTCCCAACAATCAATTTCTGATCATAACTGGGAGGTCGGGGCAGTTGTTAATAGAAAACGCTAAACTATCACGAACTATTGTGATGTAGAGGGTTCCTGGTTCAAATCCCCGATTTTAAGTAACAGTAGGTGATACTGGTACTGGTAGGAAATGGTTTAGCCTAAGATACATTCATCGAGAGAAGTATGCATTGTCTTTGATAAACTGTCATATTAGACAAACTATCTGATTCGGCGAAGTGTTGTAGTCAAGAAAATGTCTTTTGATGAAATTTTGACAAGCTGTCATGATTAAGCTTATAGCTTTTTCTACATTCAGTGACTCATATACAATATATCAGTATAGGTAAATATAGCATGTACAATTGAATAACAAGTAAAGACAATCATAAAATCAAATAATTCTTTCTGTTTACAAACATACCTGTACCAAGCTTTGTATTGACATCAAAGCATGGCATTCCTCTAGACTTTATATGATGTGTTTTCCCATAGGCAACTCGGTTAACAGAATTACAGTCCGGATTCTGACAAACTACATATAAATATCCACTGAGTCCTTTCTGTAATTCACCGACAATATTGTTAAATGTCAGCGGAATCGGACCATACTTGCAAGAACGACAATACTCTAAGTTTTTCAGCAAAACTGAAAGTTCAACTAAACGTCTTCCTTCTCTCCACCCACTTCTGCTCACACCACTCCCGAGATCAAAATGGTCAAAACTTGGACATTTTTTTAAGTTGCATTCAATACCATCACATAGATCGGTAAATGAATAGTTGTGCTCTATACATACATTTGACCGTATCGGTTTCTTGGTCTTTTTAGACTTGTATCTTCCCTGGGAGTCGCGTTTTCGCATGTTTACATTTTTAACTGAAGTAAGGGAATCCCAATAATGACGTCACCGACTGGGAATTCCCCGTTTGGATTCATTCTTTTTTTTTCAAAAATCATTATTTATTTCACGCGCTGTATAATTATAGAATTCAAATGTATAAACAGTCCGTATTATTCTACCAAAATACAACTGTAACAATTACTATTAAAAACTTTATTCGATTTCGACAACGACCGTCATGTACCGAAAATGTCACGGAAAGTACCGACATCGCACGACATTTGCCGATCCCATTAGGATCTCTCTACCTTAATACTAGTATGCAGTGGAATCCGTAATTTTACAAAGCAAAAATTAATGCCTGGTGTCTCTGATATGGCAAACCAATTTACTATTTAATGAAAAATGATATATCCTAAAATAGGGTAGACATTTTTTTTAATTCAGAGATATATCTTTAAATTAGGAGATATCTTTCTTTGAATAGATAGATAGATATCTCTGTAATTTTGAGAGATATCTCTCAAAAGTAGAAAAATATCTCTCAAATGGTGTCTGTAAGTAGAAGAGATATCTCTTAAAAATCAAGAGATATCTTTCTGTGATACAAAGATATCTCTCAGCGAGTGTGAAAGAGATGTCTATTGAAATCAGAGAGATATCTCTTTTACTATTTAATCAAAAAAGATACATCTCTCTGATTTCATACAGATATCTCCCAGAATAGGGATATCTTTTAAATTCAGAGATATCTCTGTAAATTAAGAGATAATTTTCTTTAAATACGGATATCTCTCATGTTTTGATAGACATTTCCAAATACTAAAGAGATTTCTCTCTACCGTACAGAGATATCTCACATACATCAAAAGATATCTTTGTAAAATGATATATGTTTGAAAACAGAGAGACATTTCTTAAAGCTATCTCTTTGAAATTATATAGATATCTCTTTTTGGAATAAATAGTAAAATGACATGCGATACACTCAGCATTTAACAGCTTCTTATTGCAGACGAGTGGTAGTCGATTTAAACATCTAATATTCAAAAAAGTTTCTGTTCGCGATATGCCTTACATGGTATTTTCGCGGTTGTTGTGAATGCACTAGTTCAATTGCAATACAGTGTTGTCTTTGATTATATTAATGGGCGATAGCAGAAGATATCTTCTTTTTGCAGTGCTCCTTCCTAAAAAAATCCAATTCAATTTTCGGTGACATACAGATTTTCTCACCACTCTGTTGATCAGAAAGTTATATATTGATAGAAGTCATAATTTTTGCCTTGTTAACAGAACTCCGTTGTTCTTTATAAGGATTATGTAAGTTTGGCTCATGTCGATGGTAGGCAAGCATTGAAATCCGTACAATGTTGCGCATATTTTATCGAAAATTTTCGCATTTTATACGTTGCCTACGGTTAATACATGTAAGTGGCGACTGTGACAAGTAGTATCAAGCAGCTGGTACAAAAGATAACAGATTGCACAATATATTTCATCCTATGAATGAGCCACCAAATGATCTGTTTCATTCTTGTAACAGGAACTTCAATGTTATATGTACCAAATTTGTGTTGATATGTAAAGCGAGTCGGGATTTCCGGGCTGTCTTAATGATGCGCTACAGAAGCGTATAATTATGTTCATATGCATGTGTCCCACCGGGGAAAATTTCACACCCATCGACACCCTGTCAGACGTGACGTAAGAAAGACAAAAGTTTCTCAAGATTAACATAATAATTCCGAGATACATAATAATGGTAGAGCACCCTATAAGAAATAGTAAGTCTAAAAAGTCGATAATATCTATATGTCCCAATTCTTGGCATTTCCTTTCGCAGGTCATTTAGACATGTGCTTGTTTGATCAAACACAAGAAATGCTTACAGCTCATGTATTTAAGTAGTAAACACCTGTGGTATTTTATAATTTGTTATTCATAGCTTTTTATTATATTTGAGAAAGTCCAGGGTTTTCATTAAAAGTACGAAGTAAGTTTCCGTTTACGTTTCAGATTAAGTTGAAGAGGTCTACTTATAACAATTAACGCCTGCTTAAAATCTAATATTATGACGTTGTTTTAACAGCAAATTTCACTTATCCATGAACACTTTCGGTGCGCAAATAGGCCCGCAGAATTCCGCACAATAAACACTTAACAGAAGCTGCAAAAGATGGTGGCAGAAGTCTGATCGTTTGATGTAAATATTTGTTAATATAAGCATACAAATTGTGTAAATGTTGTTAAATCAATAAAATGAAATATTACTGAAGTGGCGCTAGAAGTTTTAAGAGTTGTCATTTTGTTAATGTAGAGGAGATTTGTTTGACGGATCAGTGATGCACAGCTGATTGAACAGTTAGTCCAACTAATTGTACGCGAGTCGAGATATTGTGTTATTGTTGTAATATCTCTACCTCCGCGAACGTTATAGCGAGATTCTGACCCAAAATAAAACAAACCCTCAAAATTTGCTCAAGACGTCACTTAAGTATATTGACTAATTGAACAGTGTTCAAAAAAGCATCTTAAGTTAAAAACACAGGAACTGGTATTATCTTGTTGTTTGTTCCTTGCTACAAATAAATACGCTGCTTCATGGTCGCACTTTTTCTTATTTTATAATTGCTTCTTTACCCGTTAAGTAGGCTCTCACTGACGAAACCTCAGTCTGAAGGGCCGCAGTTTGAGGGACATGATATAGTTTGAGAACTGATACCGACCAAGTTTATATGACGACGGGAGGCAGTATGTGAGCATCGACTTTTCCTGTCTAGCACTGGAACTACCACGGAACTATAGTTAGATTTAGAAACTGCTTACCTGTAAATTCTCGGCTTTGCCGTGACGTCATACTGGCCATTTAAACAATCGGATTATTAGATCGCGTTCATTACTTCTGTCAAAGACAGGTGAAAACTTGGTATGTACCGTAGGCTCATATGCAAGTTAAAATTTATTTCAAACGAAACAAAAAGATTTTAACAACGATTAAATAATATAAATTGAATTATATGATTATTAGCTAATGGTGGGTAGTCGTCTACTTACATTTTTTTCTCTGATTTTGGTACATTTTAAAATTAAAGATGCATAAACCAGCGATGAAAGCCGAGAAATCACTTCTCTCGAGTGTAAATAATTTATCAGTACCCGGATGTGCGAAGCCGAGAATAGCTAAAAGCACTACAGGCTACCATAACCAGTGCAGCCTCCCCGAAATATGCAACATTCGTTATACGGACACGGGTCCGTCATTGTTACATTTATTTAGGTAGTAATGTACTAAATGTGTTATTTAATGTCAGTACGAATTTATCAAAGACTATTAAGTTTTTAAGATTTTATTATCTTCTTTAACCTTAGGAAGGCTTTTTCTATTCTTTATTGTTTACTTGCAATGAAACTAGCACTTAAACAGGATGCGAAGCATTGCTATACATTTGTATATGTGCTTGATACGTGACAAGGGCTGTCTGCACCATGATGGACTTTCAAGCTATAAATATTATTTACTGACAACATTACACAATTAAGTCATTTAAATAAATTTATTCATTCACATTTCATCTTTTACATTTGTGAGAAAAAACAATAGAAAAGGCTCAACTATAGTCATTGGTCAGGATTCTTGGGCGCTTAGTTAACACTGAGTCAATAGCTTATTAATGTATATAAACTGGTTTCTTATATGGTTCCCCGCTGTACAGGCGTATATAAAAGAACGGAATGCGCCGTTTACGCTCAAAATTCGCTTGGCTCCCAGACCTCATTGAGGAACAATTATTATTTTAGCAACATTATACAGAATGTCCTTCAGGATCTTGACTATCTGTCAACGTCGGTACCTTTGCATCAGGCAGTGTTTGTTGTAATTGCTACGGCGACAGAGAATTGATACTTGAAAGTGTTCTGATACCCTGTTCGTGGAGTGCTTGCCTCAAACAGAGTTTGTGAGCACGTTTCAAAGGAACAGGGGATAATTTGACTAATAAACTTGAAGTCTTCCAACATTTTGGTAGACGGAACTAAGTGAATCTTTGACTCGGGTTAAATCTTAGATAAATACACCATCCAATCTGATGGTTAAAGATCTATTAAGAAAAGTAGCAATTTATCATAATACAGGATAGACATTTCCTAGATCATATGTAAACGAAGAATATAGATTTATATATCCTTCTTGAGTACAATACCGGAGTCAAAACTGGTATGACTGAGATCGGTTGGTTGGCTACATAAGAACGTCCCTTTGAAATAATGCCTTCTCCTGAAATGAGGCAGCGGGAGAGAACTTCCCAATTACGCATGTCTGCCAGACTAGCACTAGGCCTAAATAACCTTGCTGAACGTCTCTAATGCAAAGGTCCGGCAGCTGTAATCGCCGCCATTTTTAAGACTATCAGTCTACTTACGACTGCATCAGAACGGTCGTAGACTTTAGGGTCATATTTACGACGTCGTACAGTAGCTGCGCTTTTTTTATAAAAGGGGCCATGGTCTTAAGAATGGTCGTAAGACCCAGTCTTAAGTAAGACCAGTCGTACGACCGTTGATAAAACGCCCCCTCCCTGAAGCAAATACGATGAGGTTCGCAAATTCAATAAGTGTGTCATATTCTTTCAACCTGTTGTTTTCATTTTGAAATGAGCCGTTAATTGGGAAAATTTGAAAATGAAATTGAAATTGGCAAATGACACGGGTCGTTGCAAATAGAGAAATTACAAAAGGTACAAAATGGCTCAATCAAAAAACGATATCTCCTACAAGAGCATTGAGCCAATCGTTACTAGACTTCATATAAATGTTCTTTCACTAGTCCTATATAACTAATTTAAAAAAATAAAAATTATATCCAGAATTCTGGTTGCCATGTGAACTAATCCGTATGTTTTTTTTTTCTAAAACCATATTGCCTACAGCTCCGATATTTGACGTGTGGCACTGTCTTGTAGTCCTAAGTGACATTATTGTAATTCAAATAATGCCCCTGGGGTGCACATTGGCCCTCTAAACTGTAGGGCCTGTGATGATTTTGAGTTGGAGCTGAATTTGTTGGACAATTAATGGCTAAATGTTTGCCACTCACTGCTTATCAGTGTTTAAACTTATTGAATTCATGATTGTATTAAACATTAGTGGTTTCTCTTTCAATAACCTAAAAGAAACTTTTCAGATTGAAACACAAATTTACACAGAACAAACTTCAGGCCATGGTCAACACATCTGTATACTTAGTGGAGGTCACAAACTGTTTTTTCCAGTTCAATTTGGGTAAATCCATAACCAGTGAAGCGTCCCCGAAAGATGCAACATCCGTGATCCGGACACATGTGCATTTGTGTAAAACGTCTGTTATCATCATTATTTCGTCACTTTTATATGGTTGATATTCACAAATTATGCTCTGCAAGTGGCACTCCCAGAACACCCAACATATATTGCATTAATCCAAACCATAGTCCGTCATGGTTGTATTGATTTAGGTCATAACGTACTAAATGTGCTATTTAATGCTTTTAGCACTGCCTATATACACAGGACAAAAAAAATATTTTATCATTTCCTTTACCATTAGCAAGGCTTTTCCCATTCCTAACTGTTCACTTGCAATGAAACTAGCACTCAAACAGGATGCGAAATTGCTATACATTTTCGCATATGCATTGATATATTAAGCCCCTACGTGACAAGGGCTGTCTACAATCAAAACAAAAACAAATGGGGCACATAATTATATATCAAATTTATTAAAATTTATTATTGATTTTTTCCTTAGTACTAAGTTGACTGCACTGTCAAAGAAACGGAAAGTGTCTGATCTGTATCTTCGTTACACGTCGGATCAAAGGAAAACTGTTCAAATAAGGGTATAATGAAAATGACCAGATAATGGAGAGTCTGCTATTTTAACAGTATACCGTAGAAAGTGAAAGTAGATTTTAAAATGTCTTGGTAATCACAATAGCATTTTATTTGCCTTATAAATATTAATTAAATCTCTAATCTCTCCATTGGACTACGTGCCACTCAACAAAATACTTCATTCTAAGTGACTAGACTCTATGCACACTGATTTATCCCTCCAACTTTCGTTTTCACTCAAAAACTGGTAACATAACGCGGTATCAAAACAAGCTGGCATTGACATTCCCTGTGTTTATTGTGTTTTAGATGAGAGATAGTACAAAATTAGAAAAACTGATTATGTACTTTTTCCAAAAAGTAAATACTGCATATTTTGTCAGAACTCAGTTTTCAGCGGAATTCTGCTTGCGGCTGTTGATTGGCTACACGCTTTGTGTGCGCTGATTTGATTGGTTCACGTTTCACAATTACGGAAATATTCAAGCAATATTGGGGTCTGCACGATACAGGTTTTTAACTCTTCCTATTGACCACACGGTTAATCGAGCGTGTAGCGTAAACCATTCTTTGTGCGGGCCACTGTAACAATCATTTTTGTTCATGCTTTGCTAGCACTAATACCTCTGTTAACGTCTAAAGAAGTTTGACGTTCACTTTTCATAACAGTTCGATTATTTATATGTACATTTCAGTACAACTACAACCACAACCACAATGTAACAAACGTCACTTTCAAATACAGTGCAAACATTTTCTGATGAACAAAACTACAGACAATTGATGCTAAGAATTTGTAAAATAAAAAGAAACTAGCACGTTTAAAATACTGTTGTATAGCGTCATTAAATAAATAAATACAAACTATTGCCCTAAATCTATTGACCTAGGATGACCAATTAAAGCAAGATCAATCGCTTATTTCCAACGGGGTTCTTTAAGTTAAAGTACAATGTTTACAAAAAATGAATCCATTGATTGCAAATAAATGACATCACGTAAAACAAACATATCTTTTATTGTTTAAAACGATATCTGGGTTTAAAAATGTAATTACATATACAATAATAAATTCGATGACTTATGTCCTGAATACTATCACAGCACAATTTCAAATATGTACATAAAATTAAAGATGTAATCAGATATTATTTACATTTCGATAAAAAATCATACGTTTCTCATAGTTGAGCTGTGTAAATCCGCGACATGTTTCTTCACATAATTACGACATATGTTGAGTATTCTTATAATGATTGTTTTAGAAAACATATTCCTTCTGACAGAAACATCTGGCCACTCTCAACGGACTTATTTAGACTTTTCGCCGACTTAGAACATATTTTATGCATTAAAGTAGTAGAATTCTGATATATTCAAACAAAGACAGAGACAATTAATGATAAAGCCAGCTGTTGTCACTTATATAATGCACACATCGATTTATGTTAATTTTTTATAATGGTCACTGAATATTGACAAACTATTTTTTCTGGTATAACGTTCGGTTAGTCCAAATGTTCGAGATGGGGACAGAGGTAAAAATTCCATATATCTTTTTAATTTGAGGGTAAATGTCTGAAATTGGAGGACATAGTTAAACAACCGGATATTAATCATGTACATAACATCTACCATAATCAGTGTCCATCATATATGAAGGATCACTTCATTAAGAGAACTGATGTGCATTCCTATAGAACAAGGAAGAGTACTATCAAATTTCTATGTACCTAAGATTAAAAGTTTGTCAGCTGCAACTTTTTATTATAAAATTATTGTCACATTGAATTCTCTGCCCGAGAACATTCAGTCTATCATAAATCACTACAGGTTCAAAGGAGAGGTAAACAAAGCTGTCACTCGTAAGAGACGAATAGCACCGAAGTGGCTGTGACATTGACCTTCAAGGTGTAGACCCGATACTTGAGCACTACACTTTATTTCTATATGCTGAACATTTGTGCCTATTTATATAAAAATCATTCAATGTATAAAAGAGTGACTTGACTATATTCAGAAAGGAATAGCACCCTAGTCCAAATGCACATTTTATTTGCTCATAGTATCAAAAACCATCAATCAATTAAAACTGTCTATCACACCTAACTGGTCAATGTAACATTTGGGCATTAAATGCCACATCATGGCTATTATTATCTTGTCATGTATACTTTCAAAAATTAAGAAGATGGAGCTAATGGTGTTTTATAGAAGACAAAAATCACAATGTAGTGACATCTATGAAAATTGGATAATTCATGTCAATTGACTGCAGACAAAGGATTTAAAATCAATTTATCTTTCTCAATTGTCATCAAATGTGTTTGTTTGTATTTGTTAGAAAAGACCATCATTTGTTAACTTTAAAGTTGTTTGCACATAATCCACTATAAGCAATAATTAGCCAATTATATCCAAGTTGCACTGGTTAGTATCATTTTGTTTATTTCTTAAATATGTATTTTCTTCTTTGAATACATGTTATGTAACATTTCCAGCAAAAATATATAATTAACCAGCAGACAGAAATATCTTTCATACAAGTACTGAAACGTTTCATTTTTTGTTTTTCAAGACACTGCAACACGAGAGTTAGTACGTGTAGATATGAACTTTTTCCTGTGATAATTTAAAAAATAAATATTTTGGTTATCTAACCACTGTATTCGTTTAAAAAGTTTGAGATTAAATCCAAAGTTACAAGTGATTAGTTTGCCTTCTTTTCTATTTTTAGATAAATGGTAGAGCTGCTATGGGGCAGTAATTGCGCGTTTGCATCAATATACAAGAGTCATGGGTTTGATCACTTCAATGCAAATTAAGGAAGAAGTATCCTTATGGCAAGTTAGGCAAGACATTTTAAATACTTCCAAATGCGACATCGCTCATCTCCATTTGAGGTTGAGTCCATCTGTTGTAAGTAGCGGTGCGCGATAAGACCGGTATATTGCAATTCTCTTGAGACACGATACGTACTGTTCTATTTATGTAAATGAAAAACTGCAGTTTCTCCGTCACTTAGCTGGATGCTTTTTCTGTGACGACAATGACTGACAGAAACTTAGTAATAACCGGTATATTATTCTATCTCAAAAGGTAAACAAACTTCACTGAGGTTGCCAAGGAAGCGGGAATACTTCAAAGTATATTTTATTCAAGAAATAATAAATTTGTCCCTGTATTTTGTTGTAGAAAAAAAAAACAGTCAGGAGAAAAAATGCGTAGTAATTAAATAAGCAGCACAAGTGATTTAATTGTCTGCATTTGAACGACTGACTGTATCTTATTTAACGATAAAATGTTGGCACATATTTATCATTTCAATTCTAACACGTCATTTTTAATGATTTTCTTTGAAAACTATCCGGAACTATATTCAATTTGTAAAAGTACATCAATGTAACTTTAAAACGCGAAATGCGATGGGACGCGCTTGTTTACATACATCAAGTTATTACATCATTTTCGGCACGTTGTATTTGGATAAATATGCTGTTTTTATCGTTAAATAAAATACAACTTTTTCCTTATAATTATGTTTATATAGGAAACATAGCCACTCGTGTTTGAATTACTCTTAATATATTACAATGCGTATCGCGATACAGTGCCACGTATTGCAATTTATCGTGATATGAAAAATCTAGCCCTGGCGAGCGAGCGATTAAGTTGTAATCAAGAATATGTAAATTTAGTATAAATTAAAGAATCTAAGTTAATTGACCCAGAAGCATGGCCATTAAGGTTAAGCCTAGTTTGATAACTGAGATCATATGATCGAGCAGGTTTAATTTAATTAGATATATATCTACTGATTATATATTATACAATTATGGACTATGGACAATTATTACTTCCATGTGGTGAATATCACATCATATTCAATGCCTAACAAGTCCATAAATGTTTTATTATATTTTGACTGTAATCAAGAAAATAAGTTCTCAGACTTTAAAAAAAAAACATTCCTGTGTTTTTAATAGACATTTGCCGTATAAAATAATTGTGTGAACAATCACTAAATTTAAACTGAAAACGAGTTGTTAATGAAATGCAATTAAAACTGTCTGTTATCATTAACTCTCCACTTCAAAGTCATAAATGAGAGAAATAACAAAGACAATACACATGTATCACGAATTGCACGAGCTAAATGAGTTCATCACGTAATTCTAAATTGAGATGTTATATTCAAAGGGGAAAAACCCTATAATTATGAAATATGATGATACATTTTTGTCCAATGATAGGTGTCTAAACCAATAAAAAAATATATATTTATAGAAAATATAATAATGTTCATTGTACATGACAGTGACATTGGCGGTGATTAATTATTTCTGCCTATCACATGGCCTTCTTCCCCCACTCTCCATCTTGTGAGAAATGTACCCGTTTATTTTACTAAGGTTATTATGAAAACGCAGAAGTAATGAAGTAACACGCTGGTGGTAATATAATAGTTCTACTGTGTATTGAAAATAAGAACCAGAATACAATCTTGATCTGACCACTTTATAGACTAAGAGGCGTATCTACATAGCATCTACATTTAGGTTATTTCATACGTCTCTGTTTAGTCAGGGTCCGTAATATACGGACCCTGGTTTAGGTCAACAACAATTTGACAGCAATTAATGCATTCAAAAAAAGGCAAAAAAAACGCCGGAACTCGCCTTTGAGGCATGCGCATTTGCGACCCCGGTTTGAAAAAACGGAGAAACTCGCCTTTTCACGCATGTGCAGTGCAATCAGCCGTTTTCTGAGAGCAGAAAAACAGAAAGACAGACAGACAGACGGACGGACGGACATACATCAGGCATTAACAATAACTTACCGTGAGAATCTTCTTATCCGAAACTGCAGTTTAGTACAAGCAGGGAGTTAACGTAGCCATAATGTCTGTGAAGGTTTTGTACTTAACTCTTATCCAACGTAAAACCGACCAACGTTTTTTTTAAAAAGAGTAAGACTGATGCGGGGCTCATCCTCATGGCACTGAATCAGTGAGTGGTTTTAATTTATTTGTGGTACTCGCTTATCTTTTCGTATCACAGTCCATTAAATAGTGATTCACCTGCCAATACAAGAACCGGATATGCTTAGTACAATCCCTTAGTGACTTAGTGTTGCATCTAGTGTTAACAAGGTTTCTCTTTCAATTGACGGTGTGACCTAGTTGTTGCCCCCAGAAACTATGACCAAAACCAAAATGTAGACATAGTTGTTCTATTATTTGACATGGTGATCTTTTTGACCCCATGTCACCCAGTTTCAAATTCAACATAAAGTTTATCAAGACAAACATTCTGGCCAACTTTCATGATAGCAGTACTTTTAAAGGTTACAGTTCAAGACACAATTGTAAAAATCAGATTAAAACTAGAGTTTTTTCGGCAAAACATATGTCTCCTCCCTCCCAAATATCCTCCGAATGGAACTTCACAATATTCTCTAGGGTATATATTGACAAATGAAGGGCAACAACTGTGCTTAAACTCACAAAACCCTTATATGTTGTCAATATTCAGAACTTGATCTCATACCGACTACTCATGTGCAGTTTGGTTGTAAAAACAAAAATAATATCAAACAGGGAATGCCACGTACCAAAAACGCAGCCTCCCCAAAACGAACCCCACAGCACCCAGAAGTGCACACCACCAACACACACACACACACACACACACGCACACGACACACACACACAATAATGTACACACACACATATACACTACCAACACACACTAGCATACAAAGCAAACACACGAGGACCATTAAGTCGTATAGGAGAAAAAGTAGGGTCACCGTAAACATTGACAAATCAAGGGCAATAACTCCACTAAAAGTAATTGAACCCGAACATACTGATAATATGCAGACGTAGACATTGTATTGATCACTCACATGTAGTTAGGTTAGAATGCAAAGAGTGGTATAGGAGTAACAGCACATGCATCATAAAATTTGACGAAACAATTGCATAAACTTCGCCTAAAAAACTGAATCTGGAAACGCCAACAATGTGCACAACTGGGCTTGGAAATGACCAGTCACGCAATGTTTGGTTGAAATCCGCCCAGCGGTGCAAGAGGAGTTGACATCCATCCACGCAGAGATCCAGACAGGACAATATCAAAATGTCTCAACTTCCAACTACGTAGGGGGAGATATAACAAGATGAGTGACTTCAGCATTTAAACATATTACATGTAGTGAGAAAGTCTCGATAACAAGTCAAGAATATGTTTTGCATTACTCAAAAAGTAGTTGTGACGATACTCTTAATTATCGCACTGTTTTGATAAATAAAACAATTCATCTGTAATTGTGTTTAAAACTGAAACTTCATATAACATAAAAGACTCATTAGAAATTTCGGCAGTAAAAGTTTCACATAACGCAAAACAACCGTAAAACAAAACACTCCTATCAATTTGCAGGATGATCAGGCATGAATAAGACACAAAGAGTGTAAAAAGTAGAGGATACTTGTTTGTTTTGAGTGGATATGGAATATATCACACCCAGAAGTGATACAATTGTAATATTTTCACGAGCGCGAGTTAAAATGTGAAAATTGTATCACTTTGAGTTTAGATATATTCCATATCCACATAAAACAAACAAATTTTCTTTTTATTGTATGCTAAATATTAAAAACAGCAAAAATATGTATATGCACTACTTAAAAAAGTAGTTCCGGAAGACCTATATCACCCACACTATGAATGATATGAAATCTATATTATCACTCTATATTTCACTGATGTAACACAGTATTTCGTTAGATAGTTGTTTTTTAAACTGGCTCAATGATATAATTTTAAAAGTCATTGAGTTAGCTTCCTTACACAGATCTAAGAAACAACTTCTAAATAACTATGCCATACATTTACATCTGCAGCTTTTCAGTAAGAGAATCAGCTAGTCCATACAACATTGACGTCTAAAGTGTATAGTGCAATTATACAAAACAATTTATTCGAAATTTGTATGGTGTTGTACTTTTTCCTAAGATCAATTAAAAGCATTATTTCATTTGATCAAAATGTAAATAAAACAATCTTAATGCATGTGGCTGGGAGATGTTTTAAATTTCAGGTGTTCATTAGTGTATTAAGTTGAGTTTTTTCATGGCAAGACACACGAAGTTTGCCCCTGATTTACTTTTGGTGTATATAGTGAAATTGAGTGATTCCGATGCTGAAACTATGGGACAAATTACAGTGTGTGACAGTCATCCCTTAGTGGTCACATAATACCATAAATATATAGATGATTGTGAAAGCGTTTTTAAGTTGGAAGTCAGTTTTTGGAAATCATTTTAAACCTGTAAAACAGTTACTGAAAAAAGTACCATTTTTATTTTTGTCAGTTAAACTGAGACAGGTGTTGTAACCTGAAAGAAATATCTTATTTATGTAGATCTGGCCAAAATACCGTCTATCCAAAACCATGTGTTCCATTTCAGTATGTAGTGAAGATTTTGTGGTATTTTTCTTGCATTTTTTGTTTCTATTAGAATTCATGTTATTTCTATATGTTATATATATCTATATGTTATTATTAATTATGCCTTTTTATGAATACATGAAGCTAACGCAAAATTTTATACCAAATTATGTGAACCATAACACTTCTGCATGCCAATCAGTGATTAATAATTTAATATAATATAATTTGTTCTCTCAAATATAGTTATCTGATGTATCTAAATGTCTAAAATTAAACACAAAGGTATGGTATTCTGTAATATGTATCATTATGATACGTATCGTATATCTCAAATTTCTTTTACATGACCATTCCTTTCTCACATTATGAAAAACACCAAGTACTTCCCATTTTTAATTTAAAGTGCATTTAAATAGATTTTAAAAACAGAGGAAGTATTGCAAGATGGAAAACATTTGATAGAAATATATGTTTTATGACTTAGACAGTAATTAAAAGAAACCACGTTTTATACATAAAACTAAAATGAATTTTGCGTACTATAAACCAAAGTAATGCATGTTACTCTCTCCAGCTGCATTAGATGCATAGAGACAATGGTTAACTTTAAAAGCTCCTTGCAAAGCTTCCCTTTCATCCGGATACCATAAACATTGATATTTTGTTAGGAACAGAGAGACAACAATCTACTTCTTCTGGTCTACAGTGTCGCAAAACTAACTAGCATTTTCTCGAGAAATATGTATGTTTTTAGATGAAAATATACCTTGTTTCAAGAAGAAATATGGCATTTAATTTATTGATATTTCAATTCCTATCTAGTTTTTGTTCATAAAAGTGTTGCCTAACTATTCTGTTTTGCCATATAAATCATATAAACCAAACATATTCAATTATTTATGCCAGAGATTTTGTTACCTAATCACTTTGGTCCGTTTTTTATTTTTTTTTTTGTAAATCTCGAGTAATTTCAATTTTCGGCCGTTTCATGCGATTATGACCAAAATGTAATTGAGCTGCAATTACGATGAGATTCGCGCATGCAATAAGTGTGTCATATTTTAGTAACCCGTTTATAACTTCTTGTATTGAGCCGGTAATTGGGCAAACTTAAAAATAAAATTTAAGTTGGCAAATGGCACAGGCCATTACAAATAGAGGAATATGTACAAAATGGCTCAATCAACAAAACAATATCTCCTCCAAGATCATTGAGCCAATCTTAACCAAAAGGCACACAAAATTTATGTCAATTGTCCTATTAAACTTGTTCAAAGAACTCAATAATATGTAGACGTCTTGTTGCCGTGCTCACAAATACGAAAAATCAATAAAATCTTTTCTGACACATGTTGCCTACAGCAGCGATAGTTGGCGTATGGCACCGTCTAAAGGTTCTCAAAGAAATTACCGTAATTCAAATAATGCCCCTGGGGTCAACATTGGCCCTCTCAATTGTTTCATCTTGGCCCTCTTGTTATGAATAAAACCATTAAAATCTTCTTGTCAGAAACCAAAACACAAAAAGCTTGAATATTTTGTACCTAGCAGTTTCTCACGTTAAGGGTTTTGCTTTTTGAAGCATTGTAACGCGATCATGTGATTAACATAGAGCTTTAAAAGAAAATTATATATAATCATAATGTTATATTATATTATGTAATTTATAAATTACAAAGAGTTAAGATAGATAGTGCTGTATAATGAAAATAAAGGGACGAGACAGAAAGTCTACAAATGATGTTAAAGGTGGTCAATTACTTTTAAGCAACATTTTATGACAATTTTTACTTTTTGTTTATTCTGTTAGAGATTAATTTAATGAACAAAAAGACCCATTACATTGAGTTAGATCCCTATCAGAAATTTACATTTTATTAACTTTTATGAAATTTTGTTATTACTCCCCTTTAATATGAAAGTATTTAAAACGTTGAGTATTTCTTTTTTATTTCAATATAATTTCTACTTTTACATTTGAATTTGATAGATTTACCAATAGCTTAACATTCTGAACCAAAATGCAAGTTTTAAACCTATGTGTAGCTTCTGAATTGATTTATTTCCAACCTATCTTGGGTGCGCACCCAAGATAGGTAAAGGGAGGTAATAATATCTTTTCAAACTTGAATTTCTAATGAATTCCATCTAAATATATAATATTTAATGCAAATATTTCACAAATATAATATAATATGTCTTATATTTATATCTTTCTGCAGGCAAAGTATGTGTATCAAATTTTTACTTATGATAAAATAACTCTATCTTGGTTGGGCAACCAGGATAGGGAAATCAAATTTTAAAAATACCTCCAGTGAAAATCTTACTTGAATTAAGCGCTAAGTGAACATAAATAAGTGTAAATGATCAGATGTTAAAGTTTCAAACAAATCTATTACATGGCCAAATTCCAATTATAAACCTTTAAAAGTTAGTGTTGTGCTTTTTTGATGTGCCTTATACCCCATAGCTAGCGATTCCCCTAAGTGACAATGATATAGGGTGTAAAATATTGTTTATGTTATACGATTTGAATGCAAAATTGATTAAAGTTAGGAACTTTGCATGAACTTCAGTTAAGGGCATCATCAACATTAAAGGGACATACCCTATAACTAATGCCAAACTAAATAACCTCCAAAAAATAAATTATAGAATCTTTGGAAGTAATATTACTTAACCTAAATGTTTCAGCTATGCATTCCCAGTTATTACCGATAAAAGCAGTGGTTTAGAATATACTGCAGAACCGTAAACCATTCTATAATCTATGTAGTGTTGTTGTTGTACAATTAATGAGTGGATGCGATTTATTAAGAAAGCCTCTATATTGATTAATTGTGGTAAAATGTGGCATTTTTTGCCATCGGTTCTTCTTTGAAATTGTATGTATTTATCATTTTACGTTCATTAAACACAGAATCTACGTTTCGAAAATATAATCTGCTAGATGTAGGGAGTGCCCCTTTAACCTGGCATTTAATAAAGCATGTATTTCTTTTTTTCTTGAAAGCCCTGCAAATTGTATGTTCAAAAGTAGGGCAAAATGAAAATCTAATGAATAAGGGCAGACTGTCTAAAGTTACAAATGTTGATTCGGGCATATCATGTATAACTTTAAAAAAATACCACACAATTACAAACTTTCACGAGACAACAATAATTATCTTCTGTGTCTTTCTTATGTCTGTATATTTGTATAATATTACTTCCTTTCACTGACTCTCATCACTTCACATAGACTTATCATCATTGTGAACTTTAATTTAGCATTGAGACAATCATTTATCATAAGTAAATGCAGCGCTGATACCTTCCAATATAGAAATTAGAAAAAAAAATGCCGATACGCTAGACCATTTTGACAATATATTAAGAATACAAAATATATATATCAAGCATGTATCATAAGATTGAAACGCCAACTGTAAAACCAAAACTTAAATTAATAAATGTTCTAAACAGTCTTTTCTTGATCAATGGTGTGTAATAGAATTTATTATACCTCACATGCTTTTCCCTATATAAAATTCCCATACTGCATCGGTGAACAAAAAATGATGTTGCCCATGTGACATCATGATGTTACATCCCTGTAAGCCTAAAATAGATTAAAGACACTTGTCTATATCAATATTGTCAATTTCTTAATTCGTAGTTTTTCGGTATAATAAAATAAATACCTCGCCTCAGTTGACATTACTTTTCTCGGGTTCACAATATATGCTAACCCCCTCAAGTGCATGTGATATTTATATAATAACATATATAAAATATTCCTCCAGCAATGTTTTAAAATCGATGTCAGAAAAAAGGAGAAAAATATGCGCCACCAGGTAATTTCGAGAAATATAAGAAGAAAGATATTTTGTTTCGTTTTAAGTTCAATGATGTTTTTCCAAGGTCTTACAATGTTAACAAAGGAACACAATCGATCATTAATTGAAAGAGAGGAATTAAAAAGCAAAGCACGTAATCAAGTGAATTATATACTAATCAATGCTTATATGCGGTCCGGTTCAACCTTCCTGGGAATACTAGTAGGATATAGGAGTGATTCATTTTACATATATGAACCTCTAAGGAAAATGTACAAGTACAAATTCTTCAAAGGACATGAATTGTGTAATACTAGAACACCATCCTGCACTGAAAGGTAACAATTTTCTTTTCTTTTATTTATTGCATAATCGGTGAAAACGTGAATACGCTTTTAGTTTCATCAATGAATGTCTAATTAAAGTTCATGATCTGTAATATTATATTATAAGCCTGACAAACACTGATGCAGAACATACCTGACACTATAAAGCTTACTTGTTATGCATGTAAAATTGGGCATCTTTGGCTTTGCTTGTTCTTAAAGGGAATGGCAAGTCAGAAAATATGACTTTAAATTGAAGGATTTGTTAATAGAAACACAATGCAGGATCATGGAGGAGACCATTTTGAACTTGTGATGTCACAGTGCACTAGTTAAATAGTCACGCAGGTAATACTGCTAAGTAACAAAAGCAGCTTCAAAAACCTATTAAATCATGCTAAACTATATGACACTTAATGACTGTTATCACATAAAATACAATAATAAAAAATGAATAATCAGGATTCAGAATTTAGTTTTGAAAAACGGGCGTCCCTAAAATAGTGTCTAATTTGCATATTTACTAAAATCTTAGATTTCTCATTATTCTTCTAATATTATCTGATTCAAAATTCTTTCAACGGTGTGTTCATTTTAACAAGTTCTTCAATTTCACGCTCCGTTACAAATATATATTCTGACTTGCGTGCCCTTTTAAGTCCAGAAAAGGTAAAGAGAAGCAAATAGTTTACTTTGTGTCAAGTGTAATCAAAACATATAGTGAAGCGAAAAAGAAACGCAGGGTAACAAAATATGTAATAATATCAAAACGGCTATGTGTAGAACTAGTGATATCATGCACTTACTATTTAAATTGGTTTTGAGTGATTTTAGGTCGAT
The DNA here is from genome assembly GCA_022818135.1 of Saxidomus purpurata. Lineage (NCBI taxonomy): Eukaryota > Metazoa > Mollusca > Bivalvia > Venerida > Veneridae > Saxidomus > Saxidomus purpurata. Next base: position 36,108,098 of record JAFMSR010000019.1, on the reverse strand, counting down.
GAGCACAGTGACCGAGATAATTATCTGACCGATTTTCATACTTCTTCACATAGCCGTTTTGATATTATTACATATTGTGTTACCCTGCGTTTCTTTTTCGCTTCAGTATATATCAGCTAGAAACATGAACCTTAAAACGTTCATCAACATGTGCAATTGCTTATACAACTGTACATGGTTTATCGAACTAGACCCCTGTAAAAGCAGATCATGTCTTTATATATTATTTTTGTTTTTTTGACTTTGAGGTAAATCAGCATTTTCAGCTTCTATCGTACGTAACTTAAAAAACACTAGGTATTTATGTTAAGATAATGAAACCTTGCAGAAAGGTAAATCACCATGTGAAAATGCAGTTTTACAGTTTCAGATATTATACTTTGACAATCCATGGTATTTTAAGTGTAGTGTAGGACATAGTAAATACTGTGTCAAATTGACCATACAGACAATGAAAGTTGGGATCATAGTTCATGGTCTGTGTCCTATAGACACACTTCTAGTTCTTGCTGAAACAATGCTGATGTTTTTATCAGCACCAAGAATATTAGAATAATGTTATGAACAGTACATTGTAGTCAGTACAGAAAACAACGAACAAACCAGTGTTTTAATTCAATAACGTTATTTCAATAGCGACTGTTGTTTTCTACTGTATATCTTGCACAGAACGTTTAAATAAAACATTTGAGGTGTATATCTACGTTCAATGTTGAAATTCAACAGATGAGTCAATTTATGAATAAAAACAAATTCAATTGCAGCACAACCACACACAACACCAGTTTACAGACCATATTAGATTTGTTTCAGTGCAAGCTCGGCCGTCACCAGGATCAGTTTACTGACCTTCTTTATAATAAATCAGGTAAAATAAATTTTACTTTATTACTTTTTTTTGTATTTCAGTCAGTTGATAGCTAAAAGTGTTTCTAGCAACTAAGACTTATAAAAGCGTTGGCTGTCTACGTAGGTGTAATATATGGATACAAAAAGAGTCTAGGCAAGGCTTTTCAGTGTGCGAACGACATGTGGGGTTTACTGTATTTTCATTTGCACTTATATTACTGGTACTTCTTTTAATAATTATTTCATAACAACAAACGGGATTAAAGCATCATTGCCATGTCTTGTTTTTTTAAATATTTAATGGGGTTTCCAATGCGTCCGTTGGATTCCTAAAATCTGATGAATTATTTCACTACAAACTACTTATATATTTCACAAAAGTACCTGACGCACTGGAAATGAATGGAATCTTATTTTTGTATGTTATTTAAATAAAATCCATTCAGGTGCAAGCTTTTAGAATTGTAACATGGTAGGAAAATGAAAACACCATTTGACCAACTTAATTTTAATTAGGTGCAAAATTTGGTTCCAGGGGTGTTAACAACTTTTTTTACTGATTAACCCGGTGATCCTGGTTTTGATCCCACGTGACCCAGCTTCAATCCCGACATGCAATTTATCAAGAAAACATCTCACTGTTTTGAAGACTGGGTACAAACGTTGGTCCCGAGAGTGTTCAATAGAGTGTTCTATGGTTTGATCGGGTGAGGTAGAACCTTGCCATTACATTTGTTTTCTTGAAACCATATGAAGCCGTTTCTTCAATTACTTCTAATCTAGTACTTGAATTATTTCATTTGTTTTCATTTCTTTCAGGACCAAAGTGGAAAATCTTTATTGACTGTATCATGAAAGTAAACATGTCGAAAGACTCGTGCATAAAACATATGGAGAATGTATGTCGGCTGCAAAGTAATAGAGTCCTGAAGGTGTTGCGACTGTCTCTCGAGGATGTTTCATCTTTGTTAATAAAAAACTTAAATTTAAAAGTAATACATATTCTAAGAGACCCAAGAGCAATTCTTAGCAGTGAGATATTTACCTCTTGGTTCCCAGTAAATCTTAGTGACACATACAACATAGAACGCAACGCAAAGGTACTTTGTTCAAGAATGGAGAGTGATATACTTGCCGGACAGAGACTTAAAACATTGTATTCAGAAAATATTAAACTTGTCCAGTATGAGGATTTAATTCAACGTTATGGAAAAGGAAGAAACATATACAAATTTTTAGATGGGACATTAACTGACGATAATGATAAATTTCTAAAGAAGATTTATAGGAATTTAAATGCAAAACCAAACAATTACACACCTTTAAATTTTTATGCGTTTAAGTATAGGAAGAATTTATCGTTTACTTTAATAACGCTAATTCAAACACATTGTGCACGTGTTATAAAAGCACTGGGCTTAAAGTTGTATATTTCAGAAACAGAATTACATGATGTAACATTTAACCCAATTGCTAACCGTCTTCCGTTTGAATTATGAAAACAGTGATAAGAACATTGTAGAGAATGATAAATCACGGTGCATATCCGAAGTCGACATCTCTCTACGTAATCATTTATTTCTATACCTTCTTAGCGCAAGCATGCGTCTCTCTGTGCTAAAATCAGTGAGATGGATGGTGCAGGAAGATGAAAATCAGCGAAACGTCCCTGAAAATTAGTATTTGCTGAAAAATAAATACTGCATGGAAAATACGATGTTGTTACAGTGTCAGTTCAGGCCTATTGTCTATTAATCAGTCACCGTACACGTACTTTAGGGGAATAGTTTTCTTGTTGATGTATTTGCATGATATAAAACATTACAGTTTTACTGTCTTAAACAGTGCATTTTTTTGTTAGTACGATGAACATTCATACGTGTTAATATATCGAACCATTATAGATAAAAGTCAAAAAGAAGGCGAAAACAGCTGGCAAATGCGTCTGCAGAGTTTATAAAACCGTGCTATCGTTTTCATTGCGGAACAGGAAACCTCTTTGCCATAAGTCACACATGTCATTGTCAAGCACAGGTAACCTCATTGCGCTCTATGAATCGTCCTTTTAGTAATGACACAACTATAACATACTAGTAGACGTATTACCATTATTTTGTTCAGTCCAGTCTCTTTTACAAAAGTGGTGTGTTCAGAATATTATAAACGTAAAAGAATGTTTAAATGTATAATGAACAATGCAAGTAGAACTTATGGATGGAAATGAAGTTGATGGATCTACATGTGGTCCATTTTTGGCTCGACTATTCGATGATATTATTTGCTGCTATCGCCGGTGCATCGGTTGTTGAGTAAAGTTTTACAAGATATCATACTTTTTTTACCGGAGATGGTCATCCGTACCCACCCAAAACGAGCAGACCGCTCACCTTATTTGCTTCAAATACATCATAACAAATGCGTGTCAGTGATTAATAGATGACACACCGGATGTGTAATTATTAAACATGTATACAAGGACTTGAATCTGTAATTGTTTAGCTGACATACAATTGTTATGATACAGAGCAATAAGCGTTCCCATGGTTCTCTTCTAATCCATGCTTATTTAATCAAAGCGCATAAATCATGATGTTAGTGCGGAACAAAGAGGTTTAACTATGTTGTCCATACTGGGGCTTTGACCACTGATCGTGACCTTGGCTTCTTTGGAGTTGAGGACCTGAGTGTTATTGCAACACACCTTGCAATGGTGCTGTACAGGTCTGTGAAATTTACATAAAAATATTATGGTTAAGATACAATATATTACTGATAAAACCATACTTGGACAAGGACCGCTTAATGTGGCAATGACCTTGGCATTCCCTGTTTGATATTATTTTTGTTTTTGTGCTCAGGCTTTGGATCCTGTGCACAACACAACTGTCTTTGGTGCTCTAAAATCTTTGATGTTTGGTTTGAATCCAATATAAAGTAATGAAGTGATGAATTATAACGATTTCCAATTAGGGCTTTGACATCTGACCTTTTTAGGTTGAGGAATGTTGTCCGTGACAGACATTCTCAATGTTCTCTACATTTGAACTAAATATGATAAAAATCCCATAAACTGTAACAACATCATTCCCGAGACACGATCTGTCTGGACCAATCAACGTTTTAGATAAAACCATTAAACTCCAACAACAAACAACAATAACTATATACAACGAATATGCAAACATTCTTCTTCAAAAACAATATTGCCTTGTGTTAAGATATAACCTTTCAACATATTTCTATATGTTACTATGGATATTAAATCAATAATAAAGTAAAAGTGGGTTCAGCACAGTATATCTCCATTTATTTCAATCACATAGTGAATAAGTATCATCCATATTACAACACAGTTTTCCTTGGTTCCGCAAATGGACCCATCATCTCAAATGGTAACCCTGAAAGTAACAAATATATTACACTTAATTATATAATAAAAATACTGTCGTGAGAACATTATATGTAGGACAGAAATTATATCTTATTATTACTCATGTTATAGTCTCACTAGTTTTCCATCTAGTTGCCATCTTACCATTAATTCCTCATGTAGTAACATGTATTTATAACAAACAAAATGAATGCATACTATTAACTGAAATACAATAAAAAACAATTTTGGACCGGGTCACTCATTTACAACAAGTCTCTTAATCATACTGTGGAGTGCTGTGCTGGAAATCATGCTGGCTGTAAATAAGAACAAGTGTGCGAAAGATAGAGCAAAGTTTTAAGATGTAACAGTTACTGTAAAGTGTTACGATATTACCAATTTGAAGTTACCGTCATCTTGAATTTATTTAACATGTACAAACACGGCCAAAAATACTTATAAACAGCTTAAATACAGTAGTCCAACATTGCATCCCTACTTAGAAGAAGAAGAAAGCTTCATATACCTATAACAACAACTTCCATCACGAGTTACTCCAAAACAATTCAAATGCCCACATGCGATGTCAGCACATCCACTCGTGCGAACTATCTTTTACGTTACATAAAGGGCGGAAGACGTGAGTGACAATCAAACCATCCGAGACAACAAGTATAAGAATAGGGAAATAAAATAAACACAGTTACACAACCTGGTTACACACGCTCCGGCTCTGAGAAATGACGTTTTGTCATTGTCTTGTCAAATATGTCAAAAACATAATTACTTTACTAAACAATACTATGCAATAACTAACTGCAAAGCAAATGCTACAGTCAAACCTGTGTGTACACTACTCGTCTACTATCATACACATACAATTAGAGAGTAACATAATAATTATACACGGTATAATCTACTATACGTGGCCAAGTGTAACCTACGATGCACTTCTATACTGATATACTCTATGACACACCAAAACTTTTACTCACAAATGACATCCTTACTGAAGTATACAGTTGCAGTCACGACTACTGCCTACTACATCTACTACCAGGGAGAATAAGACTTTTCCTTATATTGTACATCAATGATGCTATAACATTGTCAAACAATACTTGACAAATTTATTTATATACAGTAAAACCTCGATAACTCGAGGTCGCACGGGGACGAGTAAAATGCTCGAGTTATCCGGGTTCTCGAGTTATCCGAACCATGGAAATTTTACAAGTTTTTTCTGCATAGGCAAAAAATAGCTATGAAACAGCTTTGAAACAAAGTAAAGGCACATTTCTTTCAGTCATGACCCGATGGCATTTTATCTAAACTCAAAGGTCTTCGTCTCCAACTTGCATTTCGTTCCTGTTTTGGTTTTCTGCTTGTCCGATCTAGCTACTGTATCCCCCCGAGATCGCTAGATGTTTATTTCTTTAATTTATTCATGATTATTTTTATAATTTAGAAAAAATAAGCAGTTTGGGATTTTCTCTCAAGTTTTATCATCAAAAGTCTACTCAGACTCAACATTTTCATCTCATCATTAAGTTCTCGTAATTAAAAACTCGCAAACATAATTTTCTTTATTTTCTTCTTATTCAATAAAAGTAACAAGTGGCTATAATTACACATGATTTTAGACGATTTAAATGTGCGAATAACATTTTAGCCACTTGAACGGCCGATTAATCGATAACTAACGAGAACAATCAATTTACAATCAAAGTTTTTCCTATGACGTGTCAAAATAATGATGCACCAACGGAGGTGAGAAAAATCTGATAATCAGTGACCTCGAGTTGCTGCAGGTAATTTAGTAAGAAATCTATCTTGCGGGACCACAGGTGTTCCTCGAGCTATCCGGGGTTCTCGAGTTATCGATGCTCGAGTTATCGATAGTATTTTCTGGTTAAACATATAGGCAAAATTGCCGGGACCGACAGGCGTCCTCGAGTTATCCGGGGTTCTCGAGTTATCGATGCTCGAGTTAACGAAGTTTTACTGTATTAAATGTTATTACACATGCTAGTACAAAATAAGTTTCTATGACAAAATGGATAAAACACTGTCTCAAATATCTGAAATAAAACATATTTCGTTATAGCATTTACTATCTTTCTTGCTATTTCAGTATACATATTACTCAATACACCAGATTTCATCATAGCTGGCACCTTCCTAATTCTCCCAGATTTTCTAAAAGGTGCCTGTGGTAACTGTATAGTTCTTTTCGTTTTTACATTTTCTATAATGGCCCCTTCACCTGACTGTCCCTTTTACAAATGTTCTGACACAGTTGCTATTTTTTAACTTTCAGCATTAGCTTCTGTCAATGTTACTATGTCCTCTGATGTAACATTGTTCTCTTTTTCTGCCTGAGGTCTGTCATCAACTATAGATTATTTGAACGTTGTATCCTTTGAGTATTTGTGTCTATATATGTTTCTATTTCTTGTGTAGTACCTGCAGTCTCGGGGTTTTCGTCGTTACAGCTACTCTAACTACTCTCTTCAATTTCTAACTTAGACTTTATCTTATTAGAATCCGCTACTCCGTTACTATTTTTTAACGTGTCTGCATGGCTCTCCTCTTAAATATCAATAATTATGATCTTTATCAGTATCATGGGCGTGTCCATACATTCTTGTCTCTGTGACAAGGGAGAAACTAACTTCTTCATCTGAGTCTCCATCAATCACGTCACTCCTGAATTCTCTGACTACGGATGCATCCTTTATTGTTCTATTTGGACTCTGCAGGATCTACTTGTACATCTACCTGTTCTTCGTTACTCTCCAATACAGCGCCATAAGCTGTTGTATCGCTGCAAATCACAGGGAACAAATGATTCTGTGTAATATTCGCTGTCTGCCTACTATGTTTCGGTAACTGTATACAACTCATCTCCAAACATGTCCGCTAACTTTTGTTTGCCTTCCCCATGCGAAAGGATCTTCACTAAGACTTCGTCACCAACTTCTACTTTAGCCCCTGTAACTTTCCTATCATAATACTTTTTTTCTGCTTTTGTTTGGCTTTCTCTATGTGGTTCTCGACTATATCTCTGGTTTTTGACATCCCCTCTCTCAGATCTTCAATGTATTCATTGGCATTTTTATTGGTACTGTTCTCTACGTTTGCCTTATCGAACATGGTATGAATTGGTAACTTCGTCTTTCTTCAGAACATCAACTCGTATGATGAAATTCTAGTGGTTTCATGAGGGGTACAATTGTATGCGTACACAAGTGAGTTAATGTAATTTTTGCAATCGTCTTGTAGGTGGTAGACTGTTGTATGATACTTTTCAATGTTGGTAATTTGACAGAGGTCCTTATTATTTCCGGTTAGAAGTGTGTTCCTTGATCAGAGTGTAGGTGTGACGGTATAACATAGAGAACAATTAAGTGGTTGTAAAATGTTACTGCTGTCTTTGCAGTCTGATTTCTGGTAGGCACATCTACAGCAAACTTTGTAATATTGTAAGTTATAACTAGACTATTACTATATCCTCCTTTTGACGGTTCCAAAGTAAGAAAGTCAAAGCAAACTAGTTCTAGCGGATGTGTTGTATGGACGATGACCAAGGGTGCTCGGTTGTGAAGTTTTCCCTTTCTTCTAATACATCTTCAAGATTGTGAGACACGGTTGTCAATGTATGTGGTCATGCCGGGCCAGACGAACCTTTCTCGCACCAATCTAAGAGTGCGTTCTTTCTTTTGATGCCCAACATCTGAATGAAGGCCTTCAAAACCTCTTGTCTGAAATATTCTGGTATTACTAACTGCTTTCTTTGGTTGCCATCCGCAGTTATTGTTCTGAACAATATACCCCTCTTCACCTTAAAATTCTGGAAATTCTTTCTCATCACCTGGTAGCCTTTGATGAAGTTCTTTATCGGGATCTTGTTATCAATAACTACAATTCTTCATCTATCAATAAGCGGATCCTCCCCATTTGTCTTCTTCTAAATCTCTCTCATCTCTACTTGAGCATCTTCAGTTGCCTCTATTATGTTGAGATTCATTGATGGCAGGCTTTCCAGATAAGGTATCTTAATGTTACAGCATATTGCCTTTACGACACTATTCCCTATTTTTACTTTTCCTTCTGGTTCTAACTGCTAATGTGAGTACCTGTTCGTTTTATATACATCTGAATTCATGATGCATTGTCTGTACAAAATATCAAATTTATACTGTGCAATTGCAGCATCCCGTCGTTGAACAGTCGCATCTAATTTTGCGCCAGATAGTATATAGGTCAGAGGGTCATTATCTGTAAGAGCTTTGAAGTGATTTATGTCCAAATAATTACTTAAATTTTCTGTGACAGCCCACTTAAGTGCCAACTACTCTAGCTTAAAAGCTGATTTTTTTCTAATTTGGAATGATCTCTCGATGCAAAAGCTATAACTCGTTTTTTATCCGCTTGCTGCTGATAAAACTGCTCCAAAACCCTATGTGAAGCTTCTGTGTGTAGCTCAAAGGGTTTCGGGAAGTCAGGGTAAGCTAAGATGGGCGAAGTTGTTAAGGTGGTCTTGAGATCATCAAATATCTGCTGATGTTGTTCAGTCCAATTCCACTCTTTTATTGTTTTCTTGGGCCCTTTCTTTGTTGTTAAATGTGGAATCAGTTCTGCTACAGGTCTTGTTATTTTGCTGAAATCTTTTATAAATATTTGATAGAAGCTGGCGAAAGAAAAACATAAATGAAGCTATGCATGTGATTTTGGAAATGGCCAATTTTTAACTGTGTCAATCTTTTCTGGATCAGTTTATATCCCTTGGTTGCATACAATATGTCCAAGAAACTGTACGCTTTGTCTGAAGAAGTTACAGTTCTTAAGCGCCAGTTTCAGGTTTCAGAATTTCAGTTTGTTAAAAAAAAATTAAGTCGTTCAAACTGTTCTTCATAAGTTTGACTAAAGATGATAAGGTCCTTCAAGTAGATCACACATATCTTCATGTAACAGTAGTCGGAACGTAATAGTTGTCAAAATTTGCGTATATTGTGCGTGTAACGTGCGTATAACGTGCGTGCGCTCATCGTGTATTTTGTCAATCGTATACCGTGTATCGTATCGTATTATTCATCGTTCAACGTACACCATATACTATACACGATATATGACCAATATAGTATACGATTCGACGTTAATCGTTTCACTAAGCGTGTACATCTCCGCAAAAAAGAGCTGACTTTACATTATATTATTTCATTCATAGGTGTCGGTACGGGTGAGAATGACTTCCGGATATGTCGAAGACAGTTTGCACCTGATATCGGAAATTTAATTCTATTTTATTGGCCGGAAAGAACGCAATTTTTCATTTTTGCATCGAAACAATATATCACGGGGAGAGCGGAGGAGGGGGTATGATGTTACCAAGTTGTTTAAAGCTAAGTGAAAATAATAGGACGAATCAACAAAAGTTTTACAGAATCGGTTAAAGTTACTTTCTTGTTTAGTGTAATTCTTTTATAAATTCCGAATTGAAATAAAACTTTTTGTGATACTGGCTGATTTGAAAGATATTTTCGTTCGTTGTCAGAAAGACAAATGGTCAATGTTGATTTAACGAAGCGTGTTGCCAAAAATTAACTTTAATTACGCCCGCTTTTTCGCACTTCTGGATCAATTTCATGCCAAATTTACATGTTCAGTTACAGTTAAAGTTACAGTCTGTCAGTCAATGGATAAATGACAATAAATTATCTCTTCATTTGGATAAAACAGGGACAATTCTTTTTGGTTCTAAACCAAGGTTAAAGTCAGGATCATCTGTCAATGTTAGTTCGAGGGCTCAACGCGAAACTAGCCTAAGTGCATTTTTCAAAAATGTTCAGGAGAGGGGAAAAACCTTCCTAATAAAGAAATATTTGATTTAAATTTGTCATGTTAACACAAAAAGTGTGAAAGAGTATAAGAACCACACGGTTACTTATATTTTTACAGTCCATTTACCTAAACAAATGTTATTGCAAAAATTTGCAAATAGAATAGTTTCCAGCTGAATTCTGCAAACGGTGACCTTCTTTTTCAACGTAAAACTATTCTATGTGAGTTTTTAATTTGCATTTGTAAATTAAGTGATGTCCATTTTATCAACTTAAAAACAGACAAAAGAAGTTTTAAAACTTACTATGAAAAAATTTATATAGAATAGTTTCGCACTGAACTTTTTGCTAAAATTGGCTGTTCAAGTAGTGTGAAACTATCCTATTTGACTTTGAAAGTGTGAATTTGCCATTCTTTTAACTTCTTTTCTTTATTTTTCTGATCTGAATGACATAATTTTACAAACATTAGAATTTAGACAAGCAGTCATGATTTTGTTAAATAAAATTTTGTTACAAGTTGGTAGTCACAGCGAAAGGGCTGACAGCATTTTTACCCATTATATGGCCAGATATTTAAAGTGCTGTGAAACTTAAAATAATTATTGCTTATCTACAGTTAATATATGCAATTTATAAGATTAAAAGTACTTTGGTTCAATAAAATTCTAAAATGTGTTGCAGAGCTGTATAATTGAGAATTGAATTGGTCTTGTTTTATCAGAAACATCATTCTTTACTGATACCTGAGATCATGAGGAAGGGTTTGGAATTTGGATTTACAAAAAGAAAGTACCACATTTTACATATTGTACTGTATTTATTAACATCAGATCAGTGTCATACAATTACATTGTACACTGTACTAGTTTTATGTCAACAAACACAGTATTGATGCACTTTAGGGGAAAATAGAAAGTATTTTATATCCCAAACAACAAATTCAACAACATATTAACTAAAAGTCCGCCAAATAACATTGATTCATTTTTTGTTACTGTCATCTTTGAAGAAATGCATTAATTGTACGTACAATTCATTTTTAAGTTCACGTATTATTAAAACTTTTCTAATGAATTTGCAGGATCAGTTCAAGCTCATTACATTGATCTGCTGGACAATATTTGATGATTATGCTGCATGACTATAGCATTCAAGTATTGCCACTCTTCACTCTCTGTATAGTTCTAAGTTAAGAAAATAGTAAAATTTAGTCATCCATAAAAGTGTGTTTGTTTGCAGTGACAAAAGCAGCCCAAGAGATATGCCCAAAATCATTTTTTTACCATTCAAATAAGCAAGAAAAACTATTTTCCTACCTACCAACTGACTGAAATAAGTTTGGGTCACACAACTACAAAGAGAAATTTGGCAATTTTTATATCTGAAGCTGACTTTGCACCAGAACTTCATTCCATAATAGTAATATAATAAAACAAAGTAAACAAACAGTCTTTAAACATTAACAATATTGTCCATACAATAGGTAACAAAAACAAACAAAGCCACTTTATCAGCCTTGACAATATAGTTTTTGGATACCACTACTTCCACACAGCGATACCTCAGACCAAACAATTTTACAATACCATTCATTGCATTCATGAACTCCGAAAGTTGCTGATTGCACTACACTATGTTACTGTGTGTAATGTAGCATTATCAACAGTGATGCATATATTGTACCAGTAGTCCAGTCGACAATTGTGTGTGTCCATGAGGCAAAACTGAAACTCCAAGAGGCTCAATGTACTCCCAACATACAAATGTATGAATTGAAAAAAGTATTTTGAACTAGTTTCATTTAAGTTAGTAATAATTCTAATATGCCTACGGTATATTTCTATAGTCAATTCGAGTGCATTAATATGATTAAAGCACTCGGAAAAGTAGGCGGAGTTTCGGACATGGAAGTAGCTCCTTCCGACTTTTCTAATTTACTCCCGCGCAAAAATAAAATATAGAAATGGAAATAATATCAGTATAAATACATCAGTCGCATGAAAAAGATTTGTTTAAGAACCTAAATATTATTTTTGATTGCGTCAAGTAAGCCTTAGAATACCCTCATCTTGTTTTCCTTAAAAAAGGCCAAGAAATTCAGGATGAACAGTCATACAATGTTTTGATTCCGGGAGACAAAACTGTGAATGGAAACGTTTACGTCATCACACTGACGTCATTACTCCACGTTAAAACGTTGTACAGTTCAAATTAACGGTACGCATTTAAAACTATTGGCTGCTTTGTTAGGTTCTGAATCTGACGTCTTCTGCATAATGTCAGTCAGGTATTTCTTTTTATATTTTATGTATTAGATGATTAAACTAAAATAAGTTTGTATAATATAGTTATGTTTGATATCTTGAATGGTTGCCCGAATAGGGGAGTGAATTCCAACAGCTACTACTTATGCTGTTTTACACATTACCACCAAACTGAAAAAAGGTCCGCAGTAGTTACGATAGTTTTTAAAAAATCGGCTTCTAAGAATCGAAATAATCTATGTCTTGGAGTGCTTTATCGAAATTGAAGCATTTCCCGTCGGTAATGTGCCTGCGTAATAATTCACTCGGGCTTCGCCCTCGTGAATTATTCCGCCAGGCACATCACCTCCGGGGAATGCTTCAATTTCGATAAAGCACTCCAAGACATAGATTATTTCTTAATTAAAACATGATTTGGAAATGTGCATTAGCATTTAGTTCTTCAAACTAACTGTCACAGAGTATTAAAATCTGAAAATGTAACTGCTCAATACTTAAACTTAGTACATATAAATGCACCTCACAGGACAGCGTACATTAATAGACATAACATCAATCACATACTAACTAAACAAAGTTAAAACAAAAATTTTGTATGCGAACCATCTTTTTAATATACGGTAACTTAAAGTATCTTTCATGATGCAGAACACTAGTTAATTGTTAGGCAACACAAGACGCTTTCCTAGATCACATGTTACAATGTAAACAGTTTCTCACCTAATTATACATTAGCAGAAACAGTTATCATTGGTAAGTTACTAGTTACTAACTTGTTTCATGATGCAGGAAAGCATAGAAAAGATGATGTGTCTTTGGAATTATACCTGACAGACAAAGTGCAATAAGATCACTGAATTTTGCAGAACTCAGTGGAATTGGTCCAGACATCAAAGGTTTAAGTTGTAATGAAAAGGGTTCTGGGACCTCTTCTACTCTGCGTCTCAAACGGCATAAGAAATTGACACTTTTGTGTTTGGTGTCTTTGCAGTCATTTTTATAGTAATATCTATTTGGCTGATTGGAAGTGATTAGAAATGTCCGAATTCCAATAATGGATACTTTATCTCTGTTGTTGTTAAGATCAAAACTTATCAAATTTTCTGAAAGTGCCTAGAAATCAAAAACGTTGTCTGTGCAGAGCTCTTTCACTTTATATGGCTGCTTTGGTCTGGCAGTACTTATCATTGCTGCCCACTGGGATGTTGTATAAACAGAGACATCCTTTGTGGCAGATTCCACTGATGCATGTACACTATCGTTTTCATTGTAGGTGTGACCTTTTTCTAGATATCTGTGCTAAATAAATTTCAAACAAAATGTTTGTAAGCAGTACCACAGCATTGTAATATAGTATCTTTTCTTTATTTTGTCCACCACATTATCGGAATAGAAAATGATTTTTTTATGCCTTGTTTACTTTGAGCTTCTATATAGTCAAAGACGCATGAAGCAATTTCAGAAGCGCCATTACCACCCACTGTTTCATTCCAAATATAGCAATAAGCGTTTTTTGTTCCCATATCATATATTGTAAAATTATAAGCACTGAGACGTCTCTTGTAATGCAAAGATGATTCAAAGCCTTTTGGTGTCATTAGCACCTCCTCAAGATCAAAGCATGCCACAGTCAGATCTTCTTCTTCGCTTGCACGTATTTTGTCCCTCTTTTTATGTAAATGAACTAAGCTTTTGTTTCTAATATGAGACTCATATTCAAATTTCATTTGATCTTGACTCATGACTGCTTGCGTTTCTGTATGATGTGCACTGGTCACACTGATCATTCCGAGGATGAAAAAAGCCTAGATCAAATTCAGTATCAAAAACTCTTCTGTATATAGATAAACTGACCTTTTCAAGTCGTTCTGATTCACAGTAAATGCAGTACATGTCATACATTTTTTAACACTTAAACCAGATTGTAAATACTTGCGCTTAGTGTCTTTGCGGCAGTAATGGCTTTCCATAACAGGATAAGACTTTATATGATTTCGTACTTGATTTAGATTTGTATCAGAAGTTTTGTTTGATCTGCTGCCATTTGAGTGTCCTCTTCCTTCTTCGGTAACAACAGCAGGAACATCAATTTTTTTATGAGCTGTTTTCACCATTTGAGATGACACATTCAGAGTATTTAAAAAAATATTTTGCAAAGTCTGACAATTGCATGACTCTCAGGTTTTGGCAGATTGTATTTAAATGAAAACTGTTTTCTGAAATGGATCCTTCCTCTTTTCTTTACAGATTTTGTGGCAAATTTAACTAAGAATTGTCTTTGTTTAGTTACATTTCCAGTTTTCCTGTACTTGTGAAATAATTTCTCTCGTTCACTTTCTGATAACTTGCTGCAGCATTTGAATCGACAGTGGATTCCACAGGATTTTTTCATAACTTTTGCTTTGTTAAATCGTCCATTTCTAGAAATGTAACTTTTTCTAACTACATTTTTTTCACAGATATCAACATGTGTGACTTCAAACATTTATCTTCGGTGATAGCAAAAAGTGTTGAACATAGGTGTTTTAGAAAAGAGCAAAGGTTAAATAAACTACTGTGGGACGTCATTATGGCTGTGCCATCTGCACATGACATCCCACAGTCATTACGACTGTGGGAGTCAAATACTCTGTATATATTGTTTTCTTTCATTATACACATTGTATAGCTGTCAAGTGTAAGGAAACAGAATTTTTCAGTTTCTTTAATGGCATCTGTCAAAGTTTTGAAGGGTCTATCTGAAACAGTTCTGCCAATAGTTCCACCAAATGTTTTTGTAATATGCAATGAATGATTCTCATAGCAGATAGGTAAATCAGAAATAAGGAGATATTTGTCTGTTAACAGCTCTTGATAAAGTTTATCTCCTTTTTCAAGAATTACATTCATGTCAGTGCATGTCCAGCTATGTGGGTGCTTTGTCATGGCACATAACATTGCACTGAAGCTCACAGCTGTACATTGTCTCCCTGCCCCTTAAAACTGTGGATGACCCTGATGTACACTGGCTTTTACTGATAACATCCTGCAATAAATAGAATGTGATGTTACTTGTGTTTCATATAATTATTTATTTGAACTGATTGGTAGTTTGATTTATTTGTTGTACTATAATTTAGTGTAGCATAAGCTAGGAAACACTTTAAGTTTTACTTGTATGAAGTGACTAATTGATGGTGGTAGTGGGTTGAAACTCCACATTTGGAATACCATATACATGTAATATTTTAGTAAAAAAGGTGAAAAAGAGGTGGCGCGCTGTGTATACAGTATATTGATTTAAAGTCGTTCTGATTCACAATTAATGCAGTACATGTCATACATTTTTTAACACTTAAACCAGATTGTAAATACTTGCGCTTAGTGTCTTTGAGGCAGTAATGGCTTTCCATAACAGGAAAAGACTTTATATGATTTCGTACTTGATTTAGATTTGTATCAGAAGTTTTGTTTGGTCTGCTGCCATTTGAGTGTCCTCTTCCTTCTTCGGTAACAACAGAAGGAACATCAATTATTTTATGAGCTGTTTTCACCATTTGAGGTGACACATATTTAAAAAAATATTTTGCAAACTCTGACAATTGCATGACTCTCAGGTTTTGGCAGACTGTATTTAAACGAAAACTGTTTTCTGGAATGGGTCAGGGGCAGCAAAAGTTTTAAGCACTGTTGGGGAGTGCCAGGATTATATAAAAGCAACTGTCAACTTTTTTGTATACAGTTATAAAGAGATATTATATATTGTAATTAATTGGTATTTACTAACCAACAGTTAGCTTCCTACCCTGATCTGCCACTGAAGATAATGCTATATGACATCATTTATCAAATTGTGAAATTATGACATCATCAGTGATGTCATAGAATGTATGTAAATAAGACAACAAATTATTTTTAATACACATAGACTAGTTTCACACCGAAAAGCGAAACTATCCTATGTGCAATTAATAGTATTTTACAAGTTCTATTCCATTCTTTCTTGTCATGAGCAGTGTATCAGTAATGCAGTGTCTTAAGCATAACTGTAAGATCCTTTTTCAAAATTTACAACATTTTTCTCATATAGATTACTTGAGCACTTGTAATGCCTCAAAGTTTAAATGCGAAGCTAGCCTATGTGCACCAGTGCAGAAAGGCTAGTTTCGCATTATTGAAAAATTGCTCAAGTCAAATAGGATATCATGACAAATTCAGTTTTTGTCTTTTATTAATTACACCGAAGGTGAGATATTCACTCAGTATTTGAGTATTGTCAAGACATTTCAGAATATGGAAAAAGCATTTTTGAAAAAAATGTTAGTTAAGCTAGTTTCGCGTTGAGCCCTCGAGTTGTAATGAAACTGAAATACAGTCAACTTCATCTGTCAAATATCTAGGTGCTACACTTGATCAGTCTCTGTCAGGTGAATTCATGGCCAATTCTATTGTAAAAAAGGCCAATGCTAGGTTAAAGTTCCTGTACAGGAAACGTGATTTTCTCATATTCCACACTAAGAAACTTCTTGTTATGGCCCTCATCCAGTGTCATTACTCTTGTTGTTTCTGGTATCATGGTCTTACTATGTATTGGAAGGATAAACTTCAAGTCACCCAGAATGAATTAATTAGGTTTGTTCTGAATCTTGGTCATATGTCTCATATTGATAATGAACATTTTAAGGTTTTAAATTGGTTACCTGTCAAAAATAGAGTGGAACATATTACCCTCTGTAATATTTTTAAAATTAAAAACGGTCTTGCTCCAGAATATATGAGTGAAACTTTTATTCCCTTAGACTCTGTTCATTCTTGTAGGACTAGGTCAAGTAAAAGTGGATGTTATATTTTACCCAAAGTCAAGGGTTTTGGTGCTAAATCTGTTGCATATAATGACTGTGTGCTGTGGAACAAATTGCCCTCTTCTCTAAGGACCATTTCAAAGTAAAGTAATTTTAAATTTTCATTAAAAAGTCATATGCTTAACACGTAATTATTGTTTTAATACAGTCATATCATTTCAATGTTGTATGTACTCAATGTCTTTCTTAATTTAGGACTGTGATATTTCATTTCATGCCTCTCAATGTCAATACCATCAAAACCTAAGGACCACAATGGAAATAAGAGATTTAGTTCTCTTTTTTGTGTAATCCTTGGTATGATGTTATTGACATGGTTTCATTTCTCATACATGTATATTGTTTTATTATTTTATCATGTATGTGAATTTGTTTAAGCATGTTTTATACATTATGCTGAATTAAATCTATCTATCTATCTAGAGTTACATGTTCAAATCTGAAACTGTGAAATAATTACTTCGCACCTTTGAAAACTGTGGATCCTTAATTTCTTTCAGTTGTGAAAGTGCAAATCTTCTAATTGATCTGATTCTTTCTGTCTGATTAAGATAATTGTAAAAGTAATCGTATAACACGAGCTACACCCTGCATCATAGGCTGTTTTTAACTAAGATGCAGTGTTTGGGTCCCAGCTACGCTATTTACACTTGAGACTCCCGGTGAGTCATGTATAATAGAACAATCTTGGTAGAGATCCACTAAAGATTTATGTTAAGCATTGCTAAATATCTAACCTCAAGTGATCATGAATGTTTAAAGTCACAGAATGGCAAAATTTAGTACTGATGCTCGGCATTAAAATCAGCGCCAAATCTGTCATCTTTAGAAATTGTAAGGTTCCATATTAAACTGAAGGTTTATTCCGCCTCCATAGTCGAATGGTTAGACTGACTTGAAATCACTGTAACCTCTCATTGATTGAGTGTCATGTGTTTGAGCCCTGCTACCAACTACGACTCTTTATGTGAAAAAGTTTCCCAGCAGTGTCTTACAGAGGACGTGACTATAGAGTAGCTTCTTCCAAGAAAATTTAATGAGAGTAAGGTTAATTGCCGCCTTTAAAAATAACTAAGCTGGTGTTTAATCAGACATTCAACCCTGCAAAATAAACAAACAACGAGTTGAAGAAGAGGGAACATTACTCTATTCCTTTACAGGTGAAACGGCGAAAGCCCGCAACGATGAGACACAATTCCATATACAGTAAACTCCACTTGTAACGATATCGCTTGTAATGATACTGTGGTTGCAGTACTGACTCAGGCCTTTTTTTATTTCATATGCTTTAACTCCTGAAATTCCGGATGTAACGATGCGTATCGCACGTCCCGAATGCATTGTTTTTCTGTTTAAGGTGGAATGCGCCTCAAATTTATTTCTCGAATTTTCTCATGAAATTTACACAGTGCATAGTTCAGGGTTTTTCTTATTGAACTTTGTTTCCATTTGTTTTAAAGCTCTTATGGTTTCTATGCCATCATGCTTCAAACATGGCCACTGACGTCACTTTTTGCACAGCACGTTATTTCATGTCATTTCTCTGTTTTCCCTTCATCGCCCTGTAAATCAAAATGTTAATGACAATATGAAATAATATGCTCCTTGTGTTGATACGTTCTACATCATGGTATACATTTCAATTAAAACGCGTTGACGCTTTCGACGCTTTCGACGCTAGTCGCATTTTTGTGACGTCAGAACGGGAAAGAGTCTTGCTTTAAATGTTGCCTTTAAAGTTTATTTATTCAAAATCTGCTCGATGTAAAAGCGTATAAGTTTGATATGGTATATAAAAATCATTTTACGCTTTTTTAAATTATAAAAAGGACGGGTCACCGACTTTTTTATTTACGATTTCACAAAGTTTTACCCCTTTCCCAAACGTTGTTTTGATGTACTTTGAGTTGCACGTTACGTTTATTATTTGTTTAGAGACAAAATTATTTGCGAAAAAGTTCATATCTTTCATTACAGCAATTAATTATATAGTTGGACTCTAATAAAAGCTACATATCTTTATCTATCTGAGACAACTGATAGGTTAATGTAATCTGCGACCAGTGTGTTCTACAGCGTTTAGGCGGTTTACACGCTCACGTCATGTACATAGGTACACAAGTAAGTATTACCTTCTCCAAAGAGACTATGTTTCTATTTATGCTCGATATTAAAGATGACAGAAAGTTGGTTTAAAATATTCTGTATTGTTTACATTTTGATTTACATACATTGTATGAAAAGCGATACCTTTATATTTTTAAGTTTTCAAGCTAAGTATGTATTTTGAATTTTCGAGAATTGGCGCATCCTTTCATTACCATACGTATTTCTTTTTTGTCCGGTGTAAAGCACCAGAATACGAAATCTCAATTTTAAGACAGCTAGTAACTTTTGTTTGTGGAGATTGAGATCAAATTCGCTGCCCCTAGTTTCACACGCGGGTCTTTTGTTTTAAAACTACATAGTATTTGTTTTCGCTCGGGTTTTTTATTTATCGTTTTCCACACACCGAATAACTAATGAGCCAGTGACTTTCATTAGTGGTACACGTATTATACGGAAAAATTAACCAAATCCTGACCTTTTTGCATAAATATATCTTCCAGCGATTACTCCGAATAAACGAATTTCCGTAAGTGCAAGATGACGGAAATTGTAGATGCAATACAATTCTATTA
This sequence comes from Saxidomus purpurata, assembly GCA_022818135.1. Classification (NCBI taxonomy): domain Eukaryota; kingdom Metazoa; phylum Mollusca; class Bivalvia; order Venerida; family Veneridae; genus Saxidomus; species Saxidomus purpurata. Next base: position 36,088,244 of record JAFMSR010000019.1, on the reverse strand, counting down.
TAATTGACGATAAATCCGCAGTGGAGTGGGTTGTGTAAAGAATTCAAGTCTAGCTGCATGCGGGTTCGAATTTCTGAAACATAATTTTTCGACATGAAGTGCAACTGAACGCGCAATTATACGGACTTAAAACCCAAGAAATTCTTTATAAGGCGCTGAAGAGTAGGGGGTTAATAAACTGCAGATGTGACGTAAGCTTATAGCATTTATTTATCGTAAATGAAATAGAAACTATATGCTTTGAATATTAAAAGTTTTAATTATTTAATTAGCTAAAGCCAGTATTTTTTTTCATTTCAGCTAGCTAGGGTCAAACTCATAAAGTACAGACTTGTTAGTTTTAAGAAAATCTCGTGAGCTATATACTAACTGAGCCACGAAAAAAAAATCTTTGTTTTCTCCGGCCGACCCTAGGACTTCTCTCTTGGTGAACTTGTCAAGACTCCTGACAGGCGAAGAGAAACAGGTGCAGATACAAAGAAAAGCGGGTACCAGACCCCAGTTATTTTACGAATAAACCCCTTGGTTAATTTATATGCCCGGTGTATAACACTGATGCACGTTTCTGAAATTTTCAGTGCCCCTGCCGGGATTCGAACCTGGTACCTCAGGATTGGTAGTCCAGAGCGTTAACCACTCGACCACAGCACCACCCATCCCATCTATTTGTGTCATTTATGTAAAACATTTAACGATTTAATAAATAATACCATTTGAAACTCTAAGTTTGACCTTGACCCTTGAGGTAGGGACGTGGGTCTTGCACGCGACACGTCGTCTTGATGTGCTTGACAATTGTGCAAAGTTATTTTAAAATCATTCAATGCATGACAAAGTTACATTCCGGACACGAATGTGTGCATATATAGAGGATTTCATTACCTTCAAACTCTAAGTGTGACCTTGACCTTTAAGGTTAGGACGTGGGTTTTGCACGCGACACGTCTTCTTGATGTGCTGAACGTTTGTGCCAAGTTATTTTAAAATCCTTCAATGTATGACAAAGTTACAGTCCGGACACGAATGTGTGCATATATAGAGGATTCCATTACCTTCAAACTCTAAGTGTGACCTTGACCTTTGAGGTAGGGACGTGGGACTTGCACGCGACACGTCGTCTGGATGTGCTAGACATTTGTGCCAAGTTATTTTAAAATCCTTCAATGCATGACAGGGTTACAGTCCGGACACGAATTTGTAAGTGGGGACGCACAGACGGACGGACGGACGACCTTACAAATGGGCATTTGTTGGGTACTTTCCATTGCCTCCTTTTATAAGAAAGTAGCCAACAAGGCACTCTATAAATTATTAAAAGTACCCAACATGTGCCCCTTTTTTTGTTGGCTACCTGACGGAATGAATGATATAGTACCCAATATATGCCCATATGCGGGCTCGGACCGACCGACCGACAACCAACGAACAAAGCGATCCCAATGTATCGTCTTTTCTCCGAAAGGGCGACACAAAAATGGCAAAATACGTTTTATTTTAAGAAATGGAATGAAACAGGAAAAACAAATATGGAACACTTTTTGACTATAGAAATAATACCTTTTACTGTTGCGAAGAGTTTAAAAGTATTTATAAACTAAAAAAACAACACCAACTTGTTAGTAGTATTCCAAGAAAATTTAAAGAAATATTGAAATCAGAAGGTAAAATAGAAAACACAAAACCAAAGTTATTGAATGCACTAAAACAATCAAAAACATCAAACAAATTAGTAAATACTAATCAATTTTACATTAACTCCATTTCAAGGTTACTCAAATCGGAAATGAAATGGGAAAACAATCTAAATAAAATTTATATAAACTGATAAAAGGTATACAACAATTGACACAAAAATGAGTGATTTTAAGTATAAATATATCATGCCAACGAACACAACTTTATCAAAAAGGAATAGGTAACACAAATGTATGCGACTTCTGTAATATGCATTGTGAAAGTCAAGAACATTTTTTTTTTTGAACATATACGTATGCTAAAGTCGTATGGAATAAATCTAGTGAGTTTTTAAAAAGCTAACACTTTGAAATGTTTTAAGAAAACACAAGTTTTGGAATATTACAAAATAAGATGAAAAGTAATATGGAAATCTTTCTTATATATTTGATGTCCTTTATATTTCAAAAGAAATACAGGAAAAAGCTATCCTATTTTGACATTTTTTTTAAATTACTTAAAAAACAGAATCGATGTAGAAAAAGAAGTCCAACATCATAATTTAAAATGGGGAATTATTAAAGTGTTCTGAGTTTTACACAACAGAATCTCGTACTAATTTTTTTATCAAGACTCGCATATACATTGTATAAGACAGAAAATCAGAAATAACTAAATTGCACTGGAAACGACACAAAAAATCATCTTTCCCCCTTTTTTATTTTCTTTTTTTATAGTTTTTTTTTCTAAATAAATAATCCAAGGAAATTGGAAGAGTGACAGCATATACTGTATTTGTATGCAAAATAATTGTACATGTATATTTCATAAAATTATGTTTGTTGAAATAAATGATTAATAAAACAATGCTATTAAAAATTAGACAGAATGTAAGATCCTGAAATATTATAAAGGTTTATTCAGAGTTATCTTACCCGTTTCACATGGCAGTACCAGACTATTTTGTCAATGGAACCTTATAATTCATAAAACTTAAGTGTTTTATGTTAATTGACTGGAAATAACGGCATACATACTTGCATGCATCAATGGCGGAATAATTGATCACGAATAAATCGTGATGAAACTATTTAAGGTGCAGGTGAAGTAGTTTTGCTCATTATTCATTAGAACTAACTCATATAAGGGGTGTTGTTATCTGGCTGTATCTTGAAACATAATGTAGAAATTGCTATTGTTTTGTTCAGTTTAAACGATTCTACAAAATGAAATGCATTCTTGCTAGGAGTACATTATTACATTTTTAGAAAGTCACATTAGTTGAAGTCGATTACAATACGCATTGCTTTATTATGTGTCTAAAACACCATTTTTATCAGAGGAAGTTGAGTCACTGTGACTTTGATCTTCTCAGGAAGTGTAATGGTTAGGGTTAGGGTTAGGGTTAGGGTTAGGGTTTAGGGTTAGGGTTAGGATCACCAAACCGCTCTCTATCCTGTTTAACAATGCCGTATCAAGTGTAGTGTTCATACAGTGGACCCACGGACAGGCTATTGTCTTCATCATCAATAAAATTTAGTATCACGTCTCGGATTCTAGTTGCAATGGTCTTAGAGACTTGGGGATAGAAGGTAAATGCTAATTTCTAGGACAGGCAGACACTTCATACTGTCCTTCACATATCTGTGTATAATGTGATACTAATAATCACTATAGCTGCAGTAAAATGTCTCAATGATATTTCCGAAGAACAGAACAGATATCTTTCTACAAAGAAGGAGAAACTCCTTCACGAAGTTATGCGACTCTTAGTTTCATTGGTTTTATAAAGGTATGACCTGAGGATAAGTTATGAACTTATGCCACGTTGATATCTCGGCATATCTCCCTTCATGCCTTAATCAAAGGTATAAATTAAATGCCGAAATGTTGGAGATAAAATTTACCTGACTGCAGTTTCCTGTCAGTGTTTTCCAGATGGATTTGATTGGTTGCCGAAAATAGGTCAACCGCGGCTACCAATGAGATCTATTAGTGCGATTGACCTAGTTTTTTGTCTGGATCGTGGGTACCTAGCTTTTAGAGTTTTTGACTGCTCAATAAGCACATTTAAATTCAATAAACGGTGAGATAGAGACTTCAGTGATCTCTCGGAGGCCATTTTCCGTTACGTCTACGTTGTCAATTACGTCGACGTTTTCACGTGCCGACGGTCTAGCGTTGCTGCACAGTTGACCGGAAATAGCCTCAAAATGAATGGTCTGGAACACTAGGAAGTGTGCCGATATGAGTTATTGGCACACTGCGTCACGTGATCGTTTTATCGGCCCATATCCACATAAGTCAAGGCAAATTTGATACTATATATAGTTACATATGCAATAATGTTAAAATAAAAGATATGATTAATTGTCTGAATTGATTAAGCACGGACCCGGATGTAAAAGTGCACTGAGTGTATGGACGGTTTTAATAATAATAGAAATTTGTATTACAAGTAGCCACTCAACAGATAATTTGTGCTGTATTCTATCAAAATATTATTTATTAGTTATGCCGTTGTGAGCATTTCTATTGTAAATCTTATTATAAATATGTGGCTGGAAGTAGACCATATGAGATTGGTAAGTGTAATTCTTAACTGATGAAGTCTTCGAAAAGGCTGTGGGAGTCCCAGTCCTGGATGTCTATCCAAAACTATTGTCTGACGTATGGTGTTTTTGTCCTCTTTCTTTTGTGACTGAGTATTATTTTTAAAAGTGTAGCTTTAGTCTTTTCTATTCCACCTATGGTTGATCGAAAAGTGGTTGCGAAAGTTAAGATGATTTGAAAGATATTTTGTGTGAAGCTAATCATTTGATTTATCCTACATTGTAAGCTGAGTGAGCTACTTTGATTGTTAGTGCGCACGGACCGTATTGAAATATAACAGGTGCTCGTTGAGAACTATTGAAACCGTGTGCTGTGTGGCAGTAGATTACTGCTTATAGACCATTTATAAATAGTATCTTTTGCACCTTTTGTAATAACTAGGAATCCTACCTCACGGACTATTCATTGATTTTTGTGAGTTTGACCAGAATAATTGGCTTTTGGTATGCATTTTCTTGTCTAGACGGTCAATTTTATAACCTGTTGTATTTTCAGTGCACTTTCAGTCATTTTCCTATTAATTTCTGTCGAGTATATATTTCATTTTCCTGTTCTACAATCACTGGGGGTTTGTAAATGCATAGGGCTTGATGTTTTGTTGCCACATACACTACTTATTCCTTGGTAGGTACATGTATCAAATATTTGTACTCGGACACACATTTTGCTAAAATGATAACATTTGTATTAACTATCATAACTAATAAACAATCTAACTATTGAGCTCCAGTCACATTTTTTTGTGATGTGGTCAGTTATTATTGTTTGTCAATTTGTCAGTTTGTCAGTTTTCATTCTTTGTCATTTTGTCTTGATATTGGTTTACTGCCAAAACCCCTTTCTGGTTTCTCGTTCCTGATTGGTCCGTTTGTTTTGTCTCTTATATCATGATTGGTTAAGTTACTATCTGATCAGCTCTCTTATATACCGAGCTTGTCACGTGGGTTATATTTTTATATATAGGTGTACATGTACTAAATTTTGTATAGCTCACTGAAAAGCTTTCAGAACACCCCATTAGATGTGGGGTATTTAATTCTAAGGGTCCCAATGAGAATGTTTAGTGTATATTTGACGTTTGGTTATTGGTTGCTCAGACTTAGCACGGACTCACGGCATGGTACCAATAGTGCCACAGTGAAGGGAATTTACACCTGAGAGACCTCGGGTGCCGCCCTAATCCCTCATAGCAAAGAAGCGCTGGCCCCTTACTGATCCCGTCATAGTTCATACACGCTTTAAATGTTCTGTATCTATCTGTCTTGTACATGTAACAGTTTTAGCAGGTTTGAATCTTTATGAAATTACATCCTATCTTGATATTCAATATATACAATATTTCTCATAAACTGGAATATAACTGTGCGGATTTCCTGTGCTACTTCTATTGTCGGATCCTGAAAGGTTTTGTAGTAAATGATATTTGGCCTAATTTTATTAATCTATTTTCTTAATTTTTCCTTCGTATTGTAAAGTTTGGACAATGGAATACTACGTGCTGAAACGTGTCTATGGTGTTGCATTGCGTGCAGCTCTTATCATTTCTATATAGATGTCCCTTTAAGGGGACGCACTAAACTGCTGACGAATTAGCTTTCGATATAAGAATAGAGGAAAACTGCTGACCACATAGGTAAAGAAGGATTATTGGAAAATGCTAACGATATATATATATATAGAAGGAAATTGCAACCAGTCACTGTATTTATCATAGATTGGGTATATGTGAACAAAAAGAATAAACAACTTAAATGTCTAAATTATGTTTGATATATTTTATTATCAGTCGATTTATCTAATTTCATACAACTAATAGCAACAAAATTATGCAATATAAATACAACCAATTTCTAACATAATGTATGTTTCTATTATGTGAATTTCAGCAGTAATATGGATAAAACTATTAGCAATTGCTATAATATGTTTTATATATTTTATTTTCCACGTTTTAATCTAATTGTACCCAGATAACTACGGTTTTACACTATATTTAACTGGTCAGCAGTTTCTAGACATTCTTACAAAGTGACAAACTGCTGACCACATACGCTTGAATAGAATCGGTCAGCAACTACGGCTTTACACTATATTTAACTGGTCAGCAGTTTCTAGACATTCTTACAAAGTGACAAACTGCTCACCACATACGCTTGAATAGAATCGGTCAGCAACTACGGCTTTACACTATATTTAACTGGTCAGCAGTTTCTACACGTTCTCACAAAGTGATGACCACATACACTTATATAGAATCGGTCAGCAACTACGGCTTTACACTATATTTAACTGGTCAGCAGTTTCTACACGTTTTCGCAGATTGCTGACCACATACACGTATATAGAATCGGTCAGCAACTACGGCTTTACACTATATTTAACTGGTCAGCAGTTTCTACATGTTCTCACAAAGTGCTGACCACATACACTTATATAGAATCACGAACAACATTTTAATCTAAGATAACTCAGATAACTACGGTTTTACTCGTACGTTTAAAACTATATTTAACTGGTCAGCAGTTTCTAGACAGATAACTACGGTTTTACACTATATTTAACTGGTCAGCAGTTTCTAGACATTCTTACAAAGTGACAAACTGCTCACCACATACGCTTGAATAGAATCGGTCAGCAACTACGGCTTTACACTATATTTAACTGGTCAGCAGTTTCTACATGTTCAAACAAATTGCTGACTACATACACTTATATAGAATCGGTCAGCAACTACGGCTTTACACTATATTTAAGTGGTCAGCAGTTTCTATATGTTCTCACAAAGTGCTGACCACATACACTTATATAGAATCGGTCAGCAACAACGGCTTTACACTATATTTAACTGGTCAGCAGTTTTTACATGTTCTCACAAAGTGATGACAACATACACTTATATAGAATCGGTCAGCAACTACGGCTTTACACTATATTTTACTGGTCAGCAGTTTTTACATTTCTCACAAAGTGCTGACTACGTTCACTTATATAGAATCACAAACAACATAAATTCAGTTTATTATTTTCGTTAAGTGATTTTATCAAATTTGATTGTAATGATATACATCAAATAGGTAATTTTTAATATAAAAATCTTCCTGTCATTTTCATTTTTTTTGTCAAAATTTTTAACATGTATATAAAGAAGTTCAAACTCTCAGTGACATTAGCTATTAAAAAAAAGAGTAATATTTAAAATTAATATGCAAGGGTTAAAATAAGTGATATAAAGGGTTTTTACTTTTTGCAACGCCAACGCAAGTGCCATCTGTTGATCTATTGATAAGAGGTTATGTGCTTGATCAATCTGTTTATTGCTCAAAAATATCATAACATTGTTTAATCAGCAGGTGTGATTGCTTCACGTGTCGTTGATTATCGATGATAGACTGTAGCAAGTCAGAATAGAACAGAACATTTCTTTTATTCTTCCGAGGTATAAACATGATAAAACATAGGGATATTACAAAATACAATGAAAGTAATAGATATCGGTTCCATTATATGATCCTAGTATTTTAAATGTTTTGAGAAAATGTAGAAATAATATTATGATCCAAATATGTACAATGAGACTTGCAGTTTGACAAATGTTGTTGTTTCTTATTTGATTCTAAAACTACAATAACTTTATTGCATTAATTTTTGTTACAAAAGATTGACGTTGCTCTTTCGTTTGCGTGTTTCTAAGTACTGTTTAATATCCATTTACCGATTCACTCAATATATATACAATTTTCTTCCTTGAAATAATTACGGGAAAAGAAGGTAAGACAAAAATATTTACGAAATAGAAGCTTCTCAATGAGTTATTCATATTTGAATGTCTGTACGTACAAGAATACATTATATGCGCAATAATAGCACTGCATAGCACACTTGTTCCTAATATGCTTGTTTATCTATACGCTCATTTTGACACGTGTAGTACTTATTACCACCAACAGTTGTAATATACATAATAGGATTAAATCGGAGGTGCCAACATTAAATATACAGGCTGCCCCTAGGGGCAATCAGGTATATTGACTGAAGATTTGCATCAATTCATGAACATACGTTTGTATAATAACTATAAAATTCAATGCACTTACAAAAAAGAGTGAAAAATAGTCCAATAGTCCATAATTTCAAACTTCTTCATGAATAATGAATAATCAAAAAGATAAATTCATTAAGTGAATGATTTTGTAAGTTTGACATAAGAAAAAACACATTCGAAACACAAAATATTAAAATGCTACGTTTCATAATATTTAAGACTAATCTATGTTCCACTTTATTCACAAAACACTTGTATTTACAGCTAGTTGGCAAATACATTTATGTTGTGTATTATTATAAATGCGAAGCAATCCTGTAGGTTCTAAATTAGTATTATCTTTTAAGTTGGTAATTTAAATATTAACAAGCTACCAATTAAAGAGTTTCAATATTTCTTCACAATACTTTTAAAGCAACATTTTCACTTTATTATCAAATAGTTATTAATTTTTATGGCTGAATTCAAATTAACAATGTCAGTTATTATCAAATATAGTAAAAAAACGATTAAATTATATTCTAGTCAAAGTACTTTTAGATCTACCATTTCCTGATTACATATTTAATTATTATATTCTAATATAAACATCGGCATCACAATTACTTCTGACCACTGAAATAACTCTCAATCATTAGAGGAGAGCGATTTAAATATCCTTCTTTACATATATGGTCAGCATTTTCCGATAATCCTTCTTTACCTATGTGGTCAGCATTTGCCTCTATTCTTATATCGTCAGCTAATTCGTCAGCAGTTTAGAACGTTCCCCCTTTAAGTACCTAAAGTAATGCGACTCAATTTGTTTTGCTTTCTTTATTCACAGATTTCATTCACTGTAACTATTTTCAAACCAAATAAGTTTGCAATCAATTCTAACTGTGTATTTTAGGTCTTTGTTAAAACAACGAAACCCGTGTTTATCTAAAGTATTCATGGATGATGTTTTCCTTTGCAGGAAATGCAGTATTAAACGATTTGGACGATAGCATGGAATATTCTTATGGACGACGTTAGCTTTTAGACATATCATTTGAGTATGCATGACAACAAGAGAACTTCTGGACATTCGTGCTCATTTCGAAAAATATTAAGAATATTATTTGTAGTTTTACTGGTTGGAGGTGTTATATATGTATTGTTTTCAAATCGTGTATTAACAGTGAATCTTTATTACAGTGCTGACCCACATTTTATTTCAACCCTGACAGAAACTTTACAAGATAAAGAACAGAAAGGCTTGGAACAATATCCTGTAGACGAAATCAACAGCACATATTGGGACAAACTAACAAACCGCACGTCATATACCCGGTGTCGTTATTGTACCGATAACAATTTAGCTAAAGTAACACTAAAACCTAACTTGTCGCAAATAATAAACGCATCTCAAACTATTTCGACGATTTACACCCCTTATTTGTTGGAGAACCCGAATCTTTGTTCGGCAGTAAAAAACCTTTCAATTTTGGTGATAGTACATACGGCAACTGACCATTTTGAAAGGCGTTTATCTATGAGAAGGACATGGACAAACCAAACATATTACAAAACGCTAGCAACCGTAAGGACTTTGTTTCTCCTAGGAAGAACAAGTGATAAGAAGAAACAAAAAATAATTGAAGAAGAGTTCAATAAATATAATGATATATTACAAGGTGACTTCATAGATACATACCATAACCTTACACTGAAGGGTGTTATGGCGTACAAGTGGCTTTCAACAAAATGCAGAAATGCAAAAATTATTTTAAAGGTAGATGATGATGTTGTCGTTGATATGTTCAAGTTTCTGGCTAATATTTTACCAAAGTACTGGACACAATCTAGAAAGATATCTTGCAGGTACAGGTCTCCAGGAAAATCGCATATTTTTAGAAATAACGGAAGCAAATGGTATGTCCATCATGAACATTTTAATGGTCTTCGTTTTTATCCTACTTATGCTTGTTATGGATATTTAGTTTTCTTTACAAACGACCTAACACCTGCTTTTTACAGTTCCGCGAAGATAACACCATTCTTCTGGATAGACGATATATATCTGTATGGCCTCGTACCTGGTAATGTACCCGGTGTACAGTACACCTTTCTAGGCAAAATCTGGAAACAAATCAGTGTTCAGAAGGCTTTAAGCTGTTATAAAAAATATACAGCAAACTGTGATAATATCGTTACTCTTGCAAGAACAAAAGAACAGTTTGATGAAATATGGTTTCATATTGTCAAATGGCAAGTAATTTCATTGTAATATGGCCCTAGACCTACCAATATAAGGCACGTTCTTTGTATTTAAACGTAGTTTGCCAAATCAAATTCAAGCCTTCAAACATTATCGACGCCTGCTTATGAACGTCACTATAATTAAGAGTTTTCTTACTTTAAGACCTGTAGAGAGTTGTACATTTTCATTTCTTAGTTGAATAACTCTGTCAATAGAAATAATAATAGTGTTGCGGCAAAGAATAACCAAACTAAATAATTACCATCGTTAATAAAATAAGGCTGAAAAGGGCAAGAATAGAAAGCTCCGTTTTTAAAGAACTTTGTCAAATAATTGAGCAAAGTGTACTTTATAAACTTCCTGGTCGATTATTACAAGAGCAAAATCATGTACCTTAATCATACATGTCGGTGGGCTCAGCCTCTAGATAGCTGTGTGTGGTATCGGAGGTCGGTAAACGAACTGCGCAAACATATCACATCCGCATGGGTATAATGGCTCGTCTTCAATTAATAGAAGAGCATTCGGATTTCAAAAGGCCAACATTGTTTGATAAGCTGACGCATAGCTAAATATATATTACCGGTTTCTCTAATTGTCAGAAAGACTGCTGCGCTGCATTAGCAAATTAGAATCTTTTGTCCAAATAGTTGATCATTTCGTCATCATCCTATCAAGTTATGTTCAGAAAGGAAATTTACTCAAATCTTTTGCAAGGAAATGCGACATTGTAAGAATGGGTTCTCTGTCATGTAGATCGAGAAAGCAATTGATAAGATTTCCTGTATTTATCCTGCAATTTCACTGTGAATTCATTACCACCTGATATTGGCTCAAAATTGAGCACCGGCTATTAGTTTTCGCGACAAAAGTTTCACAATGGAGCTAAGTTAAAATCATATTATCATCGTGTTGCTCATTATTTTGTATGTACTTATGGGTTTTCAGATACTACGGTGACTATCCCAGTCCAGTGTATTCCCAATGTGTAAAAAAGATGGCCTGCGCACTTGCAACTTTCGACCATTAGTAACACACCGGTAAACCCAAAAGAGCGTGAGCGACTTGATAGAGCGGGAGCGGCTAACGATAAATAACTGAGATAAGGCGTGTTAGGTATTCAGTTTCTGGATAGAAATGGTTATAATTAAAAAATAATCTATTGCTTGGAGTGCTTTATCGAAATTGAAGCATTACCCGGAGGTTATGTGCCTGGCGGAATAATTCACGAGGCACATTACCGACGGGAAATGCTACAATTTCGATAAAGCACTCCAAGCCATAGATTATTTCTATTCTTATTAGCCGAATTTATAAAAACTGTCGTAAGTACTACGGACCTTTTTTCAGTTCGGCGGTAATGTGTAAAATGGCATAAATAGTGGCTGTTGGAATTCACTCCCCTATTGAAGCAACCGTTCAAGATATTATACATAGCAGCTATATTATACAAACTTATTTTATCTTATACAAATAATATATATAAAATACCTGATTGTGATATTATGCAGAAGACGCCAGATTTTAGAACTTAACAAAGCAGACAATCGATTTAAATGCGTATCGCTAAACTGAATTGTACAGCGTTTAACGTGGAGTAATGACGTCAGTGTGATGACGTAAACGTTTTCATTCATCGTTTTGTCACCCAGAATCAAAACACTGCGTGACGGTTAATACTGAATTTTCTTAGGCATACTAGAATTATGTTTGACATAATAACGGCTTATTACCCATTTTTTTAAATAATCCGATATAACGTTTAAGTGTTGTTGTTGAACTTTAAAGATGGCCGTGTACCGTCAAAATGATAACAACTGGCGATGCTGAAACAAAATGTCATATACGGTCGGAAAAAATAGGTCGGTAAGGCATGATTAAGGCCTTCCGGTGACAAATTTAGCCAGCAAACAATTGAACTAATGTACACCCGCCTCATAAATACACACTCAATTACAATACGTTATGTCAGTATTGACATTACAAAAGTACATCACAGACTGTTTCATATCGAAATAACTAGCATTATATTAGTACATTATATAGGCCTATCAATTAAGTAATAAATAATAAATCGGCCGTTCAAAGTTAAAAACAAAGATGGAAAATCAAAGCATTTCTTAGTGTTGTTCCGACTAAAAATAAGAAAGATAATATTTCGATAATTTCATTTTGATTTACTGTCGATAGTGATTTTGTAATAACCGATTCCTAAACAAATAGTCTCTAAAACTATTTATATATGTTTATTACAGCAGTTTTGGGTTATGGTAATTTAGTTTATTAGTTGTGGTTATGATTACACATGATATTTTCGAGTATAACCTTGGCTTGTAAAAAATAATTTTTACAAACCAATTGTACTATCAATACAGTCGATTGATATGTTCAGATTATTGATTGTGATGTTGGAGTCTGATACCGAACATCAGCATTTCTGCAAACTGGGACTTTGTCCGTATTTACCGATTTTTCATATCAAGTGTTTTCAAATCAAGCGATTACGATACTACTGACATAAATTTACAATAACTATAGGTTGTTTTTCATACAATAACTATAGGTTGTTTTTCATACAATAACTATAGGTTGTTTTTCATACAAAAAACGTATGTCTCCCAACCCTGTAGGATAGACAGATATGTGTAAAGAGTAAGAGAGTAAAAAGTACCATGTGTAAGCAGTCGTTGGGTATTTGAGTGTCAGTTAATATGTGAAGGCCATAGACGGACAGACAGACGGACGGATGAACAACATCAAGAATGGCATAATGCAAAGAATGATAGCAACATTATTGTGAATATATATATCAATTGTATATAATATCATACAGTTATGGACTTGTTAGGCATTGGATATAATGTGATATTCACCATATGGAAGTAATATTGACCGAGGCGTAACATATTCAATACCTAACAAGTCCATAAATATTTTATTATAGTTTGACTGTAAACAACAACAAAAAAATTCTCAGATTTTTTTTATTTCAGTCATGTGTTTTAATAAACATTTGAATAGAATAATTTTGCGAACCATCACTAAATTTTAACTGAAAAAGAGCAATTAATACTTTACAGTTGAAACTCTCTGTAGTCATTAACTGTTTACTTGAAATTCAAATGTGTGTGACCGTGGCAATACATGTATAACACAAATTGACCGAGGCAAATAGCCGCAATACATGTATATCACAAATTGCTCGAATTGCACGAACCTAAAGACTACATCACGTCATTCTAAATTTAGTTGTTATATCTAACCGGGAAAAACCCAATATTTATGAAATATGGTGGTATATTTTGGTACAATCATAGGTGTCTAGACCAATCAAAAAGTATCTATTTATAGAAAATATAATAATGTGTTTTCATCACCTGTTATACTTTTGAAAAGATTGTATCAGTCTTTCACAAAGACTAGATACTGAAATATGAGTTGTTCGTTATTGTAGGAACTTTGACTATGACAAATATAATAACAAATATAACATTTTATAAACGTTCCAAGAAATGTCCAGCCGTTTGATTGGTCAATAATCCGTAAAAAGAAATTGATATTAACATGCCAAGTAGGTAATATAGAGCCTGGACAGGACAGAGATGGTTTGGGTTGAAACCTCTGAGAACTTGGGTGGCTTATTTTCCAAAGGAATGTTTGAAAAAATGCATAAAGATTCCAACCTTAGTGCTTGCCCCGTTTGACATTTTCCATTCATAACAATTTGGTATTGCCGGTGCGAGTATGAGTAAGTTCTCATTCTCGTGAAGACCACATAATGCTAGTAGGAACATAAACTTGAACAGTAGCTTTTCATAAATCTAGCAAAGACGTATTCAAACCGTGTAGTAATTTGGGTGTACAACCTCGTCGCTTATGAGAGGTTTTATTTCGCCTTAGACAATATAGTAGTTTTCTAATGATAAACGATCGAGTTGGATTACGCACCTTATTGATCCTGTGAATATAGAAGAGGACTGATACCACAAAGGTAAAAGTCGACAGTTTCAGATTAATATCGTTAAAGACAGCTAAAAACTGAGTTAGTATGTACACCGGACGGGGAGAATTTTGGAAATGGCATACATTCATATGTATTGCAAGTGACTGTATTGTCTGAAAACGTTCCTATAACAAAGTTCGGTTGGTGGAGCAAGACTCTTGTTAAGGATCTGATATACCGATTTTTTAAAACTAGATGTTGCAAACGATCTGACACGATGGTTGTATGGACGTACATGTGTGGGGCTTGCCGGTTCAAGTCTGTGAACTGCAAACGGGAAAGAAGATCAGGTAAAACGTGACTATTTTCAGGAATATGGGTAAATTTAACCAAAATGCAGTTAAGCAACAACATGAAATAGGTCCATGATTGACGGATCCTTAGAACTGTGTTTGTTGATAATGTTATTTGACCATGTACCATACACCGCACCATAACCTAGTGACCCAGACGTATCTGTGTACATATTTACTGTTTGGGAGTAACCCATCTTTACTTTATACTGATTTATTTATTCTCGATTGCAAAACAAGTTCTTACAACATAGATTAATCGCTCTCGAGACTCATTCCAGATGGAATCAACCTCGAAGAGAGAGAGACAATGTGGAATTATTTGTGTCTTGCCTAAGGACACTACCGACATGGCTATGGTAGGGATCGAACCCGGGGCCTTTCGATCCTGAGGCGAACGCGCTACCACTGCGCCACGATGGCTCCACTTTGTTCCAGGGGTAAATGCCTGCCATTGAAATATTGAACAAAGAAATCCAAAGCTTGATTATCCTTATTACTCTGACGTAAGAGTAATCCTATTGTGTGTTTTTTAACGCTGATAATCAGGTTCTACGAACGAAAGCTCGTCAAGGGGAAAACGAATGAGAAGTAAAAATATAGTAGACCTATGAAGGATTTATTGTAACTGTCGAAGCGTAACTTGTCTGCTCATTTTGCACTTGGCTAGGAGAGTCCTACATTTAGCACCTTACATGACTTGAAATTGCTTTAGGCGGATGACAAGGGATCACCAAAATTACCTAATCGAAAAACCAGATATGAAACATTTTACTAGGTATGTTTGTGACCTGTAAGCAGAGTATAAAGCTTAACTTAATCTTCTTGAGAGTATCTCGTTGGATTTAGGTACGTTTTGGTGGTTTGGTTGGAGCTGGCAGTGTGTCATTGCCGGCATTAGCAGCCGATATTTCCCCAAATTTTTAATGAGGTTTTGTGTTTCGTATGGTAGTTTTTTTAATAAACCATCACAGACCGGAAAAAGGCAGAGATCCATTGATCGATCGAAAGAGTTTTGGGGTCTGTGTGGCTTTGAAAAATATTAACTTTTGATCGAGAGTGTATCGAAACTGTAAAGTTAGAGGGCTATGCTGAAGGGGATTGCGATAGAAGCTTTGCAAAATCTTCGTACTTGTCTGTCAATATTTGCTTTTGCAAATTTTTTAGGTAATGAATGTATAATGGGAGTGGAAATTCGCTCTACCAAGGGGCACCATTACCTCGATCCCCTGTGATATCAGATGTATTTTTTCTGATCACCTGACTGAAATTGAGTGTTTTGTAAGAGACTGCGGAACTGTCCGAGAAATCATCATAGTCTTCATTGTCGTTATTGTCATTGTCATCATCTTCGTCGTCGTCAACATAATCGACGTCATCATCATCGTCAAATCTCCCTTTTTGTTCGTTTTTTCTTCTTCAAATTTTGTGAATTTTGTGAATTGTTATGGTGTTTTAACCCCCCGAGGTTTTGTATCCAACAACATTAAGTTTATGTTTGCAGCCCGGCTTTTGGTACAGCAGTTGTGTCATCACTCTTCTATCTGACTGTCTTTTTTATTATTTATTTGAGTCTGTAATCATGCCCGCATGGCAACGTTTAGGTCGTGTCATCTGAAATAATTCAAATAGTCTATACTTGTTTGTTGTGTTCAGAAACCTTTTAAAGTCCAAACTATAATGCCCGATTGGTACCGTGCATTCGCTCCTTTTGACAGTTAACGGTTGGTGATGTCCACTCGGGAGTTGAAGTAATCCACGTTGACCGAGAATGTGGCTGTCAGTGAATGTTGTCTATGTAGGATTTGAGAAACGACAAGTCTTTTTATCTTAGCTTCAGTGACCAAGTCTTCCGCTTATTTTAGAACCAATTTCTGGTCAATTGTATGCGTGATAAAGATCATTTGACCCAACGATAATGATCACTATGTGCGGTGGAAAATCCTTAACTTCATCAACATGTTGAGTTAGGGTGTCCACATGACCTTCGGAATGTCCCGAATATTAAACGAGAGGTCTTGAGTCTAGATCGATGTTGAATAAGTTTCCATCTACTCCCTAATGAACTATTTTAAATGAAATACAAACGAATTTCCAAAACGTTGCATATAATAAGTCATTGTTTGTATGTTCAATGGTCAGATAACGTAAACACCGCAGTTCGAGAAAAAAAAACTGCCCCACATCGTGCATTCTACAGCTGTGATCGCAGTATGATAAGATAAGTCACAGTAAGTGAATACCATCAAAACATTATCATGATGAAGTATTTGTACGAAATATATCAAATTTTCTTTTTTTAAACAAATAACTCTCTCTTATTAACATAAATGACCGTAATCGTGAGAATCAAACAGTTGTGAAATTAACAAAGGTATAACATTAGTAAAAATATCTGTCCGCTTATTTTGGTAAAAGAAAACTATATATTTGCGCTAAAAGTAACTCACGCATAAAATCTTTTATTTACAATAAAATACATAAATACCTGCTGCAAGGTATTACCGTGTCCTTCGGATGCAGATAAAGTATACCACAAAAGGAATTTTCCTTTTCAAACTGAAGTTGAAATAAAGTTATTTCGAATCATTAAACAGTTGTTATACTTGATATTTCGAACATAGCTCATTCTCAGAGTTATTGTAGTCGCAAATACATGCAAGGTCTAAGCTTTAGAATGAAGAATTTGAAAATATCTATCGCAATAAGTTATAAAACTGCTAGAGATGTTGTCATTAAGGGCACATGAATGTTTATCTACCAATGGTCGGTTCAAGAACAGATAACTTACGGTATAAGGACGAAAACAACTGTTTTGGTTATTGCCAAACTATAGAAATATCTTTTGGACAATCTTCAACGCAAAAAGTAAAAAGATAACACAGACTCTGAGTTGCAAAAGTTACAAAAAGTGATTGCCTGTCACTGCGAAAAATGGGTTTATATACGGGAGTGTACGGGACTCCGTATATTATCAATATACGGGAAAATATACGGAACACTTAGAATACGGAGGTGTACGTGGTCGTATATGCCGCAAGCCCGTATTTTCTTATATACGGTATTAAGTATACTTAAGAATACGGGAGTCTTGATATACGAAAGCCCGTATTCTACTAAAATACGGGACTGTTAATGCAAGTCCGTATATTATGTGCTTGCAAGGCGCTATATAACTAAAATACGGTGTTCGTATACCTAAATCTATTTTATACAAGTTCTTTCAACTTATATTCATACATTTGTCATTTTTCAGACTCACTCCACATGGAATCAACCTCGAATAGAGAGAGAGAGAGAGAGAGAGAGAGAGAGAGAGAGAGAGAGAGAGAGAGAGAGAGAGGGGGGGGAGAAAGGCGGAATTACTAGTATTGTCTAAGGACTGGTAGGGATCGAACCAGGGACCCTTCGATGATAAGGCAAACGCTACCATTGCGCCAAGGCGGCTTCTTACGGGTAATAATCTAGATATACTATCCCGTATACAACTGGAATACGGGAGCATGCTTAAAAGTCCGTATATTCCGAAAACACGGCAGTCCGTACAGTGAAAAGTATGGGTATCAATATACTACCACGTATGTTCTGAAATACGGGAGATCGTATACTGCTAAATTACGGTATTGTGTATACTTACATATACGGGAATCTAGATATACTACCACGTATATTCTGAAATACGGGAATCAATATGGGAATCCGTATACTGCATAAATACGGCATTGTGCATAGTTACAAACACGGGAAACTATATATACAATCCCGTAAATGACTGGAGTTTTCATTCATTCTACATGGCAAGCGTTTTCTTATTAACTTCTGAATTTCTGTGTCTACAATGTGTATCAAGTCAAACCTGTGTTAAAGAAAACCTCCGAATAAAGACCTACCTGCGAAGAAACGCATATATACGTGCGTACCGGAAGAGGAATGGGCATCTGGGAATGCGTATCTTCAACAATTATGTTTTCTTATTAACTTGAATTTGTCTGACTATTTATAATCTATTCGCCAGCGACTTCATGGACACGACGTGTAACCAGATAATGCACGTGCGTACCGAAAGATGATTGACCTGGTGCACAAAACGACACGGTGATTTTTGGTGGTATCAATCTCATTTACTCTGTATTGTCTTCAAATGATGTATTCGAACCTAGAACAAACAGAAATTCCTGGCGCCAAAGCCGATCAAAACTGAACAAAGACTAGAATATGTCATTTGTAGGCCATTCCGTCGACGTAATGATTTTGTTTTATCATATGATCCGACGAATTTTACAGCAAAACCTTCCCCAGCTACAGTGTACCAAAGTTCAATTCTGAAGGTTCTGATGAATAAAGCTAAATGCTTCTTTCAACTCCCCGAAGGCCTATCGACGACTGAAGGCTTCTTATCAGTAACCAGCATGAAGTCGAGACATGACTGGAAGTGCTTATCAATTCCCTTTTGTTAGGCGGCAGCCGAATACTGCAGTCGTCATCATAGAGATATAATGACTAATTTCCATGTTGATTAAAGGTCAAATCAAGTTTCCTTTTGAATCTGGAATTGTAACAGGGAAATACAGTTTGAAACTGGCTTCTAAATCTTTACAATAGTGGTAGAGTATTTCCCTGTTTGAAATACTGCTGCAGAAAAACGAGTGAATGTGTTTGTACTTCCTTATATTGACCTGGGTGGATTTTTTGTCCTACTTTTGTTTTACTTCATGTTGTAAACAGTCAGAGATATACACTGCACATCATTGGAAGTAAAGTTCTTTCAACTATAATTCAAAATAGGCATGCTTATTCATGTACAACCTATTTACAGCCTCTTTCTGGGAGACTTCTGGAACATTACAAAGATATTTGATAACTGGAAAACCTACTTTCGTTTTTGAAAAAGCAAAATATAATTTATTAATTCTTTTGTTAAACTCATATTTTCAACACAATATGGTCACATTCGATGCAGTTTTTCATATTTTTCTTTCTAAGAAGACACCCCTTACAATTCCAGATTTTTAAAGATTTAGTAATGGACCTTTAAAGACATATTTTGGTAAGAGCTTCCGTGTAAATAATTAATATAAATCAATTTTACTCTCCGTTTTCGTTAAAATATTTAATGTAAATACACGAATGTAACGAACTCAAGACAGTCATTTTATATAACCCTGATTTAAGTTTTCAGATTCGCGCTACAATCTGTTTTACATAATGGATGCATGATTATTGATGCTTATATTATTGATTATTCGGTGTATTATGTTATGATGGATAATTATAATTAATATTATAATTTATCTAATTATGTATCGTCATCTGTAAGAGATAGTATGTTAGAAGGCCTTCCAGAATAAAAAAGGAAATTACATTTGTCCTTTTTCCAAGGGTACATTGAAAACCCACAAAATAATGTACACCTTACACAGGAAAGAGGAACATATCTCTATCTCTTTCTAATATAGAGGAGCATTCCTCTATATTACTCATATGTTACTTTTCTAACAGAGAGAAACATTCTTCTATCTAAATATGGTTGACTACTTCACTATTTTTCCATATAGAGATTAGTACTCTATCTGACTATTATCTTTTCTGCATCTTGTATTCATTTTCTATATATAGAAAACAGAAATAGATTTTTACTCTGAAAGTTATTTCTCAGACTAAAAAAACTACAGGAGGCAACAATAAAAATGAAACTAATGAAATAAAGTAAACTATCTTATTTTTCCAAAGGTAACACATGTTATCATGTGACAACAAGGGAGCATAAAACTGACATTTTTATATATTTTTAACTATTTAATCATGACTAGATCTAATAATCATCATGTAAATTGGTCTGAATGTTTGTCTTGTCAAGGTCTAACAGAATGTTTGTGTTAATGATATAGTTTAGGGCTGAATTTTGGTCACAGTGGGTCATAAGTAGGTCTCAGGTTAGCAATATAGGGCCATCTGTGCCCTCTTGTTTAATAACCACCCTTTGTTACATTTTCTTGACCGGAGCATAGCTAAAAAAGTACTGAAGGAAATTCCTTCAAATTGCATACAAGTGCAGAACCAAAGCATCATAACCCTTTATTGCCTTTTTTTCACTACAATGTATCTCCCTTTATTATCTTTAACTGCAAAAATATTAAAGGGAATTACTCGAAACGTCAGACTGTGATAGAGCACAATAAAAGGAAATGCAGTGTATAAGAACCATAACTCTATCTTGCCTAATTTATCTCCTATTACCAATTTGAAATTACCGTCATCTTGAATTTATGTCATGTTTGAAATACCGCTAACATACTTATAAACAGAATACATACACTGCATTCTTACTTACAAAAAGAATAAATCATCTCGCACCTACAAAAACAACCACGTCGTCCATGTCCTCAAACGTGTGCCTAAAGAGTACTATGACAATATAGGGATCAGAACATATGTCGAAGGTAAGGTTTGATATAAATTTTGATCATAATATATGCAACGCCAAGAAATCATATATTGAATTGCGATCGATATAAGCGTCTTAAAACAGTAATAGTAACTTGTCTTTTGTTGAACTGGGGGATCTATATTTTGTCAAAATATTGGCAAATATTTTATTTTACAGTTTGAGATGGATTGTATATTAATGCTCTTGCATTTTGTATTCATTTATTACTATTAGATATAGTTAGGTTAGTGCTGACATTAAATTACCTTCGATGTTTATATGCTATGGTGATCACAAGCTGAAAACCTTAAAACAGAACAATTGATAACACCACTGATTTGATACGAATAGAAAGTCCGAATGAATGAAAGGAACAATAGCTGAAATTCTTTAAATTCAATTAGTTTTGGGTTATTCCTATTTTACCATATATGTGTGTTAAACAGAATTGTGTCAGTAATTTTAACGCTTTTTATGGATGTACGGATTATTTCCCAATATTGTTTTATTTTACTGTGAACGTTGCATTTTTATTTGATAAACACTCAGCCATCTAAATTCATGTAAAATGCGAGGAAGACAATTACTTGTATTAGTATTTGCTGTTGTACTGATAAAGTTTGTGTTAGGTGCGTAAATTTCTACTTTACTTTTTAATGATAAAATGTAAACTGATATAGTATTTCAGCGCGTGAACTTAAATTGTTGTAATAAGAAAAGCTACATATGATACATTTTAGTTAATTTTGAAAAGGTAGGTACATGTAAATGTTTCGTCAAATCGAAGAAATTATTTCACATAAAAAATATAATGGTATTATATGTACCATCATCTTCTCCGACACAAGTAGATTATGTAACATACTTTATTTTCTTTTGCGACTATCATGAAACTGGACAAGGACATTGCATTCTAGAAATATACTATCTAAGATTGTTTTTATTTACAATTAGAAATGAAATTAAACCTCGGATTATCAATTTTTGACTTGCATAGTCAAATAAGATCTGCACTATTGTCGAATATTACAGTCATACAGATTCGTATAATTTGGTTTAAACAGTTTTGAAATATTAATTTTCCAAAACGAATACATTAGTGCTGACATTCTCTCTTAATATTAGGATGGTCACTTTGAATGGCAAGTTTACTTCAACCAATCATACATAGCATTTGTGATCTGTTTTTGAAAAGTTTCCATTCAACTGTCAAAATAGCATTGTACCTCATTTCAGTATTACTGTCCTGTAGATTGTCTGACTTGGAAACCGGTTTAAGCTCCCCAGTGGTGTTTTTGCCACTGACCGTTCCAAGGCGGTGCCCCACTGTGTTCCGTTAATTGTTCGTTTTGTCCTCGTGTGTTTGCTTTGTATGCTTGTGTGTGTTGGTAGTGTATGTTTGTGTGTGTACATGATTGTGTGTGTGTGTGTGTTGTGTGTGTGTGTGTGTGTGTGTGTGTGTTGGTGGTATGCACTTCTGGGTGCTGTGGGGCTCGTTTTGGGGAGGCTGCGTTTTTGGTACGTGGCATTCCCTGTTTGATATTATTTTTGTTTTTTTTGAGTCTATCTTTAATATGCAAATACATTGGTATCCACTATTTTGCTCATACGACAGATACTGCTGAATACTTGTCACTACCTGACGTTGACTACTTTGATGGCAATACAAATGGATTACATGAAACTAATGAATACAACTTAAATGAGGTATCGTATTCATTTGACTTAAATACTGTCTTTGGTAAGGTTAACAGTATAGACCTGTTAATATATATACTATCGAAGTAAACATAACTATTACATATTAACCGTATTGCAATACTTTTGCTTGGCTTCGACAAATCCAGTACCTTCAAGTCTGTTTCTTCCCCCACTTTTTCAAATGGTTCATCAGATCTGCAGCATTTCCTACTTTATATTTTACATTTGTAACATTACATGTTTTGTCACCAAAATACTAGTCTAACTATTTCGACTTCGAAGGCAAACCGAATTTATAGGCTGATATTTTATAGTTGTTCACCTTCTACGTCTCACTTTGAAGTGTCATATAGTAGGTATACACCCCAAATACACTGTTCGTTGGGCACTTACCACCGCGCTATAATCCAGTATTTCGATATAGTTTCATTATTACATGATAAAATAAAGGTAAATGATGACACTAACGCAGATCCCAGCTCAATTTATCTGTCTACACACGAACACCAACCACTTAAATCCTAAATATTCACCGTACATGTAAACAGCGGCCATTTTTAAAGAATCATGGAAATTGTATTACGTCACTATGTAATCAACTGGGTACAACCGGCAGCCGCAGTTTATTATCGACTAGCACGCGCGGCGTATAAAGAGGGAAACACCGAAAGTGACACAAGTCTAAATTATTAAAATATATTTATATACAACTCGTATGTTGATTTATACCTATATAATATATTGACCCTCACGTGAGTTCACTAAATTCTTTGTGATTTGAATTTTCTAATGTATGAGATAGTTACACTTTTCTGTCGTATTAAAAAAATAATGTTACATTAAAACTATATTTAAATACGCGAGTGTCTTTGTATGATTGACAAGAAGTCCAAAATGGCGGCATATTTAAAGTGATCCTGATGTATTGGGAGCCAGATTTAAATGAAAATGAACATTATACTTACGAGTTTTGTGCACACAAATTCTTGTAGATCATAACGAACTATTCAAATTAATAAAAGCTTTAAAAGCTGATAACTATTATGGAAACACAATTTTTAAAAATAAAATTCAACGTACTTTTGTGTATATATTTTAATATATATGGTTGAAAATTGCGATATTTTTTTTAGATCGCCGAAGCGGGAATGTCGACTTTTTTGTATCACTAATTCAGTCAACTGTTAAATATGGTTGTCTTAAATAATTTGATATGTTCAATGGTTTATTAATTAATTGAATCATATTTCAAGACTTCTCTAACCACATGAATAATTATCAAAATTTTATATACATTATACTAGTGTTTGGTTTGAGCAATTAACTAATAGAGGACACTTACTGTCTTGTTTGTTTGAGGTGCATATGGAATATAACTGAATGAAAAGTGATACAAATTTGAAATTTTCATGAATGCTGAACGCCATTGAAAAGGTGAGATTTTATCAGTTTGAGTTGAGATTTATTTTATTTACATGTACACCCAAAACAAATCACTTTCCTTTTTATTTTATGCTTACTATTAAAACTTAAGCCAGATTATTTATATTATACAGAAAAGATAAAAGTCCGACAGACCTTGATCACCCACACTGTGACTGATATGATAAATATGTAATCACTATATTCCACTGAAAGATCACTACTCTATTAGTTTAAGTTAGCATAAAATAGATATTTTTAAAAGTCCGAAAACAACATTTTTCCCAATTAGAAGAATGCTAGAACTATGCAGACAATAAAGAAGGTTTAAACGATGGTCAGAATTTCACATTCTAATAAATCAATCGAAGTACCATCTTAGGAAATTGTTACAATTTGCAATCATTATGGAAAAGAACAGGAGAATTTTTCTACAGATCAAAATTACTAAAATATATGCTTGCATATTCTCGGCTTCGCATACTAGCCAATTAACAAATCGTATTATCTGATCGCGTTCATATATCTTCATTCAGTTAAAGGTGAAAATTCAGTCTTGTCCATAGACACGCATGCAAAGTTAAATTTATTTAAAACGAAAACAAAGTAAAAAAAAAGACAGAAGTATTATTTAATTGAAAATTGTTCTTGCCCCAAATATGTTATCTACTTTAAATAAAGTCTTCATTATATAGAGGATAATTGTTGGTTTCGGTGTAAGATCACGTTATAATTTCACCGAGTGGGCACCAAAAGTGATATTTTCACGAGTGGCGCAGCCACGAGTGAAAATAACAACTTTTGGTGTTCACGAGTGAAATTAACGTGATCTTACACCGATACCAACAATTTTTCTGTTTATTTTATGATTAAAACTTAACTTTTATTGAGTTTGTTTCTATAAAATATCGAAAATCGCGGGAAACGTCATTAAAAAACATAGCGCAAATGACGTCATTTTAACGACGTCATCGTCGCATGGTTTCCAGCATTAATGACGCTCAGTATACTTTTTGATGTAAATCCGGGTTAAAGATTGCAAAAACAGTGAAAAATAAAAATGGTAATCCACTGTTTCAAAACAAACGCGAGACGCCTGACTTACTCGTCGATAACGCGCTCGGCACTGATTTCCCTTTCTCTATAGACATTCATGAAACCAAGACCCGACAGACGCTCAGTACCCATCGTACTTCTCAGGTATGTCTTGACCCGTCTCATTACCGAAAACGACCGTTCGGCTGTTGCCGCAGAAACCGGCATGATCATTAAAAGGGTCAGACAGTGTCGTATGCTTGGGTAAAGGGCTTTGCCTGCAAGCGTAATTGATTCTGCTAGAGACAGTGGGGCAGCTGGACGGTCAACCGCCAACGTCGCGTCCGTCCACCACATACGCCACAACTAATACTCGCGTACAAAATGGTTTCGTCCACATCTAGGCATGCGTGGAAGGCTTGATACACGGCCTCAATACTCTCACGGGGAAGACCGTCATTCTGAACCTGCATAAAACCGCAAATGTTGCCAAATGTGTTTCTTAATTCATTAATTAGATCAGTAAACTATAAACTTTTGCATATCGGATCGGCATTTCCATTGATTTTACCCATGCCGGAAAAACTGGTCTGCCCCCCTCCTATGCCAAATGACTCTCATGAATTACTTGTGACGTAACGTTATAAACATTGTGACGTCACTTTCCCAAACGTCAGCGTCTAAATGTCGTTTGTTTCATATGAAAATGCATCATTTTGATCAGTTTGCATTTAGAAATCTACTTTAAAGTGCAAGACGGTATGCACGGAAATGTTTCTATCATGAGACATTTCGTTCAGATGGAAATGGAAACAGTTACGGCCCTCGGTGACGGATATTTCGATCTGAACCGCATGCTCATGACATAAACTATTATTCTATATCTGATAAAGAAAATAAATCCAAAAATACCTTTAATGGAAGAAGTTTTGGGGCACAGAACCGACCATGGCCCTGCATCAAGGCAAACACAAATTCGAAAACAGAGTTCTGACAAGCCACAGAGACAGTATATATGTGCCCTACCCCCCTAAGCCTCTGATTTTTATTACTGTTTTCGAAGTTTAAGCCCTGCTTTTTTTCGAATACGGAAGCGATTTGTACGCACGGGCGTACAGGAGTACGCCTAGTTACGCCCCTGATAAGTTAATGAAACTGTGTAATACGCTATATGTACATATTAATTTTTTGTTCAGTATTCATTCTTTGTTTTCATGTGAGAAGAAATAAACACAAATTACACTATGCGTTATAAATCTTGCATTCCAAGTGAGAAGCATCGGTAAGTTTTGCACAATCATATATACGCGCTGGCGTAATCGGTTGACTGCACGGTTATACACGGTGTGTGCGTAATCGGCAGTGCTGAAAATTACTGCTGCTGCGTTATGTACAAGCAAACAGTGGTAACAGTTCCGCCGTCAAATCTTTTATGTTGGATACATGTAATCAGGAAAGGATTGTTATTTCCTTCAAGATAAATGTTTTTTCTTGTCGCACACAAAATTTAAATGTGATATATATCGGGGATACTTTAAAAATTCATTACAAACGGGGTCATTCCTCTCGTCGGATTTCTGCCCAGTTATGAGCACTTTAAAATTAGGCGTAGAGGTGTGACAGTTATAAAATATCAGATCTGTGAAAGGGGTCACACTGAAACGCCAAATTAACTAGGCTACCAAAATACCATAACGATGTTATTTGAAAATATTGTAAGATGAAATATCCTCTTTATTATTTATTTCAATCGGAATTTCAAAGATAGTCCAATGGGTTACGTCTGCAACGAATTTAATGCTAGTTGAGAGCGTTGCGTTACTGGAGAAATATCCTTTTCGGCATAAAATATATTCAGTGTATTTCAACATACTCTTATGATGCACTGAGCCTTATAACAATAGTAAAGTGACCATCTACTTGCAATTTCACATAAGTCGACAACGACCGAAAAACCGGGAAAAATTGTTCAACTAAAAGTCCTTTTTGACTTATTACTTTAAGGAACTGATCAAAAAAAAAATAGACTATCTCTGTTGGCAATTTTACCTTTCGTGATATTCCAACACCAGACAGCACCCTCTCTAAAATGCAGATCTTTTCGAGTAACGAAACAAATATCAATTTATAAAATGTCACTGCAATGATGTCCTGTGATGTATTGACCCAAGATATATTTGAAAAATCTACTACCCATGATGTTAGCTTATGTTTTGAAACATCAGGGAAGTCTTCTCAAATTACAAGGGGAGGGGGGATATAATACTTACACTTAAGAGAATTAAAACTATTACCTATGATATACACACCTAAAACAACACTACTATATAAAGTGTACCTGGTGATTCTTCATTATTGCACCAACACGCTTGTTCATGATTAATAGTAATCGACGCGTTATAAAATTACCATAAAAATACAACTCGACACAGTGTTATTTGTTAGGCTACATATTTTAATACTTGATACATGTAGCCTGTGCTATTAAATTGTCTTATCAAATAGTCTGTTTCGTGTTCAGCGTACATTTTTGAAAAGGGGTGATTTACTGACCAAAGTTAAACTGGCATTACTTTGAACACAGAACAGGTCTTACATACACGTTGCTTTTAACATTTTATAACAGTGCAACCTGAAACCGAAAAGCGAGTTTGAAGGGTACTGAATCGTAATATGACAAAAATGAAAACTTATTCATGTTTTGTACCTTATCATTTTGTAAATTTAGAACATTGATTAAAATGGTTTGAATGTTTACATTGCAAGTTCCTGCTGCACGTTATATATTATTATTATTTTCTACACAAGTAGTGTTGTTAGCTGTTTCATGTCCCATTGATGATATGTTTTTAAAAAAAAAGGAAACGATCTATCAGCGCTTTATCATTTTTGTTAAAAGTTTTGTTGTTGTTTCTTTCACTTACAGATTAGTCGAGAATGTGATACAGACAATGCATACACACGAAATTTAAAAAGAGTTTTGATGATGAAGAAGTTTTGTGCAGAATTTGGTTATTCCTCCGTCAATAGTACAACAGAAATCCGCGCTCATGTATCTCCAAATAACACCGTACTTTACTGTCGGATAAACAAGTGTGCCTCTACTATGACGCTTGAGCTTCTGAAACAACTATTTGACTGCGACACAGATTGTTTAATAGATAATGCAAAATTTATTAAACAGGACACACCCAATGCTAAAATTAGAATACAAAAAGCTTTTTCGTTTATCGTTGTCCGAGAACCGTACGCACGCATATTATCTGCTTATAGTAATATATTTTACTTCCCGAAGGAAGACTGGCTTTATAGAAGTACGAAAATAATAAAACAAGTTCGTAGAAAGCCATCATTTGATAGCCTAAAATATGGACATGATTTAACGTTTGCTGAATTGATAACATATATCGTTGAAAGTTATGAGAAAGGGCTACGAATAGACGAACATGTACGACCAATGAGTCATAAATCATGTAATCCCTGTTTATTCAGCTTTGACTTTGTAGTTAAGCTAGAAACAATAAAATCTGATCTGGAATATTTACTAAGTGAATGGCAAAGGCGAAAATTTATAAGAAATTATGATGTCGATATACTATCAAGTCTTAAGGAATGGACAATATACGGACCGATCAAACACTTATTTAGAGTAATCCCTTTAATCAAAGACTCAAATATCTCATTATATAGTATTTTCCTCAGAGCATGGTCATACTACCAAATAACCGGCCAAGTTTCTAAGCACTACGATTTTCCTTTTGATAAACAAGAAATTGACAGCATTACTGTAACAAGTTTTCGTAGTTCCTTGAAAAAAGCAATTGAGATGTCATCAAATGCAAGCCATGATTTAAAGATTCAAAGATTTGAAGCTATAAAGGAGGCCTATTCTACTGTACCGGCGGAATATCTTGACAGACTGCAAAAAGTTGTTAGGTCTGACTGTTTGTTGTTTGGATATGACCAGAAATCAACTCTTTTGGCGAATTTGTCGACATATAAAAGTACTAGCGATGAAATAGTTTACTTTAAATGACTATAAAAGGGAATGCCAATGCCAGCTTGTTTTGATACTCCAATTTTTGAGTGAAAATGAAAAATGTTGGAGGGGTACATCAGTATACACGTAGTCCAATTGAGAATTAAGAGATTTAGTTAATATTTACAAGTGAAATAAAATCCTGTTATGATTTACAAGACATTTTAAAATCTACTTTCACTTTCTATAGTATACTTACGTTTTCATTAGCAGAAGCTCAAATATCTGGACATTTTCGATTTATCGGTACGATAATTTAACAGTTTTCCTTTAATCCAACGTATAACGAAGATACTGGAATCATCTAGACAGTTTCCGTTTCTATGACAGTGCAGTCAGCTTAGCAGTACGGAAAAAAGCAATAATAAATTTTAAATTCTAATATATTTGATGCACAATTATGTGCCCCACTTGTTTTTGTTTTGATTGCAGGCAGCCCTTGTCAGGTACGGGCTTAATTTATCAATGCATATGCGCAAATGTATAGCAGTGATTCACATCCTGTTTGAGTGCTAGATTCTTTGTAAGTTACAAATGTAGGAATGGGAAAAACCTTTCTAATGATAAAGGAAATGCTAAAATTTGTTCATACTAAAGCACGGACCTATATACACATGTTTGACTAAAATCATTGAATGTTACGTTTAGTACATTATGACCTAAATCAATGCAACCAATACGGACCTAGGGTTAGGATTAATGTAATATCTGTTGGGTATTATTGGAATGCCGCTTGTTTATCTCCAGCTGTAGATCATAATGTGTGAATATCAACCATCAAAAACTTGACGAAATAAGGATGTTAAAGACTTTTTACACAAATGAACAAGTGTGCGCATCACGGATGTTACATATTTCGGGGACGCTTTACTGGTTATGGTTTGACCCAAATTGAACTGGAAAAATCTGCAGTATTTGTAGAATTATTAAAAATAATTGTCAGGTTAGTTGAAAGAAACCACAAGTGTTTTATTCAATCGTGAAATGTGCGTTAATGACTTGACTTATTAAGTCAGGTGGTGTTTTTGATACGCAGTGAGTGTCAAAACTGTGACCATAAATTATCCAACAACTTAAGCTCCAACTAAAAATCATGATAGGCTCATCATCTGATCAGATTTCTTTCCTGGGGTATAACGACAGTTTCAACAGTATATTTCAGTTAGTTACAGGTAAGCAGTTCAGAGATTTGTTCACCTTTATAGAACCGGGTCCCTAGGGCTAAAGATCGTGAGGTATGTGGCGATTCGATCTTATTTGCGAGTCGGGGCTTACAATTTTCAGATCAAATTGCGACTCTTCTATCAAAGATGTTATAGAATCTGACAATAAACAGTCATAAATATTGAAAAGTAATGTTCTTATATAAATATTGACCCATATTGTAATCTAAATCCTGGCCACTGCAACATTGAAGGTTTTTGGAAATATGTGATATTGATGGATTTATGGGTCAATATTATATAAGAACGTTACCTTTCAATATTCATCCACTGTCACAAGTATGTCTTCAAAAGACTTTAATCATTGATCAGTGACTCCATCAATATCACATATTTCTGAAAACATTCCGGGTTGCAGTGCCCAAGATAAAGATTACACTAAACTCTATTTTTTCAATCTTTGTCAATCATAAACGAGTCCTTTTATTCAATGATCACTATGTTAATGTTTATAACTAAAACATGACATAAAACGCTATTTACCAGACTCGTTAGAGAAATTATAGTGATACTCAATTTGTACTATTTGGTTATGATCTAATTAAAAGTGTCCACTGTTTTTCTATTTAAAACAACTCTTTAATTCAAATTTTCGGCAATATTGCCTTTTTCAAGAAGCTTTTTCTAAGCTTGTCATGAATATGGTCAACATGTTAATTTAAAAAGTGCATACAAATTTCTTGAAAAAGGCAATATTGCCGAACATTTGAATTAAAGAGTTATTTTAAATAGAAAAACAGTTATAATTATTATTTCCTGAGTAATATTGAAAGAATTTATTGTAAAATTGTCCAAGTTACAATATTAAGCAGACACGTGATGTAATTCCTCAGGTTATATCAGACTGAGGACTGTTCATAAAATTCTGAATTAGAACGTATTAATTTGACGGTTTCAATCGGTCTGTTGGACCAAAAAGTTAAAACAGTATGTCCAAGCATATAGGAAACTGTAGCAAACTTCCTTAAGTTATTTGAATTCAAAATATAAGTACAGTCGATCCCACTTAGTTGCATAATTGTTGGTTATTTGCCTATGAAAGGGCTTAGCTCACAACGATCATCTATAAACTGCAAGATTAAACCAAACCATGTGTCCATTTGCTAAAGGCGAAATAGGTTGACTGAAGCAAATCATATTTCTGTGTTTTGCACGTTGTATGCTTTTCTGACACCGTCAATAAGAGCGTAGGACTGTAAACGAATACCATCGCTGGCAAAACAATCTCTGAGGATGCAATATGCCGACAAAGATCTTTGTAGCTGTGCTACTACTCAATTAAATCTTTCAAACATATTCGGGGTGTTGACTAATTTCAAATGCTAACAAAAGCCATCTCTAAGCAGCATCACATACAATACCAGCAAGCATTTATACCCAGAATAAGCAATTGCCAACGATAATGAATATTGGGGCTTAAACCAGTGTGTTGCATGTCTACCTCATTCCTCTTTTGCTTTTCTATAACAAAATCTAAATGAGTCTTCTGTAGATTGGTTTGACGTAAAAAGGTATGCACTGATAATCTTTTTTCCCCCAGTCTTTATACATGCAATGTACACATGTCAATAAATATCAATGTGATTTTGCAAAACGTTTTGATGCAAATATTATACTATAAATTCGGACCTTCGTTACACGAAATGTGTCAAAAAAGCCTAACTGTAAAATAAGAAAAAACAGACACTATCTATGATCAAACCTAGCACCTATCAGCGCTCTGAAAAATGAATCCTATAATACCACTAGAAAGAGAAACACACAATGTAATCGCTACGGCAACTATCGCATTTAACATATTACATTTATGTTTATATAAAGGTTTCAATCTTAAAAAGGTAAATCTGTTTGAGGTGACTCTTTAAAAATGTTTGTTTTTTTAAAGATCACGATTATCGTGTGGATGTTTTGTTCGGAAACATCTTCTTTCTTATATAACAAACTAAAAACAATCATCGTGTTAAAATTAGGTCTAATAAAATGCATGCATTTCTAAAGTATTAAGTTAATAATAAAAGATTAAGTTGTTACGAGTAAATCATTTTTTCTTCACTGAATAAGACGTATAAGAGTTTATATTATTATCTTTGAATTTTATTTGCTATATTAGTTTTATTTACAAAGAAGTTGTGATGTAATTATATATATATATATATATATATATATATATATATATATATATATATATATAGAGAGAGAGAGAGAGAGTGTATCTTTTATGATGATATAAATCAGAAAACCTAACAAAAAACAATGGCAATAAGAAAAAGTAATCCTGGTGCATCTTGCTTTCGTATTTACAATGATATGATTTATGAAGCTTCAGGTGACAAACAAATACTCAATTGAAAACGACACTCTACGATATACAATCCATGTACTCGTCTGAAAACAATGTTGTTCGAAGCAAGTATACTTTTCCTATTGGTACTGGCTAAGGTAATGTTCAATTTAATGCACCATTTACGAGCGTATTGTGGCTAGCAGATGCGCCCTCTACCGAAACTATCGGGCCAACAATAAAATGCAAAAAGCGTCATTTGCTGTTCTACAATGACGTCCATGATTTTGATATACCTGAAATGTATGTAAAGAAGCAAATCTATTGCAATCATCAAATTAAGCACCACCTTCTATCTGGCCTGTAAACAGAAACATGAATCCTTAAACTCCCCAAATACAGTCATCTACATATTTCAATACTTTGTCTAGTTCTTACATTTACAACACAGTACCAAACATTTAGTGTTAAATAAAACCATTATAATGATAGATATCTAAATAATACATACAAGCCAAGACATTTGTTTTTAAATGAAATGAAAACCTTTCTAAATATAGAGTACCAGTATCCATCTGTTCTGTAAGATGTGCAAGATTTAGGAAGGAACTTCACGAGTCTTAAAGGGGCACTCCCTACATCTAGCAGATTATATTCTCGAAACATAGATTATGTGTTCAATGAACGTAAAATGATAAATAAATACAATTTCAGAGAAGAACATATGGCGCAAGTTCTTCTTTTTACCACAATTAATAAATATAGAAGCTTTCTGTAATAAATCTCATCCACCCAATAATTGTACAACAACAACTCATACATAGATTATTGAATGGTTTACGGTACTGCAGTATATTTTAAACCGCTAATTGTATCGATAATGACTGGAAATACACAGCTGAAATTTTTTGGTTAAGGTATAATACTTCAAAAGATTCTATTATTTATGTTTCTGAGGTTACTTAGTTTGGCATCAGTTATAGGGTATATCCATTTAAACTTGATAAATCGCCATGTCATCAAACGAATTTAAGGATATGTGTCTTTGAAAATGGTCGTTCAACATAGATTATCCTATTAAATCAATTTGATTAACCATTTGACTACATGTGTATATTAAATTTGCAGTTATGTTCTAGTATTCAGCATAATTAATATGTTTTTGTGCCTGACAAGCACACAGTCGTATTCGTCATTTGTCGAATACCCAAATGAAGTAACAACAACCGATATTGCAAATTGCTGAATGAACTTAACACTTTTCGATTATTAAATAAGACTTAATCACTCAGCATAGCATATGCCAGAAAAACACACATACCGAAAATAGACATATAGGAAATCAATATTTTTAGTCTGGGAAACGGAAGCAGACAACTATACGGTTATATAGTCGAAATGAAATATGGAATGAATAGTCTTGCGTCAAGTGCAAACAGTCCAATAAACAAGACAGGCAATATGACAAATGACCACAATCAAACAACTTAAAAACGAATATTAATTAGGGCTTATTGCCCTGAAATATTCAATTCCCCGAAATGTTGGTAACCGCCCTACTTACCGTAACTACAAAATGTAGAATGATAACATAAATCTTCCTTATACGCAACCATCAATAACCTTCTTCAATATTCAAGTTCTCACATTATTCATTTGTATTGATTTTATGTTCGCTCGCTGTAGAATCAATCCTGTTTCATATCGAAAAATTAATATCGTCCTTGCTATCAAAGGATAAGGTACTGCTATGTTTTTATTAGGCACATGGTGTATTAAAATAAATGTGAGCATCTTTATTTCATATTTCGGGGAATTATCTACAAAAGCTTGCGAGAGTTGTTGAAAAGCAAGTCAGACGAAATCATGATCAGAAGAGTATGTATAACCGTGTAATTTGAGCTTGATGCCATTAATCAATTTGAATAGAGCACAAAATAGCTGGTAAAAGATTCTGT
This sequence comes from Saxidomus purpurata, assembly GCA_022818135.1. NCBI lineage: Eukaryota > Metazoa > Mollusca > Bivalvia > Venerida > Veneridae > Saxidomus > Saxidomus purpurata. Next base: position 36,053,309 of record JAFMSR010000019.1, on the reverse strand, counting down.
CGCCAGTTTATCAGGTTTCACAGAAATTGTAGGACTGCTCAAGCTGTTATATAAATCTGTATAAGAAGCCAAGACAGATAAACTGACATCAGCCATTGATTTAATTTTTCATCGAGGGTAATGTGAAAATTAGTGTCACGGGTCAATTACATATAATGTAGTTATAATAACTTATAATTCATGAAGAGTCTTTGTTTATCAGTTGTCACGCCTGTATTTATTCAGAACACGTCAACTTAGGCGTTTGTATGACAGCTTCATTAATTTGATAAACTGCCAACGTGTATGCTTGTAAATCGTCACATTTCATTTACGATATATATGCACGTGTCGTGTATAAACGGTATCTCCATTCTTGCAACTGTTATCATTTGAGATATCAGCAATCATCAAGAGATGTACGCAATGTAGAACTAGCATAGTACACACCTCCACAGTGTTTGATAGGTTGTCAAAATCTTTGAAACTATTCAATGATTGCCGTTTAAAGAACTCCAAGGATTATGACTCTGTCATTCAATGTGGCAGACAACTGTGTCCAATATTCAGTCTTTTCCGGATACTTGAGTACATAAAGTATAACAACTCATTTTCATCAATAACTTGATATAATATTAAATATATTTTGAAACTTATTTCTTTCTCCGTCAGTGCATACAATGTATACTGTAACCAATAATTTTATACAGTCACTCAAGATGAGATCCAAACATACGTTTTATTTGCATTGTATGACATCGATGTAACAATAAGTTTCCTTTCATAGATAAATTGAAGATTTTATTCAAATGCAATGGAGACAGCTTAAGTATTTCTTAATTGCTGAGAATAGTTTAACTGATATTCATTTGAATTATTTGTCAATGTTTTGCGAAACATTCTGTATATTGAATTTTTTTTAATTTAAATTAATGATTTAGAAGCTGTATCAGTTTTACAAAATTTAACCAGACATAATAAAAGTAGGGAAGGTATGTGTGGGGTTTCAAAGAAAACAGGAATTTACGTATGGAAGATTTACATGAATTTAAGGATGCTTTGCAACCAACCATATACATAAAAGTTTAACTCAATTCAAAATACTCTTACTCTTCTCATTTAGTTAGTTTGCAACAGTGCTTACATAGCCTCATACAGACAGGCATACGTTATGAAAAACTATATGCACAAACAACATGTTGTTACAAATTGAATCAGACATTACTTTAACAATAAGATAAGTCCACAGATCATCCATGGTGGAGTCACAAAAAGTTTCTTTCATTTCCTCAGGAAAAATACAGTAAAATACATTTGATATTTGGCCAGTGGTGTTATTTATGATTAACAGGTTACAGCTGTGATACATAAACTGGATTCGCTGCGTTTTTTGGATTTGCTGCACGTCTGGGACTAGCTGCGCTTCTTGAACTTGCTGCGCTTCATGGACTTGCTGCACGTTTTACCTGGATACTAATCCGTCGACTGGAATAACTTCGCTATGTAGACATCCGTAGCTCAAGATCATTACTCCACTAATAGCGACGTACTTTTATTTGCATACTTCTGCGCTATGAAGACTTACTCTTCTCAATTAGAACAACCTTATGACAATAAAAGAGGAGTTCCTTTCGATAACTGGATATGCTTCTTTTCTTTCTCTCTTCTATTTATTTTATTATTGTTTCATTTTAGTTATATAATCATTTTTATATATCAAACGCAAGAAAGAAAAAACGTTTTATGACGGTACTCTAGTAACAACGCGATTAATTTTAATTTTATTCAATGATGGTGTTTCACCGAATGAATTCGTTTTTGATTTCAAAACTGTCATACAGTATATTTTTAATACAGAACTGTTTGCTCGAACAATTATGTTATTACGCTATGCCTTCTTAAAAAAAGGTCAATATTCTCGCAAAGAGTACTTTATGTATTTCATTTATGAATAAAGACAGCATAAAAACACAATCTACATCTGACAATGCAATTAGTACATGTATAGACACATATACCGTAATGAACTGATACAGTACAAAATGTTTTGATTTCTGATTCTGTGACATCTTTTTTCATCTTTTGTTTGAATATACCTGTGCCTTATACTATATTTTCTATTTTCCATAATTATATTCGGTATTATTCCTTTAAAATTATAAAGAAGTTTACAATTTTCACATGATTTTGTGAAACTGTATTTAGAGAAAAAAATCACAATATTTTCACTTGAAACCTTGCAAATTAATACATGTATTATTTATATAGTTACAACAATTATCGTACATAATGCATGAAGTAATAATGCATATTACGCATGAAGTACAGCTTCATATGTTTGAATTTTGAATATTTGGAACATTTAATTTCATATCTTTTTAAAGATTGTAAATTACAAGCACTCTTCTTGAATCCAGAACTTATTCCAAGATGTTCCCTAGCTCTAGTCACTAATTTTTCTTTACATTGCAAACCAGATTGGAAACGATTTAAATGCCTAAACTATAAAAGAGACAATACTTTTAAACATTTTGTTTCCCTCAATGCATTAATGACCGACTTTCTCATTTGTAATTATTTAGAATTTTGTCGTTAAAGGGCTAAATTGTGAAGAAACCGGTCAAAACTTTGCAATTTAATCGTCAACGAATTGCATATTAACGTTACAACATCCAAACTTATTTGTCGCATGTTCGCTAAATGATTACTTTTGTTCACGAATTTTCGGAAATTTAGAAAACAGATAATTAATTTAACATGAAGAAACATGTTATCACGTACATTGTTTAAAATTCCCTTCCATGTCAAAAATATAATACATCCTTCCAAATGTTGCACAATTCCAGTCCACACAGTCCAAACTATGAAGGGAAGTGATGCAATTAGGAACACTCATTCTTCGTTTAAGAATCTTCTAATTCTATATGTAACTTGAATAGTATATGTCTTTATATGACGGATTTTCTTGCTAACTTGCTTTGGCACTGACATTTTCACAACCAACACTATTCATCATTACACCAGAAACGTGAGCCTTATTGCAATAAAGCATCCATTTAAATTTCACATGCAACAAAGCGTTAATTTATCTTTCTATGCTAGTTTTCTGTGTTTCACACCTGTCTTATCTTTACACTTGTGGTGAAGAACTTTTCAATTGCCCCGGATTTTGAAACCACATGGAAGAGCTTTTGAGAGTTCCGGTTTAAAATGAAACAATTAACTCCAGTTGACTGAATTCCATTTTATTTAATTCGACAAATAGTGACACTAGCCAAAATTATTCTAATTAATCCAAAATAGGATGAATCCAAGTTTTAACATCGAAAAAGAAGTAGATTCAAAAGCTTAACTGTCTATATATCTGTCTACATATCTATCACAAAATACTCAAGAAATTCAAATATTTGGAGAATTAGATGCAAAACATGAACTGACGGAGTATAACAAATATAACATACCGGAGTTTACAATGTATACGTTTAAACGGAGTATCAAAATATGTAAACATTTACCAGAGATTTTCAAATTAGCAAAGCTAAACGGAGTATTGCAATATGTAAGAGAGCTAAACGGAGTTTTAAGGTATCAAAAATACAGAAAATTTGCAATAGTGCAATCTTGAATTTGTAAATGACAAAGTTCATCGCGATCTTCGCGTCATTCCCCAATGGCCGTGGAAGAAACAGTTTCTAAATAATAATAAAGAAATTGTACAACGCCAACATAAATATATATCAGCAAATAAACAACATTCTCGTTAAATGTGTCACAGTCAGTAAACCAATATATTTCGGGAAAGAAGAAAACGTTCATTTTATAGTTTCGTGTAAGTCAATACTAATTCTTCATTGTATAACAGTGATAGTCATCTTCGTAATGTACAGTGGTAAATAATGGATCAAAACCCCTGTACGTTGTATACCTCAGCTCAGTTCTAGTCATTACTTCTACTTCCGTTCTCAGATCTCGCTTTTCTACTGAATTTTCATAATCGGAATCCAACATTTCGATTAGACTAACACCACTTTCGCTGATATCATCGTACTGATTATTATTAAAATCATCGGGGACGTCACAATCACTAATATCTCCATTTGCATTGACATTACTATCTTTATCTTGACTGTTGGTGACTTCATTATCGACACTGACTTGACTAACGTTGTTTACATTATTATGGTAATTATTCCAATAATACCCCCAACTGATTATGTCACAATCACTAATAGCTTCACTTACGTCGACATTACTATCTATATCTAGACGGACGACGACTTCATTAACGACACTTTCTTGACTAACGTTGTTTTCACTACACACATCTTGACTGACGGTGACCTCATTATCGACACTAACTTGACTAACATTGGCATTACTATCCACATCTTGACTGACGATGACTTCATTATCGACATTGACTTGACAAAGGTTGCTTTCACTATTTAACTGGCTAATATCGAAATCGTTTATAACTTCAACAGTATTGGTTACGTTCGATTGTGGCTGCTCCGAAGGAATGTCAAGAATCTTGTCATCCGATGATATATCCTGATAAAACCCATGTGATGAACGTTTGACATTTTCACGCATGGCGACTAATGTTGCAGTTTTAGCATCGTCGCGTGAATATTTGTGGTAGTGGATAAGGTGTTGAAATAAATGGCTTCGCCGAATAAACTGTGACGCACATTTGTCTACAATGCAACGCCAGTGCTTAACAACCGAATGACGTTCCATAACATGTCTTTTCAAATTCCGCTTATATTTGTAGCATTTTTCGCAATCGTCACAGCGACTCATTACTGTAAAATAAAAGAAGTGCTATTATAACACACGTTTAAATCGATCAAGGAGCACTTTAAAACTGAGACCGTCGATATCATTTATAATACGCACGAGAAGCTCGTGTATTTTCCACTTGAATTAGTACACTTTAAAATGCTCCGGTAAGGCAGGTGGATAATAACACTATAATCGTTTAGTGTTTAACCCCATTTGCCCACCAATCAAATCGCTCTGATTTTCAAATAAACGTCTTTCTTTTTTATTAAAACTACCTACTGAAATCACTTAATTCATTAAGAGTTCGCTCTAAATAGAAAGCATTTCGGCTCCGCCCACAATCACGGACCTATATACACATAGGTCCGTGCCACAATACATGTCGGTGGCTATGCAAAAGGTCAAATGAAGTTAAACACTAAGTAAGTAAGAGTTATACTTAGTGATTGTAGTGCCGTTGATGATTTTACATGAGAAAACGCTTTACAGAGAGCTTTTGCTCCGGCCTTTAATAAAGATCACAACTTAAATAGTCATAGTTTGTGTTTCCGATGGAACTAATTATTCCTTTAACATTTATCAAGCTACAGGTAATGTCCTTTTTGTTCGCAAAAATGCGACCATCCCCCCACAATAGATATAAATACGTTAATTTGCATTGTTTTGCGATTTTGACACTTTCCTCCATTTTCAATTGTCCACGTGGTGTATCATCCTTTATTAGTACCACGTCGCCAATACTAGGGGACACATAACATTGTACTCTTAGTGACCTTAATTTGCTCTGAGATCTTTCACGAAGGCTTAACAGATACTCGTTGCGCCATGCGTGCCAAAATGTGTCCATTGGCTGTTGACCCTTTTTCAATACTATCAATAATTGATCAGCATTGCTTTTGTATGGTTTATACTGCGGATCATCGTTATCACATTTTGTTTCTGGTATACCTGTATGTGCATATGAAATGTTCAGGAGTAATGGAAATTGATTTTTCAAATCGTCGCTAATGTACACTAAAGTTCACGAGTTCACAACTGCATTTTGTACACAATATAGTAAATTTCCTCAAAAGGATGAAACCGCATTTTTCTCTCACACGAGAAATGAAATGGGAAAGGATTATGGATTTCCAAGTGGTTTGCAACCAGAAAAATGAAGACAAAATCAGAAACTACCTTGAGGATTTGAACTTACAATTTCTACTTGTAATAGTCACGGAAAAAATAAACGAATCTCTAGTGCTTTTGAAAAGAGTTCTTAACTGGTCATTTATTGATATTTAATTTGAATTTGTATTTTTAAATGAATTTTTTTTTTAAAGGTAGCATAGCAGATGAGGCAATTTTAGTCATTCAGGGTTCGAAATTGGACAGTGAGTTTGAGGTTTTGAACTCCGACTGCAAGTTGATGAAGACCATAGAATGACCTTTACTTGACAAACTCCGCAATACACATGTTTACTCTCGTTAACAAATGTAACGGAGCTAGATAGGCAATCGTCGGTAAAACATTGAACTTCAAGTCGAGCTTGACAGATTCGGTTGGCAGCTTCAGGAAGAGTTTCAAAGATTAGATAGGATATGCCGTTGTAATCGGTCAGATTCGTCTTGAGAGTTTGACAGATCAGGTAGGCAATGTCCGACTTATCTTTCAGACTCGTCTTAAAGCTGCCTACCGACTCAAACACGATTTGAAACTTTATGAATTTAACTGAATGGTTAATTGAAAGATTGATTGACGATTGATTCAGTTAATAATTGATTGATTGACGCTTGATTGATTGAATGATTGATTGATTGACGCTTAATTTAGTGAATGACTGATTGTTGTATTAATGTTGAATGCCTGCATAGTTGATTAAGTGATAAAACGATTGAAAGAATTTGCATATTTTTCGGTCGAAAATTTAAATATGTTCTGCTGACCCTGATGCTATATGGAGAGTTCTGTCTATACATAGACCTGTAGTGGGGAAATGGGTCTACAACATATTGAAAATTAGGTCCTTTTACAGTTATGGGCCTTAGAAGATAAAAAAAAACAACACATACTTTGAAAAAAAAATGAGTTACATGCATATGTTTTCTCCCCCTACTAACCCTGTTGGTACAAGGAGAGTGTTGTTCTATAAATTTACCTGTAGCGGGTAAGAGGACAACAACATATTGAAAGTTCGAGTCCCTGTCTAAACGCATATTAAAGCTATGTCCCTTAGAATGTGAAACATGGACAATAAATTACTGTCAAGCATTGATTATCTCCCTCTGTTGACCCCAGATGAGCATGCAGGGTACTGGTACTATGTACATCTGGGGGTAATGGAGCAATATCGTATTGTATGTTCGAGTCCTTTCCTCCACATTACTAAATATATTGCCCTTTGAATGTAAAAAAACTTTTAAAAGGCGTACATCTGGCTGGAAATGTCTAACATACATTAGTTATCTCTCACCCGCCCACACACACACTCTTGACCATCGTGGTACAGGAAGGGTACTGCTCTATAAATGTTCTTGTAGGGGAATAATATTGATAAAACATAATGAAGGTTCGAGTCCATGTGTTGAAGCGTGATAAAGTTATGGGCCTTGTAAGGTAATGTTTAGTGAGTACATACGGACCCTGTTTCAAGTGAACATATTGCACTTTATTTTATATGATATCAACGTATTGCTTTTCGAAAACACAAACATATTGATATATAACTTTCATATGAATTAGTATACTGTGGTAAAGCGTGTACTGGAATACTTATACTTCCTTTTCATACTGACACAAACCTTGAATAGAAAAGGACTGTCATATTATCAACTAGATAAATACGTGTGGTTTCTTTAATACGTAGATTTTTTAAATGTCACTAATGAAAAAAGTGTATTAGTTAAAATGGAGTATTGATTTGTGGAATTCTGACCTTAACATATAGCGCGCTGCAGTGGTTATTTAAACTTTATTTCTAATACAACAAACTTGTTTATAAGGGAGCTTATCATTATGTTTTTTACATTTTGACAGACAAGCGTCTCTCTTTCATTTATAAGAGATTTCTGAATTCACGCAGGGTTCAGACTTTTGTTTCAGACGAACTTCGTTGACAGTAGCAACTGTGTTGAAAACTTAAGTAATACATATAACCTTTAGTTGTTGCCATGTTCGGTTTATATTGTTACAGTAAATACGTTAGTCCGGTCTTGATTGTTTAACAATGTTTTCAAAAATAAAACGGAATTTTTTTTCAATGACCTAATTTTAACATAATTATGAGTTGAAAAATGACCTCAAGACGGATGACATGTATCTGTTAAGATTACTACAAGGATGTATACCATGAATTGATAGAAGAAGATAAAAATGATTTCTATAAAGGGCTGATAAATCATTTAGTCTATATGAATTTATATTCAGTTCGAATAGAAGAAAGCTTTCTTAGCTTATTGAATCGCGCTCCAGCACTTATTCAAGGTATTGTCACTGTCGGGAGAGAGACATAAAGCTTTTCATCACATCTACCTATTTACAGCTAGGTGGATTGAGGCACGCGTGGTTTAAGTGTCAAACTTAAAACATTGTAACTACTAGTGGTAAATACCGATGTATCAACGTTATCTGTTAATGAATCACAATGAGTGTTTAATTATTATTTGTATGGAACGCCACAAATATTAGCAATTTTTCTAACTACTACGGTGTATCATTCGTCCTGTACAACACATTTGAGCAATTGCAGAATAGTTTTTGATAAGAAATTTCACTATTTCCGAACATGCATTTTTTACAAACTATTAAGTTGTTATCCTGTTTCCATGATTCCCTAATTAAAGACATTTTGATTTGCTATTTAAGAGTATAGTTATATGTTTCAGTATCTGATTAAAAGAGCGCTTAAATAAACTTCCAAAGCTGTTTGAAGGAGTAATGGAATTTAATATACGAAACACTGCAGCAGGTTTACAAAGGCTGATGTATGCATGCAATAGAAGACAGACACGACGTTTACTGTATTATGTTAAATGCTTTTATTTTCTGACACATAACAACGTTTGCGGTTGTGCCATTATATATGCTGGATCAATGTTTGAGTACTGTTAGTTTATAGACTGGAGACCATTGAAACACTTTGGTAATAATGGAGTAATATTCGATTATTTTTAAAATGAATATCAGGACATTTTTCTTTAGTGTATATTTGCCGTCCTTTGTGTTTCTCCTACATGGCTCTCATAAAAAGGGCGTCGTTCATTGGGCATCTATGTGTGATGATTTTAAAGTCTTAGATAACGTGTCTTGGTGGTAAGTTCAAAATATTAATTTCGAAATATGAAGTTTGTGTATTTTTGTCTTTAGAGAAAGTTCTACTTCTTTGATGCTTAGCAACACACGTTTGTAATCTGTTTCGTTGTTAATAGTCACTTTTCAATTCCCAAAATAGTGTACTGGTTTATTTGTTTTTCGTTTGGAAAACATGTTCTTGGCTATTTTACCGATATTGTTAATTATAAGAGGGCTTCATATTGCCAAGGATACATATATAAGAATCTCAAATCAATTAATACTTTGACATTACCAATAACCAAATAATTACAGGTAGTCCGAAACAATTCTGAAGTCCTTGGAAAGCCAGATGACATATCAACCCGTAAAATGCATAAATTCTACAATGAAACGCAAAATACACGGGCGGAAAAAATGGAAATAAAATTATTGTCATTACATTAATGTGCAGAAGATTACACCACAAGACGATATTTTGGTCTGTTAAATTAGTGTCTTGTCAGATCAAAAGCTGTGAATTTGGCGTCTTCTACGCTTAAACCGTCAAAGCAAAGAAGAAAACATGTTCTAATTCCGGTAGTATAACGATTTCCTGCTTGGCATAGTTTCGCGACAATGTTTTAACTGAAGGAAGTGTGTTCCACAGCTTGGTCTGAGATACCACACTAGCATTTTGATGATGAAGACAGCTTCGAAATTTCATTCACATGTGAGCACTAAGTATGATGTGTTCCGTGGAAAGACTGAATAGAATGAATTGCCCAATCTGTCATGTAGATGGTACCGGAAGTCCCCCGTCTGTGTCTTCCCTCTTTTAACTTCACTAGGACGACGTCTGTCTAGACGTTGTAATGAAAATATATCTCAATCTGTCAAAACGAGTGCAACAAAAATGTTACACATTTAAAAGTAGTGAAACGTGATGAATTTATTGAGGAAAACAAGTTTCGTAAAATTAAATGCTGTTACATGTAATAGATAGACTGTTTTGAAACTAATATGGATGGTAAATAAGGACATAAAATGTCGCAAATCTGTACGTTTGTGTCACAAAGTTGACAGACGGGCCTCGATTTCAATATAAAGATAGTGAAAGCAATTTTATCATCGTTTTTGTAAAGTTTGGATATTGTGTTAATTACTAGACTTTTCCTATAAAAGTAAGAGCATTGTTTCTAGTATTGAGTTTGGTTTATTTTCATGTATTTTTCATTAAATTCGGTTCAGTAATAAGAAATTTATATGTTCGTATTTCTGGTTGTTGTATAACAATTTTACTGAGACCACTATGACGGACCTCAATTTATATAACTTATTTTGACCGACATTAATTGTGTTCGTGCATATCATGTCTGCACGGAGGTTATGATTTCCCCGTGAATTTATAGACAGGCGGTTAGATTTATTATTTAAGAAAGCCTGACTATTAGAAAATTGCACACATAGTATTTTGACTTGACATGCGAGATGTTGTAAAGAGTCTACTTTAGCTTGATCAAGGTAAATGAATTTATTTTTGAAAGCTTTTTATTTTGTTTCGTAAATTGTTTTAGTAGAGAGATTATTTTCAGTAAAAGATTTTTGTAAGCTATTTTGTTTCATATTATGATTTCGTTTTCGTAAATTTCAAAGTAGCTGAATTTGTTGTAAGTTCATCTAGGAATCAGAGCAGTTTGTTTTTGTTTTAAATCTTTCTCAAATGGCATTGTATGATTACTTTGTTTCGGTAATCATTGATTATCTTGTCTAATGTAATGATTGTACACAGTGAATGTAAACTGCAGTTTAAATCAGTTAACTCAGTTTAATAGTGTTTCATTTCATTTTACTTTCATTCTTAATGTTATAAGTTGTTATTGTTAATGAGAAAGATTCATTAATGAACGTATGAAGTGGCGTATTACACTATTGAATATAGCACGTTTTATAACACGTTTACTGTTGTGTAACCTTCAGATAGTATGGTGTACAAGAGTCGTACACAAAGAGTCGTCTTTGTACACATGTTCATACATATTTGTACGCACAGTTATGGGAACCTACAAATGTATGGTGTACCCGTCGGACCCGTTTGTGTCCGATACGTTTTATGTGCCATGGTATTTACCATATGTTATATCTTTTAGCTTTCTCCCCCGGAAGATACAATGCCCGGATTGGTTGAGATGTGAATAGCCTCCAGTTGATGACTTTCCTGCAGAAGACCGACCTGTTACGTCGTTAAAGTACGAGATTCGCCCGGATGTATTGATTCCCGAGCACAGGATTGTCCACGTGGCGCCCCATTTACACAGGAAACACATTTGGTGCAGTCGACATAAGGTCTACTTATATCCAACCCCGTTATACCGGAGCCTTTATGGAGATGTTTATCCAAATGGCGAGGACAGTCTTTTTGATATAGTTTAACGAGTCGTTTCTTATCGTTTAGAAAAGTGTAACGTGTTTGAATAGGACTTTCAAGAAAAGTGTAACGTGTTTGAAATAGGACTTTCATTAAGACATTTCCATCTTATCATCTTGTTTACTGTTTATATTTGTATTCATCTTTGTAAATATTCATCACTGTAATTAAAGTTGTAAATTTGGTAAAGTGTTGTGTGTTTGATTACTCTGGTGTGTTTAGCCCCAACCATCCATCGTTACAGTTTGGTTCTATATGTCAACCATTGGTTAATGTGCAAAAACACTGAAAAATATTATACGAATCCAATGGCATAGAACGAAAACTTTATAGAATACATAACTGTTACCTTGTTTCTTTATTCTTATCCGTAATATGCAATCAATTTGAAAGAAAAGAATAACTCCTGTTAATACTGTATTTTTCCGGAGAATTACGTTTTGTATTTCAAACTGAATGTAATGTTCAACGTGATTAAATTCCAACGGACGACTTTACCTTTCTTACAAAATATATTGTTTTCTGTTCTGTAGTAAATACATTTTTCAGTTAATAGGAGAAGGTATAACTACACATTTGTAAAACCGACAGTAACATACATGTTTCTATATATAACAAAGAGGAAGAGCAGACCAGGAGGACAAGGCTTTATACCATAACGATGATAATTAGAAGTAAATTCTGTCCTTTTCATTTCAGATGAACCACTTTACTTTTTATGCTGCATACAATGTACTTTTTGTTGAATACGCGATAACCATTTAATTGACTTGAAAGAAGCATTGCTGAAGTGTGGCGTTATAATTGTTCCTACTGATTCAACATAACATTACTTACCTTGTACCATAACTCATTAATGGGTCCACATATATTCAAAGAAGTTATGAATTGCTGTAATTTCGTCTTGATTGACTTCCGATTTCCCATTGCAGTCTTTTTGTGTATTTGTTTTTACAGAAAGTAATTGAGAAAGGCTCTTTTTACTGAGTGCCATGGAGACCAATAAAACATTTTCTTATTGTTGAACACGAAAAACATTCATACGTTTTGATTAATAATCCATAGTGTTCTTTTGAACACATGTAAGACATGTACAGCGGAATAAAGTTCTGTTTTGTTGCTTAGCAAGTAAGTGTTTGTCCGATTCCGGATTTGACTGTCCTAGAGCCCTATGATCATATTGAGTTTAAACAGATAGACTTATGAATTTGCTAAACGAACAATGATGACATTGTGTTCTATTTACATCTTAACAATGCTAACTTTTGTCATTTGTTTCGTATTCATGTTGTTTGTTCACGAAAATGTGTTGTCATTAACCTTTCTTTTTCTTTGTAATGCCTAAAATGCTTCACTAAAACTTTGCCTTCTTCTCTAGTCTTAACTTTGCGAAACTGTTAAGGCCAACAAAATATCACAAAAGCTTGTATAACTTTGTATTGGTTCTCCGTGGTACAAATGTAAGTACAATATTCTGAAACAATAACTGTTCGGAATGTTGATCTACGCTACATTGCCAACGAAACACCGTCCTCTATGTTACCATTAACTAGAGAACGACAGCAAGGAATTTAACCCTTGTACAATTTCATATACAGAAACCACGATATTTATTACAACGAATACATGTTCATATATACTGAAAGGATAAAGAAACGCAGGGTAAACATTTGAGGTGATTTAAAGTGATGTGTTTGATAATATATACAATATTTAATATGAATATAAAAAACCCATCTTTAATTCAACAAATTACCAAAATGTCATATTTTGACCAATAATTCATTAGTAATTGAAGCACATTTAACGGTACCCTCCAATATCGCAAAGTGAAATCGACTGACTCGTCCCGATTGAGGTCGGTCGGAAACCCTTCCAGTTCTCTCAAACGACGGACAAAACGTTCTATGGTGGAAACATTCACACTGAACTGCATAGCAACCGTTGTTGTTGCCTCTGACCTTGCATAAGCAATGCAATAGCCTGACCCCTCTAAACTTCTGTCGTACCATGATTGTAACAGCTTCAAATCCAATGTAAATAGCGGAAGCAATGTGTATACTTCAAGAGTATCAAGTGGTATGACCAAATGTTTGACAAACTTGTCATCATTATTCTGCACGTGTTTTTTGCTTTTTATCACTTTCTCTATGTGGCATGGTGCAATGCACGGTTGGGTGACTTTAGGCACCGGTTTGAGTGACAAGTGACCAAGATAGTCTTTTGACCGGTTTTCATAATTCTAGGCCAAGCATTAAAAAAATTGTTGCATATATTGTTTCCCTGCGCTTCTTTATCCTTTCAGTATACATTGGTAATATCCATAACACTAATCTTCGAATTGTCTGACTTGCTTACGTTGTAAAGTTCAAACTTTGCAAACTGTTTATATACATTTTGTACATACGGTTTTCAGACTAATCAGCACGGGAATAATCACTCGTGGGATATTTGTCCAGCGTACACTAATTAGAGTGGGAATACTACAGCGATCTATCTATCATTTCAGAAATAGTCTTTTTTTATATATATTTTACTTCAAAGGGTTTCGGTATATTGTATAGAAAAAGATAGAATGAAACCTATTTTGATGTATAGTCGTGTACATTTATTGAATGTTTAAAAATCATCTGTTTTACTATGTGTATTAGTTATCTATAATGATTACCTGTTCAATCATTTATTTGGTTATGAGCAATTGTTGTGGGTCATTGCAAAATGTAAGATACGCTGTTCGACCTCGCCTTTTCCTAAAGAAGTTAAAGAAATATGAAAGATAAGTGTATGTAAACATTGTTTCAGACTAAGAAGAACACAGTTCTATTGTTATTCTATCCGTAAACTGAGTTTAATTTTTCATCACTAAAACCTACGGGATAAGTTTAAAGATTTGACTGAAAAGTCCATTGTTTCCGGGGTGAATAAGTCACGTAATTGTAACAACTACAATATTTTGACTCTTTTCCAGAAAACTTGATTAATTAAAACATCGGCATTTTTAAGTCCTAGATATCGATTTTTTTTGAAAACATTCTGCAGAAGTGTTTTTCTCTAATTCTAGAGCCTGAAATTATATTCTATTGTATACCTACTAATGTTTATCTGAATTTCCTTTAGTATTTGTGCAGTAAAATCAGATGAATTTAGCCGTATCTTAGCTGTCCACCGTGGAAGTTGTACACAAATGCATATCCATATCATATTCCTCCGCTAAAAGTTGAAAAATAGATCCACATTGCTACAGTAAAATAAGTTCAATTTTATTGTCGTCACATTTTTTCAATGTCGCATTTGAAGACAAATTAATACAATGTCTTTTTCGCAATAAATAAACCAGAAAGATGATTTACATTTTGCATTTACTTTTTATTACTGTTGTTTGTTTATACATGGAAATCACAAGTGACGTTATTGACGTCATATAAAACGTGACACGAAAAAGCGCGTTATGTTGTATTTACGCCATTAATGACACAAATTAACGTTTATATAAAATTTAACATGATTTTCGGTAAAAGGTATATACATGTAATAAAATGTATATTATAACAGTCGATTGATTTGCGTGTGTATCTTTCTTGTTGGCTGCATAGATAAGGATAACACTCGAGGCTCCGCCTCTCGTGTGATCCGGAACTATACAGCCAACCCAAAAGATACGACGCCGCAGATCAACCGACTGTTATAATATTCCGTATGTTTTCTTATATGAAGAAAGTTCTGTTTTACCCTAAGTTTCAATGTCTGCTTCAATATAACCCTGAAATACATACTATCTATTCATGTCTAGATGTTTTGTTTTCTCATAGTCATTTATTTGGCTTACATAGCACTTGTAGTTCATTATTGTATCTTCAGAACACATTTGTTCTTACTGAAAACATTTGTAAAAAAACCCTACATTTTATGAACATGGTTCCTTAATTACAATGTAACAAAGTTGTTCATCTGTGAAAATTTGACAAAATCATTTACATTGTTTACCTTCAGTTAAATATTTAATACGTAGGTAGTACATGTAGTTTATTATTGTTTCTTAATAACTTGGTAGCTTTTACATACTTCTCAATACAGCTACCTTGCATGGACTGGCCATTTTCTGAAGCATGCTGCTTTACTTCAATGAAAATAAATTAATAAATCCATTTACTACATGAATATTAATGTAAGGTAAAGTAAGACATATTTACATTAAAAAGTTTCAGATTGATTGAGGAAAAGTTTTGTTAGCGTCAATAAGATGCTTTCATCAGATATTAGTAGGATGTTGTCAGAATATCATTCCTTACTTATTTGAAAACAGGAAGATAAGAATTTGCATAGACATGTTTAAAAACACCACTTGTACTTTTTAATTAATAGACGTTTACAGTGAATCGTCTCGTACTATACATTATATTTTCCTTTGGATTTATCAGACGTCTCAAATTTATTAAGTTACCGGCTAACTAACCTTAGAAATAATATGGTCTCAACAAATGAGAGACGTGACCCTCCCTTATAAAGTAAACCGAAAAGTTTAGATCTTGAATTATTTCAATCATTTCAATAATCATTTAGTCATACTTGTTAAAATTATCTGATATTGATCAATGATTACAGCATTATAATTAAAATTTCTTTAGAAAGGTCAGTTGATGTCCGACACGCGTGCAACACGACATTGTTCTCAAACACGAGGAACTTACACGCAGGCGCCACTGTACGTACTGCAATGGAACAAATCGTTTGCGACATCCAACATACTTTCAGAAAACGACCAATGCTTTCAAAGACATACCACTAACATGCTGCAGTAAGACCTGGCAAAGTTCTAACCTTGGGCATTACATATTATTGAGGTATTTGTTCCAATACAATTCTTCAGAATAAAAATATTTCTTACGGGTTACAACACCTGACAAAAACTGTTTATATTTTGATAAACTGTTATACATTGTACATTTTCAAATGGATTTCGTCTATTTTTACGATCTTAAATCAATTGTCAGTATATTATGACCCTATGACTGTCACACAAAAATTCTGCAATTTTCTGCCATAGTTTCAGCATCCGAATTCACTTTCTATACACCAGAAGGTCAGTCTCGGGTAATTTGCAATCAGCATACTCAACTAGGTACTCTTGTGTACGCTTGAAATCAAAAACATTTCAACTTGAGCTATGACTATTCATATTTGTATTATAATTGCATTTTTATCATATTAGAAACGATTTAAATTGGCTCAGAACGTATGATAAAATAACTTCAGATGAATGATTGTGTGCAATTGTACTTTCCATACCTTTCATTGATATCAATCTTTTATTCACATTCTCAATAGACCAAATTTGAATTTCTGATATAGAATGAAAATTAAAGAACACCAAAACATAAGAACTGAAAACGATGTATCCAAAGAAAGTTTTGAATAAATTCAACAAATGATGCAATTTAAGATTCTTAAAAGTGAGATGCAATTCTATCTAAAATCATCAACAGCTTAAAAACACAATGAATAGACCATTAGACATGGGTGGCAATGGAATAATTAATCTCAGAACTCCGAATAAACCAAATAATTCATTTCAAGAGAGATTCGTTGTTTTCTTTTGAAAAAAAAAATATTTAGTAGAAGTCCACAATCTTTTATACATTAAAAGCATGACATAAACACTCAAAAGAATTAACAAACGATTAAAAAGTACAAGATACAATTGAAAACGAAATGAATGCTTCATCAGAAAATATAACACAACTTGCATAGCATATTAATCTAACATATAATCAAATAAACGAAATGCTTACAAGAAACATTGACATAATTCAAAACCAAATACAGGAACTGAAACATAGTATGTTTAACTCGACGAACTTAAAGATAAGTTTAAAGATGCCGAAGATACGTTTAATGAAACGTATCAGTTCGAAATCAAAACAGAAATTAATAATCTAAAAGCTGACAGATAAACAATCAAGAATTATTTCATTTTTTTTAATTTAAATCTGAGCCTGAACAAATTGGTCCAGAAAGGGGTGTCAAACGGGATATAATCAATGTATTAGATATATAAACTATTATATGTTTTATGAATGATAATGAACTCAGCTAATTAGATTTTAAAACGATTTAAATACAGAATAAAGTAGAGTCTCCAAGAGAAAAAATAAAGCACAATACAATGCAATTAAATACATTAAAAATGAACTGAAAACACTAGAGCAACGCTAAAAAAATTTGATGCTTTATGTTGTATAAAAAGTACTGTGAATGATAATATAGATTGTATAAATACTGAAGTTAAAACCGTTCAAGCAAAAAAAATTTGATGAAAACAAAAAACAAAACAAAAACTGGCTAAACATAACTGTGTTGAAAGCGGCAGCTGATGAAAATGATTTGCGACCAAACCGTTTTGATTCCAAAGCCATTGAAAAAAAAGGTTGACGGGACAAATATGTATTTAAAAAAAGCAATCGAAACTTTACTTAGCAAACAGCACTTATGACTTATCCACAAGAACAAACTTCTTACAAAAAGTATTTCGTTGAATCCGACAGCTATGTAAGATTAACCTATCATTTGATGCGATAATATATTATATGGGACTGTTTTATTATGTAACCTCAAAAAACAAAATAAAAACATATCAGTTTAATTAGAAGAAACCCATTATACCATACAGAAGTGAAAACTGATACCGGATTCTATAAATAAATTGTTGACTTTCCAAACAATGGAAAAAATATGTTGAATTAAAACGTAGACAAATAATGGGATTAAGTAAATATATATCACCAAATAACCGAAAAGTATATTAATTAGCATAAATTATACGGTAAAGTTTAAATTAATGTTTTAATTAGACGATAAAATAAACGTTGAAAGTTTAAATGTAAAACATATTCAATTAATAATGTATTGTGTTTAAAAAGTTTGAATTTATAAAATGATAAAATGTGTTAAGGAATAGAAATATATCGACGATTTAAACCCTAATCTTTCTAAAAAACAAAGAATAATAGACATATGATAAAAGTCATATGTTTGTTAAGAACCTGACTTGGGGTAATTTAGACATGTACAAACTATAAAACGACTACAGTATTACAAAGCAAAGGTTTAACAGAACAGAACAGAACAGAACAGAACATACATTTTATTTTTAGATTTGAACCAATAAGGTTCATTATCCATATACAATTACAAATGTACATATAATATACAGTCAAAACATATATATTATCTAGACGTATTTCGAGGATGAATCAATAACAGTAATTTACAAAAGACATATTACGCTAACGAGTGATGTTAAGAGTGTGTTTACGAATCTCTACTGCTTTACCAATATAGATGCACAAGTTAACTTAAACTTTCCTTCGTGTACTATTTAACAATTGTATAAATTTAAACATTGAAAGCCTTTGTATATAATACTTTGGAATGAATGATTTTCGTATGTCTTTGAACTTATCATACACAATAACAAAATGGTACTCGTCGTCAACGTCATTTTTCTCACATAACTGGCATTTTCTCTCATTTCTTTAAAGTATATTTCTTCCGTATCTAGCACTTTCTACTTTTAGCTTATAAGCTGATATTCTCAATCGAGTCAGCAGATATCTGCATCTATTGTGTTTAGTCAAATCTGGATAGTCTTCATATCTAAATTCATGTTTCAATTCATTATACACTGTCAGGCAATTGTTTGAAGTAAGTTTTCTTGCCATTCTTGTACAAAACAATGTATTAGTCTTTGCTTGAAAATCAATATAAAGGTCTTTGGGTTTACTATTCCTGGATTTTCCCATATATATCCACAAGTTAACTTAAACTTTCCTTCGTGTACTATTTAACAATTGTATAAATTTAAACATTGAAAGCCTTTGTATATAATACTTTGGAATGAATGATTTTCGTATGTCTTTGAACTTATCATACACAATAACAAAATGGTACTCGTCGTCAACGTCATTTTTCTCACATAACTGGCATTTTCTCTCATTTCTTTCAAGTATATTTCTTCCGTATCTAGCACTTTCTACTCTTAGCTTATAAGCTGATATTCTCAATCGAGTCAGCAGATATCTGCATCTATTGTGTTTAGTCAAATCTGGATAGTCTTCATATCTAAATTCATGTTTCAATTCATTATACACTGTCAGGCAATTGTTTGAAGTAAGTTTTCTTGCCATTCTTGTACAAAACAATGTATTAGTCTTTGCTTGAAAATCAATATAAAGGTCTTTGGGTTTACTATTCCTGGATTTTCCCATATATATCCATTACCATACATATACAACAAGTTTTTAACGCCGAGAGACAAATTTGCTTTACCGTTAAGACAATCATTTACAGAAAGTGTATATACCGTATTTATTAAATAAATTTTTGATTCTAATACATGAAACCAGTACTTCAACACTTTTGTATATCTGTTTATATACAATGGGTAGCGTCCAAGTTCACCGTACACTCCTGCATCACTTGTCGACAGTTTAACATTTAAAATTCTTTTGCAAAAACAGAAATGAATACGTTCTAGCTCTTTTGATCTTGAGTTACCCCATATGTCACAAGAATAACTTAAGATTGAAGCCACAAAAGCATCGAACAACTGACAGTATGTTTTTAAGCTAAAGTTAAAATTCTTGATTTTATTCAACAACAAATTCCTTGCCTTCAACGCTTTACCACATAATATCACCTGGTTATAGTTAAATGACCTTGACGAACTAAGCACAATACCTAGATCATTGGCGCCGCCGATGACGGCGGTGGCCTATTATGGAATACTTTTTCCGGAAGTACATGCTAGGAGCGGTTATAAGAATGCGAAGAAAAATGGTTTTAACTGTATGCCAAAATAATACGCAATAGACATTAAAATATTGATTATACACATTTCCTTCATTAAAACGTAATTGTTTAATTGTAATGTTCCTTTTCATATCTTTTAGAAAAAATACGAAAACGTAAAACAACTTCTCCCTTATCGGTTTTGCAAAAGGAAGTGTCTAGAGAACCGGAATCGGTTCCCTAGACAGCGACCTTAGCGAACCGGAATTAATATTCGGACGAATTATTTGGCGTGTTGTTATCGGCACGTTTATTGATACAGCTATATAAACAATGCATATGTTGATTATTATTGTTATCATTAAATATGTAATTCGGAAGAGGAATATTTAGAGATCCTTCCTAAAATTATGACATGAAAGACTTAACGCAGTATTAGTATTAGAGATAACAGAATGACGAAGGAGAGCGTTTAGTTATAACATAACGAATAGCATTCTCTAAATGTTTTTGATTTTATGTAATATATGCTAGAGAGAAATAATTAAACCTAAATATACATAAGCATTTGCTTTCGTTTTCATTATGTCACATCCAGGCTACACCACGAGGAGCTCTGATCATGGCCCGTCGACCCTATTAAGAGTCAGTTTAGCCCTGAAAAGGACTGTTTTCAGAGCCTCTGGTCCAGGAAGGCATGACTGATGCTGTCGGTGAACTTAAAGTCAACATCTCTTCTAACCACACCATCACGTCTGTCTATAACGTCATTGTTCATTAACTCTGGACCATGTGACCATATTTTGTCAAGTGGGAGTTTCAAAAAGGTCTTGTTAAGACGTCTGCATAACTTGTATCGACGTTGATGACAATGGAAGAGGCTCTCAAATACGACGTGCTGAACACCACAGCTGCGGAATTCATTTCTTATATCAAGTAGAGCATGGAGTAACTGATGATTGTTAAATTTTTCTATATCATTTTTACCTATCTGTATGAAGACTGTATGAAGACTATGTCAAACTTCGCCAGCTTCCACCTGCGTAACTTCTGCAACAACCCGGCGACTATTAATCCTCCTGTCCCATGTGCTTCACCGCGAAATGGTAGATCATTGTGTAGACTACCATTCCGCCAGCGTTCACATAGACATCATATTAAAACCGGAAGTGCGGAAGGCGAAGGAGATCAATTCGACAATCGACACATTGAAAACTAATGCAAATAAACTGATAATCCCGCATTTTTCTTGTTTAAATGGAAGTTTTCACTTTATAATTATTAAATAATCTATTTTCTTATCACAATTACCTGTAATATATGCAGGAAAACAATTCCGGTTCGCTAGTGTATAGACTGATATAGGCTAGAGAACCGATTCCGGTTCGCTAAGGTCGCTGTCTAGGGAACCGGTTCCGGTTCTCTAGACACTGCCTTTGCAAAATTATAATATGAGCTTATTTTTTACCACGTGCTTTAAAGTCAGTCTCCGTGGTGTAGTGGGTAAGCTGATGACCGTCTAATCTTACGAGTGGAGTTCGAATCCCGGTCAAACCCAATTTTTTAAAATAATTTTTCTTCCGTTTTTTTCAGCTTTAAAACCACCATGATTTTAAATGTTTTCTGCAAATATTCATAAAAATTTTCATTCAAATCAAACTAATAATGATTGCTTATCAAAAAGCTTATTTTAGCTATATAACGCCACACATGTACAAAACTATTTTCGGCGCCCTTTGATGCTTTGCATCAATGGTATTCTTGTTAAATTTTGTCACAATATCTAATATTTTCCCATCATAAGACCATTGCTCATCCCTTATCAGTTGTCCTCGTTTCTTAAAAACCATAACTTTAGTCTTTTCAGTGTTTACGCTTAAGCCCGATTTTTCACAATACGTCTTAAGCATGTCAAAACTAATTTGCAAGTCATCCGGTGTTTCAGCCAATAATGCCATGTCATCCGCATATAGTAGGAGAATAATAGTTATATCTCTTATTGTGAGACCAATTTCAGGACGTGATTCCAAATACAACTCGAGGTCCTCCACGAAAAGGGAGTATAACAGAGGCGAGCATTTCTCTCCCTGTTTCAACCCAACTGCTATTTCCATGAAATCAGAATATTTCTGACAGTGTCGCACTAGGCACTTAACTTGTTCGTACATTGCTCTGACGATTTTTAGCATTTTACCATTTATCCCTACATTGTATATTTTATACCATAGTGCGTTTCTGTACAGAGAATAAAAACATTTTTGCATGTCAATTAGACCACAATACAAACGTTGGCTGTTGTTAAGATAATGTTCAAATAAAGAAGGAAGCACAAATACAGCGTCAACAGTGGATAGACCTTTTCTAAAGCCAAATTGGGCATCAGAAATAATGTTGTATTTTTCGCTCCACTTGTTCAACCTGGTGTTTATTACAGATGTAAATAACTTAGCAAGACAGCTGATTAAGGTTATCCCGCGATAATTATTTACGTCATGTTGGTCATCTTTTTTGTAAAGGGGTACGATAATTCCGTCCATCCAATCTTGGGGAAAATGCCCACTTTTAAAAATCATATTAAATAAGTCAATTATGTGTGAGCTTAAAATATCGTTTGTACTGATGAACTATTCATTCGCCGCAGGCTTTATTACGTTTTAATGCCTTTATACGTTGCTTTACCTCATCTAGTGATACATCACAGTCAAGTTCTTGGAAAACTGAATCAGTTTCTTCAAGAGGTCTTGAACAAAATTCTTCAGCATCTTCATTTGTCGTGGTGTTTATCTGATCAGAATTTTTTTTTAAATAATTAAAAAACTCAGCCAGTTCAATGTTCTCTCCTTTATTTGTATTAACTTTTGAAAAATATTTCCAAAAGTCCTTTGGCCGTTTGCTTTTAAGACTTTCAATATCGTTCATATTTCTAGCATAAAATGTCCTTCTCTTTTTACGGATAAAGTTTTTATATATTTTCTTTCTTTCTTGTAGCAAAGTTCTATTTTTAAAACTTTTTTCATTGTTATAACAAGATAATGCATCTAAATATAGTGTTTTTATATTCTTACAATCTTGATCAAACCACTCTGCTCTTTTTACAACAGTTTTAGCACTAAAGTACGAACTTTTATTTGTACCTATTTTACAACTTTTTGCAAACAGATTTTCGGCTGCTTTATTTACTAAATCAACAAATTTTCTAACACATTCGTTCACGTTGTCTCTGCTTAAGTTACCTTTTTCATTTAACAAAAAAATAAAATCAGGTAGCAGTGATATTATTGAGTTTCTAAACTGGTTACATTTTTCATCGTCCCATTTCACATATGTACTGTTTGGGTCATTTATTTCATCATCATTGTCAAAATCCCGTGACCTCAGCTTGATCACTAACGGTGTATGGTCGGTAAATTCTGTTAAGAGCATAATTTCAAAAGATTTTATACTAGTAAAATCACATTATTTCGCTAGCAAATAATCTATCACGCTCGCTCCATTATTTCCACAAAAAGGTATAAGATCCCGTTACGTCAAGACGACCGTTACAAATTCTCAATTCAGTTGATTTACATGAATCTAATAATTGTTTACCTTGACTATTCGATACTTTATCCATTGAGGTTCTTCTTAGAGGGGTATCGGGAACATATCCTGAATTATCTATCGTTCTGTTCTCTTTATCAAAACAAATAAAGTAATCTTTGACTCCAGTCCTTCCATTTAAATTAACTTGATATGCCGTTTAACACTTCTATGATATAAATATTGTGGATCAGGCAACCATTCTGATAATACACGTCCTGTAAATGAATTTCAAATGAAATGCGTGTGTGTGTGTGTTGGTGGTGTGCACTTCTGGGTGCTGTGGGGTTCGTTTTGGGGAGGCTGCGTTTTTGGTACGTGGCATTCCCTGTTTGATATTATTTTTGTTTTTTTGTTTTCATGCAATATTTATGGAAAACGATTTTTGATATGACATTGGTGTGATTAAAGTCGACTGTAACTAAAAGATGTCATCCGACTTAAAAAAACCAAGTCAAAAACAGTTGGAGAACAAATAACAAAACATTAATTGTTAAACCAGTAATAAAAGCAAAATACAAACTTGGACTTTGCCAACGCACTCGAGCTATCGCAAGAGTCGGATACAAATGTGCAAAATAGCTGAAACTTCCGAAACATTATAGGAAATTTCGATGATACATAGTCAGCTGAGTTAGTACATATGCAGGCTTTTGCCAAATACAACTAAGGAATTGATACATTTAGCAAATTTGCTTAGGTAATACAGTAACAGATAAAACATGAAAATCAGTGACATAAGCATTTAGTAAAATTATTGACATCAGTTCTCGTCGTCAAAATTATTTATGGGTATACGGAGGCAAAGAATAAAGCTTTTAAGAGATTTCTGACAAATATTGAAAAAATATGTACCACACGTATATATATGTCTGCTCCTCTTTCTGAATCAGTTTGTATTTGTGTCCAGCTAATCTGGCAAAAACAAATTATATAAATCTTGATTATTTTATCTTTTTTCAACTTTTAGTTTGTTCGTTTCTGTTTTGATTTCTAACTTAATGTTTTCTTTTAACTTGTCTCCGGCTTCTTAAAACTTCTCCTTAAGTTCTTCGTGTTGAACCATTCTTAATCCTCTTTCAGTCGTTTCTTTGGATATGAATTATGGCAATGTTTCTTTTAAACACTCATTTATTTGATTATCTGTTAGATCAATTCTTTCTTCATGTTGTTATATATATTAAGTAAACATTTCGTTTCTCTTTCAATTTTATCTTGTAACTCAATTATTACTTTTTCACTGTTTTATGTATCTTACCAGTTGTTTGATATTTGTATCATCTGTTTCCAGTCTTTTGTAATGTTTTGATGTCTCCAAGATTATCTGCATCATTTGATTTATCCAGATTTCCAAGGATAATTATTTTATTACCATCCATGTCTAATGGTCTGTTCATTGTGTTATCAAGTTCTTTGTTTTTGCGGATATAGGATTGTATCTCTCCTTTATTAAGAATCTTATACTGTTGTTTGGTAGCATAATTTGGTAAATTCATTCCAAATTACTAGGATACATTGTTTTCAGTAATTAAACAAGTGTTATTTATTAATGGCATATATAAAAGAGATTCATATTTGGTCTTTTTGGAATGTGGTTTAAAACTGGGTTGGGAAAATAAACTAAAATCTTGTCTTTTAGATGTGTCACAGAAAGTGTATATTAAAGGTTGAACCTGAACCGGCTTTTTATATACTACTTTAGACCTAAGGGCTATAACTTGAACAAAATTAGTACAAGACTCCAATACTACCAGCCAAAAATATGTCAAAATAAGCCAAAAATGTGTTTGAGACAAGAAGTATTAAAAAGACTTTCTTTTATAAGCCTATGTAAAAGTAGAGCCGCATTGGTGCAGTGGTAGCGCGGAAGCTCACTTCTTTTCTTTCTCATGGAAGCCAAAGAGAAAACTCTGAAATTTTTTTATAAACAGAGGTTTTGGACAAGTGTTAGCGGACAAAATAAGTAGTCGCAATCATTAAAGAGATTATATTCCGTGACAGGGAAACAAAAACACAACGACTGTTCTATTATTATAACTAATTAATCCGGCTATATCATTAAACATTGTATATAACGCCAACCAAAACAACGTATGTTGGCATGAAGAAAGGTTAACATTTTGATTTAATCATATTTGATCACTCAAAGGTAATACATGTACATGATCAGGATGACTTTATATCTTCACAGTAGTTAGATTTTGAGGGAGAACGGTGGAAACAATTGAATACTGACTGTTATCTCAAGCATAAGAGCAATTCGACAAATATATCGCTAGATGTGATCAAGTGAAATTACTAATCCAATTGGTAATTTAGCTAATAGAGATCTTTATCTAAATGCTACAGTTATCTTGTTTCGTTTTCTTATTAAGTTTTGTTAAGTTTAAAATGTTTCATGCGATTGTTTGATTTACAAGTTCAGAAGATGCAAGTAGATCACTTAATGTATCGTATCAACACATTTTGAGAATGCTGCAATCATATACATCACTTGTCTTGATAAGAAGTGAAAGAAAGCAATTATGTTGTTTGTAAAGTACAAATTATGCTTACTTTCTGGTTTGAAATACCTACCATTTAATCATATTTGATCACTCAAAGGTAATACATGTACATGATCAGGATGACTTTATATCTTCACAGTAGTTAAATTTTGAGGGAGAACGGTGGAAACAATTGAATACTGACTGTTATGTCAAGCATAAGAGCAATTCGACAAATGTATCGCTAGATGTGATCAAGTGAAATTACTAATCCAATTGGTATTTCAGCTAATAGTGATCTTTATATAAATGCTACAGTTATCTTGTTTCGTTTTCGTATTAAGTTTTGTTAAGTTTAAAATGTTTCATGCGATTGTTTGCTTTACAAGTTCAGAAGATGCAAGTAGATCACTTGGTGTATCGTATCAACACCTTTTGAGAATGCTGCAATCATATACATCACTTGTCTTGATAAGAAGTGAAAGAAAGCAATTATGTTGTTTGTAAAGTACAAATTAGGTTTACTTTCTGGTTTGAAATACCTACCATTAAAACTATGATTTTAATCAAAGCGCTGTGAATGATAAAAGTACGAGGGTAAAACTTGTTTGATGGAATTAAGGTCCGCATCATCTGTCGGAATATTGGTATTATGATAAAAATAAAAAACCCGAAACTTGAAACATCTCCGAAAACCAAAAGCACCTGGCGTCCAATGTCTTTGTTTCATGCAAAACGAAAACCAGACAACAAAGATAAACCACGGCTGGTCTGTTAAAACTGACCAATAGAAATATTGACATGGAAAAGAACATCAATATGGTTTGTTTGATGTTTTACTCTACTGCACAATGTCCAGCCGAGGTTATACGATAGGGGTTTGTCCTTTACTAATCTAATCTAAAGCAAAATGTTCCTTGGGGCATTCTTTGCTACACCACTGTCAAAAGCAACGATTAATACAGCACATTGTAAGAACGGTCAAGTGTGAACTATGAAGTAGGAGCTTTAACGTGTAAAGTATTAACTATGAATATGAATTATAAAGTGCGAAACCTGAGTTCCGAACAATGAAGTCAGACATATTACAATGAAGTGTTAAATAATTATGAAGTGTGAATAATAAACGACGATGATGAAAAAAAAATCCTCGTTTATTTTCGCAGACGTTTTTCAGTTTAATAAAAAGTCAACTCACAACCATTTGAAATTATTGAACGTGCTCATTACCATATATGAAGAAATTTAATTAATAATGAGCTGCTAAAACTAAAATTATGGAAAACGTCAAAATACATATGTGCAGTGGTTATTACTATAATACTTTGATTTGCATATGTACATGTACATGTTTTATAAATTACGATTTTTATTCTTTATAATACAAAAAGAATACATTTTATGATTAATCTTTATACAGTGATTTTGGAATATAAACATCACGTCATATTAAAATATGTCAAATAATAACAACAGGCCTAGGTGTATTTTCTTCTTTAGTTACATCTCTAATAATGAATTTATGATGCAGGTAAAATGTTACTGCATGGAAAGACGATGAAAAGACTCTAAATGTATTTTCAGTACTTGTACTCAAAGTTCAAATTACAAATTTAAAAATCATCGAAAAGTAGTCTTCCTCATTTTGATTTACCTCTTCGGAAGAATATATGATTTTTAATGTGTGTCTCTACATACATGTACAACCAAAATATGGACTATTCCGCGAACATTTGACTGCGTTAATTCAAATACGCTCACAGTGATATTACATTGTATATGATATTACTAAGTACGTTCGATTTTTTATAAAACAATCAATAAAGGGACGAAATAAACACGCTGTTTTGCCTTCTTCTAATCATTTAGGTTTTGTATGCCATTGGAGAAACAAATGTACTAGCGATATTGTGTAGACGATAAAACGGATGATTGGTTGTAAAAAAACAAAAATAATATCAAACAGGGAATGCCACGTACCAAAAACGCAGCCTCCCCAAAACGAACCCCACAGCACCCAGAAGTGCACACCACCAACAGTAAGCCGTATTAGATACGAGTGACATGAAAATAGCAGATGTAGAAAAATCAGGGTTCGCGATGCATGCTTTTCGAAAACGTAGGAGATAAACATATGATTCAGTTAAATGCTTCGACCTCATATATTGTGACTAAAATTGACAGAATTTGCCATACTACAAAATGGGGATATGGGTACAAAAGTAATATTTCTAATAAATTCATAATTTAAATAAATACATGAACACTAAAGTTTCTTTCTTATACTGATTTTCACCGGTAGGCTGCCTTAATTTGTGTACAGTATCACTAAAATACATAAATCACAGAATAAAACCTCTATATTTCAATGTAGTGCAGGCATTATATTTGTAGATATTGGTGTATAATTCCTTTTCTAGTTAGCAATACTTTCGTTTTTTATCACTATCATATCGCTTCATTTGGCGTCCAGACTAGGACAAGCAGGTACAGAGTAGATACATGTACTCATCAGACTCACACACCCGGATATGAACTCTCAGTTTGAGAGCTATATGTGAATATGTTGTATGAAAATAAAACACACACACATTGTATCTATTAAATAATTTGACCACATTAGTAGAGTGACACAGATATTCCATTTTATGTGAGTTTCAAAGGAGAAATATCTTATTTTTATCAATCAAAAACACATAATTTAGTCCATCTATTCAACTTAATTAACTAGGATAATGAAATTCAAATTAAAAATGTTCATGAGTATCATAAGAAATGCACAGATCAGAAGCGTAAATACTATGTATGTATGTAAAAAAACGTAAAATATGACATTTTTTCGAAATCAATTGTACATTTCTTTACACATTCTGGCAGATCTGACATTTTATCGAAATCGATCAATATTTAAAACAACAATACCTAAGTCTTACAGGTTTAATTCTGTTGTTTTTTTTTTCACGAAAAATAACTTATGGATAGTAAACAAGTCTTTTTTTAAGCCTTAGCATTTAGTGTGAACATACTAGTCCAATGTAGCCCAAAATCGAACTCAATAGTGATCTGGTTGACAATTGTATTTCCCTTATTTTGAAAACGTCTGTTTCCAAATGATTTTGCTAGAGTTTCTATATATCAAATATAGACATATATCAAGGGACATCCAATTACAATGTAACTACAACTTTTAATGATCCTTTCATTCCCCGAGGCCTGTACACATAGCTACATACATATTTGTTCTAACATGCGACGATAAACGTTTAAATTATTGATAATTATGCAGTTGCTAATGAATTTGCTGGACACTCGTCCAAGTTGGAGATGGCTAAGGAAGTAAATGGTTGCTAAGAAAGTTAGTGGTTGCTATGAAAGCCTGTCTTTGCTATTGGAACTCATTGGAAATTCAGTTTTTTCGATGACTCCAAATACAGACATGGAACACCAAGGGCGGGATTAATTATGACCCAAGCGCCATTATGTGAACAAATTTGGCAGTTGTCCACTAGACAATGCAGCAAACAAAATATGTAAGCTCTTAACCTTGTAGTTTTGGAGAAAACGATTTTCCGAGCTGTCCTATAATTGTCTATGTAAAAAAATGACCGCCTTGGCGGGAGAAATATTATTGCCAGAGGTAAGATATGAATGAATATGGTAGAGAACTCCCTTACGATCTTAATTTGCTTTCCTTGTTTAGTTGGAAATATCATTTTGTAAAATTTAAGTTCCAATCAACAGTTATTTAAGTTAGGATATACTTTGTAGTTTAAATAAGTTAATAATTTAGCAAATTTTACGATAATCAGGACTATTCAGTCTTTACATATAAATAAATGTTATATACGCTTTCGTTATCGGACCGAAACTGCCCCCTCATTCGCCGATCGATAATTGTGTGTGCTCTTTAACACCGAAGAGTACGCCAGCACGATAAATATGTGAAATACCCGTATTGATAGAGGTAAACAAAACAATGCTACACCCCTTACATATAAGCTATATGTTTTAAAAGAAGAGTTTAAATGTTTTCCATTATAAGTTGATATGAATACTAGTGACTTCTGAGTGTGAGTTTTAAAGTTTTTTCATATATAAATCTTTCCGAAAACCGGTGACCCCTGAATATGGTCAATTTTGACCCAAGGGAGAAGATAAGCAAGTGGTAGACGTCTACTAGACAATGCTACAAACCAAATATCTACGCTCTTGGTTCTGTGGTTTTGAGAAAATCTTCGTACATAAGAATTTGGAAAATCAAACGACTCAAGGTATAGGTCAATTTTGACCTTGGGGTCATGATTTGAACAACTTTGATAGAAGTATACTAAGCAATACTTCATGTCAAGTATCTTAGTTCTGTGCCGCGTGGTTGTAGAAAAGAGTTTAAATGTTTTCCTTAATAAGTTAATGTGAAAAACAGTGACCCCTAGAAGTGTTCAATTTTGACAGCTGGAGCATGACTCGAACAATCTTGGTAGAGTTTTACTAGACTATGCTACACACTAAATATCTAACCTCTAGATCTTGTTGTTTTGGAGAAAAAATATTTTTCTATATAAGCCTATGTAAAATCATAGCCGCGTGTCGGGATCAATTACTTTAACAATCTTAAGAGTCCATAACAAAAGAAACATAACTGTCAAGTTTCATCAACTTCTATCAAGCGGATAAGGAGGAGACGTCGATTGAAGCAAATTGTTGACGACACACGGCGCACAATGCACAACGCCCGACGACGACGGGCACAGGGTGATCCTAAAAGCAAGTTAGCTTTACACCGATTCGCCGACGGAATGACCTACAAATGACATATTCTAATCTTAGTTTTGTTTTGATCCGCTTTGGTATCATGATTATCCGTTTTTTCTGGGCTCGATTGGATCTTTTAAGGACAATAATGATATCTTACTATATAAGGGTGTAGGCTGTGGCTCAAGTGAATTGGAGTGACACATATTACGCACAATAAGAGTTGCATATCATGTCACATCAAACAAACCCGTATATATTGTTTGAATATTTAGCCAGCGTTTTGTATTTTACATTTCTTTTAAATTTGGCAAAGCCAAGCAATAGGTATATGCGCTGCAAATAAAATGTGGATAATTATACATTTAACATCACATTTTGTACCTTTTATTGCCACAATGAAGTATTTTCTGCACTAGTTATAGGGTGGATGAAGACATACATTAATTTTATGCGTTCATGTCAGTTCCGAAGCTGCTAAATGCAGTCGATTGAAGTCGGTTATAACAAACACATTCCATTGCCAATGGAACACGATTTACAGTCTTCGATAGGGGTTGTTTCAGTGTCACGTATTCACATTAAAAAAAAAAAAACAAGTAAAATATGCTGCTTACCAGCATGTTGGGCAGTAAACGTACAATGTCAACAGATGTAAACAAGCATAAGCAAATACCTGAGGTCGAAAATTTGATGATGAATTAAAAAATGTGCCGATACTTTTACCGTGATTGAAGTTTAGGCGCGCTATAACAAACCGTAACATAACACCAAATCAACAACATTGATAAATTGAACAAAGGTATTCCACAGGGCACACTGAAGGTAAAGTAGCTGATGTTTCTTCATGTCTGAAGTGTTGCAGCTGCTGGGCCTTTGGAAAATGTAGTGCTAATATCTGCAGTAAGTGCAGTTCAGACATACACATATAAAATGCGAAATATGTGGACTCCCTGCCTTGCTCCAGGTATATGCATACTTGCTACTCAACATACAATACACAACACTTTCAAGTGTTTCCGCTTCTTCCATATCGTTAAGAATTTGTTTACTTTGATATTTTCAAAACTTCCCAGCATGTTGGTATATCTACAATTCCATTATAATACATACTCCGAAGTGTTTCATGTCCTCATGAGTACACCAAAAGAAAGCTATGTAAATACATATACGAAATAGGATAAATGTTAAAGACATTTTGATAATATTATATTCCGCCAAGAAATAATATATTGAATTACAAGATTGTGTACTTTGATCGGGACGCGAACCTATAGAGATATATGTCCCAATGCTCTCCCAACTGAGCTTACTGACCATTTATCTACTTTTCCCCCCAATTGAGATTGAATATGTATCATAATATGTGCATCGGGAAACATTTTTTTCCTTGATTTTTTTATCAAATATGTTACTTGATATATTGACTGTCATTCACTGGTCGAGAAAGTATTATTACTCTACACGTATAATTAATATTTCGTCGGTGGTGACAGTATATTGTGTTAATAGATATCAATTATTTACGCACTAGTAAGAAACACCATCCAAGAAAGACTGAAAACGCAAGATAATTTTATCAACCTTTCTCATTCGATATTATCAAATTAAAGGTGCCTTATAGAGTAAATGTCTCACTTCAAAAATGCTAACCATTCTACTTGTCATTTCACTGGCGGTTGAAAAGTTACCAACGTCCGGTCAAACGCGAGCTTAAAACGACTGCGCCGAAACAAGTCTTACAGTTTGTACTTATGTTTCAGTGCTTATGTAATCGAAGGCTGATTACTTTATAACGATAACACCACTGATTTTATTTTAACATAATGTCTAAATAAATGTAAAAATACCAGAAATTCTTTAAAATCAATTATTTTATAATTCTATATATTCCTTATTCCTGTTTTCCAATGTATGTTTGCCAAACAGAATCCGAGTTGTGTCAGTAATTTTGACACTGTTCATGGATTTACGGAATATTTTCCAAAATAGATTTATTTAGCTACCAAAATTGTATCCATTTATATTTGATAAATTACATTCTTTAAATATACATGTATTTAAAATAAATTTTCAACATTTGGATTTGAGACATTATCTTGCGGAGTTACTTTGATATCTCGCAAAAGTATCTGTTTTATATAAATAAGGTAAATATCATATGAGATTTTACCCAGACATCTTAATATAGGTAAAATGAGAGGAAGGCAATTGCTGGTACTATTATTAATTGTAGTACTCATAAAGTTTGTGTTAGGTGCGTAAATTTGTGCTTTTTATGCTAACACTATAAACTAACTTAGTATTTAAGCGCGTGAAGTTATATTGTTGTATTAGGAAAACCTACGTAGGACGCTTTTAGTCATTTTAGAAAAAGGAATGTTCAGTTTTACAGAATTTCGTCAAATCGTAACAATAATTCACATAAACAGTTACGGCTTTCCGACTACCCGGGATAAGAAAATATTGATTAAATAACATCAAGGATGTCATTGAAAAATGGACCGTCTCTGGAATACCGGTTCAACGTGCTAAACTCTACTCCATGGCAGTCATATACATGTGTAATTTACTTTAAAGGCTTTTGAAACATTAGTTCTCCTGAAGGAATATGTCAATGCTGACTTTCTTTCTTAATATCATGATGTCACTTTGAATGGCAAGATTACTTTAAGCAGTCAATTTCATACATAGCATTTGTTATATGGTTTTATAACGTTTCCACTCAACAGTCAAACTATCATTTTCAGTTTTGTCTTCGTTTCGGTATTACTTTTCTGTAATAGAATGACCGATTTGGAATCTTTCTATAATATGCAAATACATCTGTATCTAATATTTTGCTCATACGGCAGATACTGGTGAATACTTATCGCTACCTGACGCTGACAACTTTGCTGGCAACAAAAACGGATTACAAGTAGTTGATGAATACAACTTTAATCAGGTATTATGTATCTACTTTACTTAAATGCTGACTTCCGTAGGAGTTAAAGGGTAAAATTATGTATATTATCGAACCAACCATTACTAGTACATATTACATGACTACTGCACATTAATTTGATGAGGTTGGCCACATTTTTGTTAAAGTCATTAAAAGGGTTAAAGCAGATATGAAACGGACACGAAATTCAAGGTTCAAACCTTCGACCTTAGATTGTGAACATGACATTGAGCAAACATGACTTGATGATAGGCTCTGCTCATTGTCTTGAAATGGTGAACATTTGACCCGAGTTTAATCAAATTTGTTCAAGGGGTTAAGGAAATATGAAGCGGACACGAATTTCAAGACTCAAACGTTTGACATTAAGTTGTGACCTTGATCTTTAGCCAGCCTTACCGGCTCATGGGTTCTGCTTGCGTTTCACTAAATCCTTACTGGGGCTACGGGGATATGGAGCGGACATCACTTTCAAGACTATAAGTTTGACCGAAAGTTGTAACCTATAGCCAGTGGGACCGGTTCATGTGGTCTGCTTATCGTCTTAAAATGGTGAACATTTGACCTAAGTTTCATCAAGCTCTTTCAATGGGTTAAGGAAATACTGAGCAGACAGGAAGTTCAAGACTCAATCGTTTGACCTTAAGTTGTGACCTTGGCCCTGAGCCAGCGTGACCGGCTCATTGGTCCGGCATATTGCCTTAATGAGGTGGATATCTTAGCTGATTTTCATTAAAATCCTGCAATGGATTAAGGAGATATAGAACAAACAGGGAAAGTTTGGACGGACGGACGGACGGACAGACGGACGGACGGACGGAGACCATTCCTATATCTGCCTCCCGGTAAGTGGCGGGGGGATAATGAGAACTCAGATCTTATAAATATTTTATACCTTATCATTTAGTTAATAAGAATATGCACAAACATGTATATACGTGTAAAGAATTGATTGAAGATTGTTTGAATGTTTAGATTCCAACCTTTAAAGCAAGCATACTCCTGTCACACGTTATGTATATCATTATTTTGTAGACAAGTTGTGTTGTCTGTTGCGTTTTGCCCCATTGATGATCTGTATCAAATAAAAGAAAAACACACTCTATTAACGTTTTATCAGTTTTGTTAAAAGTGTGAGAATTTATTGCTTGCAGATTGCTCGAGAATGTGATACAGACAATGCATACACGCGGAATTTAATACGAACTTTGACGATGAAGAAGTTTTGTGCAGAATTTGGCTATTCCTACGCCAATAATACAACAGAAATACGTGCTCATGTAGCCCCGAATAGCACGGTTCTTTACTGTCGAGTGAACAAGTGTGCCTCTACAACGACATTAGAGCTTCTGAAACAACTGTTTGATTGCGACACGGATTGTTTAATAGAAAATGCAAAATTAATAAAACAGGACACACTCAATGCCAATGATATAATGCGAAAAGCGTTTTCGTTTATCGTTGTTCGAGAGCCATACGCACGTATATTATCTACTTATAGTAATATATTTTACTTCCCAAAAGAAGACTGGCTGTATAGAAGTACGAAAATAATAAAACAAGTTCGTAGTAATCCTTCCTTAGATAGCCTAAAATATGGACATGATTTAACGTTTGCTGAATTGATAAAATATATCGTTGATAGCTATGAGAAGGGGCTACGAATAGACGAACATGTTCGACCAATGAGTCATAAATCATGTAATCCATGTTTATTCAGCTTTGACTTTGTAGTAAAGCTTGAAACATTAAAGACTGATCTTGAATATTTACTTGGTGAATGGCAAAGGAGAAAATTTATAAATAACTATGACGTCGATATACTATCAAAACTAAAGGAATGGACAAAATATGGACCGATAAAACATTTATTTAGAGTAATCCCTTTAATCAAAGACTCGAATATCTCATTATATAGTATTTTTCTTAGAGCATGGTCCTACTATCAAATAACTGGCCACGTTTCTAAACATTACGACTTTCCTTTTGATAAACAAGAAATTGACAGCATTACTGTAACACATTTTCGTAGCTCCTTGGAAAAAGCAATGGAGATGTCAGCAAATGCGAGCCATGATTTAAAACAAAGAATCGAAGAAATGAAGGAGGCCTATTCTACTGTACCGATCGAATACCTTGACCGACTGCAACAAGTTGTTAGGTCAGACTGTTTGTTGTTTGGATATGACCAAAATCAACTCTCCTGACAAATTTGGCGACATATAACAGCGATGACACATTTTACTTTAAAGGACTAGATGCATAAAGATTCCAAATTATACAAAATAAAACTATTTATGTTTCAACGGAAAGTTTCAAGGAAGCATCGGCTTTGTAATTATCCTGTTAATATTACGCTAAACTATGTAAGAAAAACACTGATGCTTTTTTAATGACGGCAAAGTATTTTTTCCGACTGTCGTATGCTCTGTCAGTTGAATTAGTCAACTTTTCAAATAAAAAGATATTTCAAATGAGTAATGGGAATACAGAATATACATGACACATTTTTTTCCGAAGCAAATACAAAATGCACCATTATTAATTGATTCCTACGGTACAGGTGGTTTAGATAAACATGATTAACATCTTTGATTCAAAGGTATGTCTTGCTTAAATGTGAAAGTATAAAGAGATATACAAGAAGTAAAAAAAACACGTTGAAAAGACATATTCTAGACATTTGCATGTGGCAAACGCATTTATCATTCATTACATATTTTCATTATTTGTCAAAATAAAGCATTACATAACTATGAATTACATTTTCTTTTGTATAAGCTCATTTACTTTTACTACGTTTTTTCCTGAGGAGACATTTCACATATCTAAGAAAAAAACAACAACATAAACTCGTGATCGAAAGATGTTTTAACAAGGCAAAGAAAGCAAGACATTCAGAATACAATGTACTATTAAATGAAATAATCAAAACATGACCAGGTACAATTTTCACCATTCAGCCCTGCACATCCGCCAATTACACCTACAGATGTGTAAAAGTTGAAATTCCGCCAATTGGCCGTTTCTAAGCGGTCAACGTTGTTAACAATTCTAAATATTTTCACTATACATAAAGGGTAAGCCAAAAAACAGTTGTATGCTATGTTTCGAAATCCGGTCAGTGGTTATGAAATATTTTTCAATTAGCTTCTATACTTAGCACTGGTGACCATTATTTGCAAGATAAAAGAACCAGCTGAGGACTTTAAGACGAAACAGCATCTAACGTAGATTCCGATGCAATTCAGTTTCGATTAGCCAAGTAGTGTATATCGAGTAAAGTTTTCTTTTCTCAGTTATGTGTAAGTTGAATTTGGGGTTGAAATATTCTACAATCCATGATAATTGCATTTACATTTAGTTAAAATGGCCCGGTGTTTTCAGATGAACTGTCATATCATAATGTTCATCTTATAGACCTGGTGGCAATTCTGTGTATCGTAGTTAAACCACAATTTAGTGATAAGTTTTGGAAGAAGACTATTAAATTAACATATCTAAACAGGTGGATTGAAGTTTCTCTGTGGTTTATTAGGAATATAAAACACACAGTGTGTAGCAAGACTATTCAATTTATATTCCTAATAAACCACAAATTGCCATTTTAAAAGGAGACAATCTGATAGATATTCGTGTCAAGTAGTGTGAAATCTTGCTAGGTGATTTACAAAGAGATGTCTTTTAAACGTTCATCTGGATCAGTTCATCTTAATATGCAGTGAAAACAAAAACAATCTAATATTTATACCTAATTTTTATAAACCTTTGTAGGCCAGCAGTGTTGGCGTTGTCCGTCAGTCCGAGCCATAACTAAGGAACCCATGGATAGAATTTCATGAAACTTAAAAAATTATACATTAGCATAATGTTCCGTATGACTGTAAGTTGAAGAAAAAGGAATAACCACCAATTGTCTGTTGATATTTTTAAAGGCCCCCTTTTCTCTAAAATGGTTTGTCAGAATTTGCTTTTTGTCTGGCAAAAATAATCAAATTTGTATTCTCTAACAACGGGAAATTAAGAAACCAGATTTTAACAGAAATAAAGCCCTTCATGGGTTGCAGTGCTTTTCTTTTTACATAATTAGTCTATACAGAATCCTAAGAATTTTTGTTATCTGAAACTAGTAGTACTGATCTAACTTAACTTACAACAGTTAGGTTCTTTATGACTGTAACTTGAAGACAAATATATTCCCTCAAAGATGAGGCCCTTGTAAGTTGGTGAACTTTTACAAATGTTTGTTTTTCTAACAAGATTAGGAAATTGTTTCTTGATTATTTGTTATAGATTTTAACGATTTAATAAAATCGTTTCAGAGCATTTTAATGGTATTTTGTCTAGCAATAGGTGGAAGTGTATTGAACTATGAACATGAGGAATAAGACCATCAAGTAACTCTAAGGACTTATTTCATCTTATGGACGAACCATTAATATTTAATCTGACATGTAGGTTAAACATTTCAGGAACAGCTTGAAAAACGTTCAGTTTCAGGTTAAAAACAGTAGTATCACACTACTTTAAGAACAGTTCAACAAACGCTAAATGGCAAAACATTTACAAATTACTCTTTAGCTGTGCTTGAATTGATCAAAGCAAATCTTACAGCAAGTTCTTGAACAGTTTTACAACTAGTTTCAAATAATTTTGCAACTTTTGTACAGTAAATGCAAAGAGGCCTGTTCCTCAATTGTTCTTCATCAGTAATATCTACCATTTAACGTTTTAAGAACTGCGCTTGTATCTTTCTTGAACACACCGACACCATTTCTTGAGAAAGAGTACAGGAATTATTCTGGAAATTGTGGCTGGTGTTGTAGCACCAAATTTGTAGCTTTAATACTTGAATTGTTCATTTATCATTATATACGTAAATGATTTTCGGCCATTTCAGACATATAAAAAGATTACTCGTTTTGTCCTTTTGTAGACTATTGTTTTAGACACAGTATAAGGTACATTGTATCGTCGGTGAAATTCAAAAAACTTTTCAGGAAAGCGAAAAAACTATTTATTTTTTTTCGTTTCTTTCCTATTAAAACGACATTTAGGACTGGAACACAAATGATCTTTCTTTCTCACCTGAAGTAAACTTTTTCAGGAAATTAGCAGCATTCGCGCCGTTATAAGACTTACGAGAATTTCTATCATAATTTGTGTAACATAATATGATATACATGATATACGAGAAATTCTAACTCAGTTGGTCTGTCCAAAGCGTATTGTACGCGTTAATCGAATTAAAAACCGATAACAATGCTGAATATACATCTTTTTTAAACAAGCAACGGCATGCACAAGTATTATATAGCTCTTCAGTTATATAGAAGTTGCAAATTTTGTGATTCTGTAAGTTTTTTTTTAAATTATTTTCTGTAGAAATGACTGGCAATATCGGACTGATGCAAGTCACGCAAAACAACTGTTTTATGACCTGTCGTAGAAATTAATAAATAACAACTAATTAATAACATCAGAAAATACCATAGAAAATACTGTGAACAATAACTTTATTAAAGAATAAAAAACTGTAATAAACCAACATTCTCAGGCGATAAAACATAAATGACATAACATTGTTTTGTTATCGTAATAAAAATGTAAGTTAAAGAGCTACTAGTGTTTGCCTTAAAAACGTGCAGACTGGAAGAGTAATATACGTAGAATGACTTTGATACAAAACCATAAAACGCAAAAGAAAAAGATTTTAAACGGACGTGAATAATGTGACACTACTTATACTTCATTGTTAAAACTTAGAAAATTCGCTGTTAATTGAAAAAAAATATAAACAAAGTCATTATGATGCAAACGGACAAATTATAAGAACTTTGTTTACATTTGTTCTTATTATAACTGTTCCGTTTACATCATAGTGACTTTGTTCACATTCTTTCAATTAACAGCGAAATTTCTATATACGTATGTTTATAAAAATGATGTGATTTCTTTTAATTAACAGGTATTTGAGGATAATATTATTATCCTCGAATATCTGTTAATAAAAAGAAATAACATCATTTATTATCCTCGAATATCTGTTAATTACAAGAAATAACATCATTTATATAAACATTATAGATAATGCAACATAAAACATAAATGATATCGTAGTGATAATGAAATTTTATAACTGAAAACAATCAGTAGACTGCTTCAACAATTAAACAAGAGCTGTCCCTCAAAAGTGACAGATGTCCCCGAAAGAGGTGTCTCACAGTCTGTGTCCTCTCCATGTGCTCAATAATTGTGCTATGCAATTTTAAAATCCTTCCATGCATGACAGAGTTACCATGCCTACAGTATTCCATTACTTTTAAACGCTAATTGTGACCTTGACCTTTAAGGTAAGGACGTGGTTCTTGCGCACAACACATCGTCTTGATGTGCTGAACAATTGTGCCAAGTTATTATAAAATCAATCAATGCATGACAAAGTTACAGTCCGGACACAAATGTCTGCATAATATAGATGATGCCATTACCTTCAAACTCTAAGTGTGAGCTTGACCCTTGAGGTAGTGGCGTGGGTCTTGCACGCGACACGTCGTCTTGATGAACTAGGCATTTGTGCCAAGTTATTTCAAAGTCCTTCAATTCATGACAAAGTTACAGTCCGGACACGAATGTTTGCATATATAGAGGATTCCATTACATGACATAGTTACAGCATGGACACGAAAAAGTGTGAGGGCGGACGTACAGACGGACGGACAGACAGACGGACAGACTGACAGTGCGATTTTATTATGTCACCCTTCGAGGGCATAAACCTGAACCGTTAACTGACTTGCATATCAACAATATGACTACACCATCTAAGTTACATGTACTTACATACTTCAAACTGCCTGTATGTATGTAATAATTAAACAAGAGCTGTCCCTAATAAGTGACGAATGCCCCCGATAGAGGTGTCTTACAGTCTATGTCCTCTCCACGTGCTCAATAATTGTGCCATGTGATTTTAAAATCCTTCCATTCATGAAAGAGTTACCATGCATATAGCTGTACATACCTTTAAACTCTATGTGTGACCTTGACCTTTGGGGTAGGGACGTGGGTCTTGCACACGACATGTCGTCTTGATCTGCTGAACATTTGTGCCAAGTTATTTTCATATCCTTCAATGCATGACTTTTCATATCCTTCAATGCATGACAAAGCTACAACCAGGGCACGAAAAAATGTAAGGACGGACGCACGGACGGACGGTGCAATTTCAATATGCCCACCTTCGGGGGCTAAAAGCGAAAGAATATTATTAAATGTGAAACAGGTAAATGATACATCATATTAATGGCGCACAATTTGAACGGGAGTTTAGTGCTTTTAAAACAACAAGCTTGATAACTGGAACGATTAAAACAGTAAAAGTAAACTTTAACATTTAAACTGTCAATTGTATGGTGTGACACAAAACACAATATTTGTTCTTTATAAATGCAGTGGGACATAAGCGCACAGTCTAGAAAAATCTATGATTAACATGGCAGGTCAAACTTGACTACACGGACAGAGTTTTATTTTAAAGCTAAATGTCCCCGTTTACGGTTTAAGCATACAACAAATCGTCATAGAAGGCATGATAATGCTGTTGAATGCAGGTCTTCAGTTGTTGTAGGTGATCATATTTTGACTTCTTAATATTTAAGGAGCCCGTGTATAGCAAAGGACATGACCAACAGAATAGCCAAAAGTCACATTTTATCTCCAGGCAACAAGTCGTATTCTAGTTTCAAACTATTGCATGGGCACATTTGGCATACTTCACAAATCAATTCATCGTCAGGCGGGCTCCCCAAAGACTCTGACATCTTTTAAATTTGTCAAAGATAGAAAGACAATTGGTGTTTTATGTAAAGAAATACTTAGACCTAGAAAGAAACCTTTTTGATCTAACCATTTGCATTTCAAATCTCTAACGTAAATTTTAATAATTAGGTAGAAACATAGTAGCACTCATGGGCATTTATCATCGTTCACTATATAATTCATACTTGTTCGTATGGTTTAGGCAGTTTTTGTAGTACACCTACACTAAGTTGTCAAACACTACAATGACAATTATAATCCTAGGCGTTCCACATTTTTTCGCCTCGAGCTTTTTTGTAGTTCTAGTGTAGGGATTATTATTGTATTGATGTACTTTGATCGTTATATCTATTTCTAACACTCATGAAATATTCATTATTGTTATTATTATAGTATTTGACCGTTTATGTACCTGTTGCACCAACTTCTATGACCAGAAAATCAAACTTCATAAATTCGAAAGTCTCGTATATCATTAAAATCAGTGAAGACTTTTATAAACGAAAACTGCGTATGTCAGAACAGTCTAAATAATATGCATTTTTCTGCGAAAAAAAAGCATTTCTACCATTTTGTTTACAAATCTAGTACATGTATGTATATTTAAACTTCTTATTTGCAAACAGATGTCCAAAAACACAGGCAACACATGTTTATTTACATGATCATACCACGGTGGAAAATACACAAAACATGAAAAAACAATGTTTAGGTTGTTATTGCACGTTATCGTAAAGTTTGCTTGGTATTAATGAATTAATCTACTCATATATATTTATAAATAGCAAATGTATTATCTTCAGTGTGTGAAAATGAATAAAACTCCTCTTTTCCACAATTTTCACTCAGAAACATTTCTGTTTAAGTTATACGCGGTTTTCGAATTTCACTTTTGGCATCCAATCAACATACGAGGATTGCTCACATGACCAAAACTCCGTCTTCCTATTGGCTCCTCTATACATGGTTTTCGTAGTTTATAGAGTTTAAGATGCTGAATTCTATGGTCTAAAAATAGTTTTTGATCGAAAATTGACTTACGCGGATTTTGAATTTCACCGACGGTATATTGCTAATCCATACACTTTGCTTGAGTCATGACCCGTTTTTCACCGAAGAAGTCATATTTCTTTGTTAATGTTTCTTTTTAAATCAATATTCCTCTAAAACTATCAATGCTATTATCATTACTTTATACACGTTTTAGCAATGGCTTGGTGACTTTGGTGGACAAAGTACACCACTCTGTATGTACATTGTTACATAATGTAAATTAAACAGAAACAGAGCCGTAGGTTTGTTACGTTTTCGTCTCAATTTGGTCAAGCTTTAGAGTTATGTTGTCGTATACTTAGTGTGTAGTGCACAAGACACCGACTCTGTTGATTCTAATTTAGACGCATACAGCTTCTATGTTTGTTCTTGGGTTGAACCATTTAAACGACATACCCTATAACTGGTGTCGAACTAAATAACCTCAAAAACATTAAATAATAGAATCTTTGGAAGTAATAATTATAACTTAACCTCAAAGTTTCAGCTATGCATTCCAGTCATAATCGATACAATCAGCGGTTTAAAATATGCTGCAGTACCATAAACCATTCAATAATCTATGTACAGTTGTTGTTGTACAATTAATGGGTGGATGCGATTTATTGCAGAAGGCTGCTATAATGATTTATTGTGGTAAAATGAGGCTTTTTTGCCATAGGTTCGTCTTTGAAATTGTATTTATTTATCATTTTACGTTCATTGAACACATAACCTATGTTTCGAGAATACAATCGGGTAAATGTAGGGTATGTCCCTTTAAGGCATATTTTTAGATAAGGCCATCCTTAAAAAATTGTTTGTTTGCCCTAACGCGACCGACTGATGAAAATCCTCCCGACTGACTTTTTTTTTTGGATCTGAAAGCCAAAAAAAATTTTTTCTGCCGTCGAGAAAAACCGTTCCGTTTTTTGTCATTTTCCATCTTTCTCATTTTCTGGTATTTCTTTTCTGTAGTTCTTTCGTAAGTAATACCAATCAGTTATCCTCGACTATGCTTGACAGAACGTGCAGGGGTGTGGAAATCCTTTATTTTTTCACTTTTCCGCGGACGAGTGAGATGTAAAAATTCACTTGTCCGAGGTCAAAATTCACCTGTCCAGATTTCAACATTAAAACCAAATTATGTGAAACAAACAAGGACCAGGTTAAGATTTTTATTTTATATGCTAATCAGTACATGTCTAGAGGATTCTGCAAAGCTCGGACTTCCCAGTGAGCTTGGGAGTGCCTGAAGTGACTTAGAGTACGGAGAAATATTACGGCACTTCGCGGGAGTGTATTTGCGACACTCCGAGTGGTTTTACACGTAAATTAACGGGTTTACGGGAAATAAAAATCAGATTTATTATATTCAGTAGAAATGTGTCCACACTGTTGTATGCATATTAATTCAAGAAGATTTGGCGACCGACTATAGGAGGTTTTAGGAATCCCCGATATGACGTCATTCCGGCGCATGCGCATTGACTGGCCGTCAATTGATCGGCCGAAATGAAAGCAAAATAGAGCATTTGACCGTACGGCAGTTTATATTTTAGGCTATAACGTAATTAAATGAAACAAAATCTAGTTTA
Source organism: Saxidomus purpurata (assembly GCA_022818135.1). Lineage (NCBI taxonomy): Eukaryota > Metazoa > Mollusca > Bivalvia > Venerida > Veneridae > Saxidomus > Saxidomus purpurata. Next base: position 36,008,866 of record JAFMSR010000019.1, on the reverse strand, counting down.
TATGCAATGTCTGTGTTGCCGTGTCTATGCCATTGATGCTTATGTATAGTTTTCATTATAAAGTCCGATATGAAAGTGTGAATTTAAACTGAATCGGCCAAAACGAATGTAACTTGACAATGTCCGCTTTCCCTAGGCTACTTGCTATTCCTGCCGAAAGTGTCACAATTCTTTTCTTCTTCTTTTTTTTTGAATTAGCGCCGATATTCATTATTTTCACATAGTGCTTAGTATATTTTGTTGCTGTACATAGATGGAAAAAATTGCTACAGTGAAGTTCTCCGCATTAAGATGATCCTCTAATTATTGTACATAATACATCTTGTTGGAATTTTTCAGACTCCCAATTTCTGCCACAATTTTTTTTATACAAAATGTATAAACATGATGTTAATTTGTAAATTATATACTTTGTTTAGAAAGGTCAAGGCTTTATTCGGATATTTTCCCTATTATATGTCTCTAATTTCAGTAAAAAAAAATATTCATAGAAATCATGCATGTGTCTGTGAAGCGTACATTTATTTATGAATAGTGTCAAATTAAACTTTAGAAACCATGAAGACCCTATAGCTATATAATACATGACACTGTGCTATATATGTTTTCACAACGCCTGGCGATGACATAAGACACACAAATGACACGTTGCCATAGAGATCCAGTAAGGGATATTGTCCCCTAGGGCATAAAGCACGTTATAACTTGGATTTAATTAATCCATGTAACATCCTGTTTATCGACTAATTGGTCACACGTCATAGATGACCAGTTTGAATGAATTGCATAACGTGGCATATTGCACACATCAAGCTTTGATTGAATCTACATGATCAATTTATTCATCATAATATTCTTGATATAAGGACGCAGATAAGACAGAATATTTTTTTAATTACAGATAGCTGAGTTTCTTTTTATTTTAGAGTCGACAACAAATGTCTGAAAAAAAGGAAATTTTAATTCGATATTTTGAAGTCTTTGTTTTCTCTAAGTTTGAGGCTTTCCACTAATCTACATATACTTTGTTAATCTAACAACATGGCATCAAACATATTAAATTTTTTGAAATAATGAGTAATCGCAGACGTAAACTGCATGGCGTGTGGGCATTTAAAGGAAGCAGTTGCTCAGCTAAGATAATATACAATTAATAAGGCATGTTTTATTATGTGTATACAACACTTTTTTGGAAGTGTCACTTGTGCCCGTCGCTGTAGATGTCATGGACGTTGATTACAGTATATACCACGGCAGTATACACATCTGTAGTGTATACTTCCGTAATTATATCAAATCAGGGATATCTTTTTCTGTCATTTATTTTTGAGACATACATATGCATTATATAACCAAACAAAGGTACCAGTATACATGGGAGTCTTGGCGAGTTCACCAAGAGGAGAAATCCCACGATCGGCCGGGACTACCTATTAACTTTTTTTTAAAACACACAAAGTACTTTTAAAGTAGGATTATGGTTTTGTATAATACTAAGTGTGCTGGTTTTGAAAACAAATACTTCAGAGAGAAAAGGGTAAGATAGAAAGAGAATAATTAATCAGTGAAGGAAAGAAGACAAATGAAAGGTGAAAGAAGGGAAATCTCACAAAGCCTGATCAAAGTTAATTATTTGATTATAGCAACAACTCAAATATATTTTATATAAGAAATAATGTATTTACTTCCACTTCAAAACTTAAAAGAAACTTAATAATATTTAGTTTATTTTGGCGATAAATAATGTCTATACTGTATCAATACACGCTCGGCATATGGCCGAACTCGATACAGTTGACGGCCACGCTATTTTTAGTAACGGAAAATCCCGGATGTGACGACACACTAAAACCTCCTATGGTTGGCCATCGCCACCAAAAATAATTAATTAAGCCGCGGTAAAAATATTTTAGCTCCGGCATAAATATGATTTTAGCCGCGGCATAAATATTTAAGCTCCGGCATAAATATGATTTAAGACGCGGCATAAATATGATTTTAGCCGCGGCTAAAATCTTTCAGCTCCGGCAAAAATCTGATTTTTTGCTGGCCAACGTCACCAAAAATAATTGTTTTAGCCGCGGTTAAAATATTTAAGCTCCGGTAAAAAACGATTTTAGCTCCGACAGAAATGTTACACTTTATTTTAGGTGCGGTAAAAAACGAAATAATGTGGCCGGCCTTGTCAAAAATAAATATTTATGCCGGAGCTTAAATACTTTTAACGCGGCTAAATGAATTATTTTTGGTGGCGATGGCAAACCATAGCCGGCCTTGTCAAAAATAAATATTTTAACTCCGGTGTAAATCATATTTATGCCGCGGCTAAAATCATATTTATGCCGGAGCTTAAATATTTTTACCGCGGATGAATTAATTATTTTTGGTGACGATGGCCAACCATAGTCGGCCATTGTTACTCAATATTAAATATTTATATCGCGGTAGAAATGTATAACATTTATGCCGGACAAAAAATATTTTAACCGCGGTTAAAATCATAATTTTACCAGAGCGAAAATAATTATTTTTGATGACAATGGCAAACCTACCCGGCCGCTGTCACTCAATATTAAATATTTTATTCACGGTAGATTAATGCCGGGGTAAAAAACATTTTAGCCGCGGCTTAAATCATATTTATGCCGGAGCTTAAATATTTATGCCGCGGTTAAAATCATATTTATGCCGGAGCTAAAATATTTTTACCACGGCTTAATTATTTTTGGTGGCGATGGCCAACCATAACCGACGTACATTTTGTAAAGCGTGTTCAATATATTGTATCACCAAAAATAAAACTTACTCATAACATTATTTATTCCAAACTATTATTTTTATAATCCAAAATTATCAGACTATTGTCTAGAGCTACTTTTACATGTCTCGAACTGTCAAATATCTCGGTCTTTTTGATGCCACGTGCTTCTCGAAGATCAAAGAAAACTCACATGTACAATATAGCGTCGGCGATTGTTTTTTGATCTCGTGACACCTGCAGCTTTATCTTTTATGATTGAGGAGGTTGCAGTTAAAATAATTTATTCGGCAAATGTTATTCATTAAAATAAATATTACTGGAAAAACGTTGACTTTGACAGTTGCTGAAACAATAAATGACAAAAACACGAACACGCTGGAACGCCGCGTTTTGTTTTATAAAGAACAGTTAGAACTTTTTTAATGTTAATTGATAAATATTTGTTTGCATTCACAAATTGACAAACATTACTCAGTCATTAGTGTCACATACAGTGAATAATCTAGGTTTTGATTTATATGAGTCCCTGGGACGCACATTTTTCAAAACAATGAGTCCCAGCTATGAAACAATGAGTCCCTTTCCGAAAAAGTCAGAAAATAGAATCGCCGCTGTGATATGTTGTTTTTTTTTCAAATATAATTGTTTCTTAAAGTATTGAGTTACTGAAAATATTAATTACCTTTTACGTAGATTTTAAATATTTATTTCCGTTAAAAAATCTGCTGTAATTAGTCGAGGTTTATTCTCCAATTAGCATTTGTCACTCGCGAATGTCGCGGTAGGTGTGAAAAATACGAGCATTCATAAAGGATGACAAACTAACTACGTCAACTTTGAAATTTCGAGCTATGTTACACCTCTGACTGAGTAACGTTTGATAATTTGTGAATGCGAAAAATATTTTCAATTGACTTAATTAACATTAATAAGTTCCAACTATTCTTTACTTAAAATAAACGTTATGTTTATAACAAAATCGCGGCGCTTCAAGCCGATTTTTTCTAAGTAACAATTTTCTTCTACAATGTATTTATTTTAAAGAATTAACTTTGTCGAATAAAATAATTTCTACAGCGACTTCTTTTACTCATAAAGCCGCAGGTGTTATGAGATCAAAGCACGTACGCCGACGCCGAGTTTCGTCTGATCCAAGCGAAGCACGTGGCATTAAAAATACCGAACATTTTGACGGGTCTGATTATTTTGGATTATAAAAACTAGTTTGGAATAGACAATGTATAATATGAGTAAGTTTTATTTTGGTTATGCACTATATCAAGCTATACAAATGTACGTTGGTCGGCAAATATTTTCGAATTTGATAAATGTACAAAAGTAAAAAATAATTCTAATTTAAAGTCCTGTTAGCTGTCTGAAACACCACTCTAAGTACCGCGATTTAACACCCTCGAAGTGCCGCGATTTTTTAATCAGGAAACGCAAGTTCATGGACGATATTCTTTTATACAAACTGCCGTGAGCATATACCCAAGTCTCGATTTTCACGTGCTTGCGTCCTAAAGGACGCACATATTTCAAATCTTTGCGTCCTTTGCATTTTTTGTGCGTCTATGACGCAGGACGCATGGCTAGATTATTCACTGCACATAGCTTGGATTTGCAAACAGTTTTGCGTCACCCTTTACGACAGGCCACATTTTCCACACCTACCGCTGGTGACAAATGCTAAAGGACCAATTACAGCTTACTTTAAATGGAAATAAATATTGTAAGTCAACATAAAGGTGATAAATAGTTTAGATTCTGATTTATAAGAAATAACTCAATTCTTTTTGAAACAATAAAAAACATAACGCCGTGATAGTATACAGTAGCGGCGATTCTCAACGAAAATACGTCTGATTCGAACTTTGTAATTCAATGGATTTTGATTCAACAGGTCACCTTTACAGGTGTATTAATGTTGGTTTTCATAAAACTGCAAACAAATCGGGCGGTTCCTGGCTGGATTACTTGGGACTGTCTTACATTATTCATTTTATTTTTCTCGAATTTTGACTTGTCCGCGGACAAGTTGGGCAGAAAAACCCGTGTCGGACTAGAAATTCCGCACCCCTGACGTGTACGCTGAAGCTCACTCCGCAGGGAAATCGTACCAATAATCGTGTCAGAAATCTGACACGCTCGCATTTCAGTATTTCATAAGAAATAAGTGAAAGGAATAAATAATTTTATTAATAAGACTATAATCTTTTAATTTGCCAAATTTGAACATCAAATTGTATCTATTTAGCGTAAAGCAAAACGAAAGTTTCGAGCAGGTCAGAATTTTCACATATTGGTAGCCATCTTGCCGATTTGACAATTATCACGTGGCCATTCCCACGAACCTTTGGAAAAGGATATCTGCGGGAAATCGCCGAAGATTCCGATTGCGGTCACGATCAGGGAAAGTTATTTACATGACGTGCGTTTTGGCGCGAACACTTTCAGGTTATGTACCGCGTCGAAAATAAAGTAATTTTGTTTTCAAATTAAAAAACATAGTGGTAAATGCTATTTTATATTTACACTCGTCCTTTATATCATCTAAACACTAATCAAAAGGAAATATCAAGCATTCTGAACTACATGAAAAATAAGTGCGATTGCGTCATACGAAAGTCCGTTGTAAATGTAAACAAAATGATTCGTTTGAAAAATCGATGTTTTTGTAGTCAACATTCAATTTGGTTGTAGAACATCGTCATTGGTTTGAAAATATGAATTAATGAATATATGACCTGAACATGACCATATTTCTCTACTCAAAGTACATTAGATGAAAATTTGCAAGCTCTGTTATTCTGGTAAGGATTTGTAGTAGTACTGATCCAAAACTCTATATATAGCCGCACCTGACGAAAAACAAAATATCAAAATAGCGGCATTTAGAGTTTTGGAAGCCAGAACTAAATGTTAAACCTGGCAATGTCAGATGAAAAATTCCACTCAATTTGATATTATCTGAACATTTTGTAAGTTCTCGCATAATTAATTTAAATTTTTACAGTGGTACAAATTAATTTTCCTATGTTGAAGTTCAAATTTTATAGATTTTTTATGTGAACCTGTTCCTAACCTGGCCACAGGTCCAAATACAAGGCTCACTCGGACACTGAGTTGTTTGACATTCTATAGCTTAATAACTTCTTCAAATTTACGGTTTGAATGATTTTACAACACTATTAAAGCACTTCTGGAATGAGCCTTGTTAAGCACTTTGGGAGCCTGGCTTATGGCTAAAATGATAATGTGCAAACCACCACCCATGCAGATATGTTACAAAGCAGGTTAATAGCATTCTACAGTGGGGTGCTAATAGCCAATAGGTACATACAACAGAAGAAATAGAGAAATATTGACAAGAAAGGTGCAAATATTAAGTGTACAATATGTCAGCTATTAATCTAAGATACAACATACATGTCAATGTAAATGTATGTACCGAGTTAATACAACATCTATAAAACATCTGAAAATCAAAAAAAAAAAAAAAAAATCAAAAAAAAAAAAGACCTACCTACCTACCCACTGAAAAAATTCTGGGTCGCGTTAGGGCAAACAAACAATTTTTTAAGGATGGCCTAAGAACTTTTTTTTTTGGCATGACAAATCTTTTGTACGAGGTAGAAGTAGAAAGGGTGTAAGTTGACTCCCTAAGGAAAATCACAGTATAAAAAAATGAATTGTTCAAACAGAGAATTATTTTAAGGAAATAATATATTTTATGTGGTACAAAAGTTCTCCTGAGCAACATTCCTACGCTAGACACTGTTAGACATTTGAAACATGTGAAGGTCTTTCAAGTTGAAATTTGATTTTGGTATTGATACTATGTACACACAAAACCGTTAATTATCCGGGGCAAAAGGAGAGAAAAAGCATTTACAAACAGAATAAACATGCAAACTGATCTGCAGAGTTAATAAAGGACTCCAAATACAATTGGATATTGCAGTAGACTTTAAAATGACTTGATTGTTTAAACCATATCTCGTTCAAGGATAAATGACTTTGAATTGTATTTTTCACAATGCTGGATACCAAAAAGACCAAAATGGTTTATTACACGTGTTATCGGATATTTCGCAATATATGCTGGTATAATAAAGATTTTAACATTTTGTATGCTTTTCTGTTATTTGTGGTGTTGAGACATATGTATAGTGCAAACGTAAATTCTGCTTTCATTAGCACTCAAGAAGTAAATGGTTCTATCAGTGTAAACAGGAATGAAAGTTTCCATGATTATGAACAAATTATCCTAAGCAAGGCGAAAGAAATATCCAAACGCAGGAAAACTGTACTATTGAGTGTTGTAAATAATGCATATTTGTCGTTAGCATACAGCTGGTTATGCAACACACTTTTTATGGGTGTACATGATAGCATGTTAGTTATAACAACGGATAGTTTTTCTAAAAATAGATTAACGAAAGATTGGCCACTTCTCAATGTTGTAAATTTGGATTTAGATATCCCACAGAATGACCAGTTTTACAGCCATGTAGGCTATATAAAACTTATGGTTTTGAGAACGAAAATTATTGTGTCAATATTGAAAACTGATATCGATATCATGCTGATTGAGTTCGATTTTGTTTGGTTCACAAATCCTGTACCACATTTGTCCAAAATAATCGGATACGATATGCTTTTACAACCCGTTTCAAATTCAAAAGGAAAGCTTGTGTGTGGAGGTTTCATGTACATTTTTGCAACAAATCGTTCTACGATGGTGTTTGGAAAATTATCAGATATGATGTCTAAGCTAGAAGATAATTTGAAGAACGAGGACAATTTCAAAAAGGTTTCGATGAGAAAGAATGATCAGGAATATATTTCTAATCTTGTGATGGACAGGTATGTAATTATGATATTGTACAAACATGTAGGTTCCAACACAAAATTGTACAATTACTTGTATACAGAATGCTTTCCATATTCGCAGTACCGGTGCTAACACCATATACATGTATGTATGTTCACGTTTTATCATAACAATAAGAACACATAATGTCAATTCGCAGTTCATATATATAATAGAACGATATTTAGTATCATTACGGATATTTGAACACAAAAGCATACAAACACATATAGTTAGTTATACATCTTTCTCGGTAATGAGAGCAACAAGTATTTTTACACGCATAGTGATGATGGAACTTTAAATAAACATGTCTTATCTTTTAATTATCAACACAGTCGAATGTATATATCAATTGATATTATACCTAAGTATACATAATACATTTCAAGTACCGTTACTAGCCATATCGCTTAATTCTTGCCTTAGTTATCGAAAGTTCACCTATATAATACACTTGACTTTCCGACTTGAGTAGTCATTATTGTACCATCGCTAAAATTTGATGAGTATATGTGAACCAAACGTGGTACATGGAATATTACACAAGATTCGATATTTACTGAAAGAGTATATTGTTTTACCACCAAATATGAATGATACTTGTGGTAAATATGAATGATACTATTAGAAAATCATTACCACAATAGTTTACAGCCCATGTAAATTGAAATGAGTTTTAATGCCAATGTATTGCCAACATATGCTAGTACCTGAATATCTGACTGAGTTGTAAACATTCTCGAACAATACACATTATAGACTCCGTTCTTCGGAAAGAATGACTTAAGACATCACAAACCTTGAACAAATTATATGAAAAATTCATTCAGTTACACCAGTATTGATATTTGAAATATAATACATGTTGAAATTAGAAATATCTCTTCAGTATCGTCTTTCAAATACAAATACAAGAACTTCCTTTTACAAAAACAGCAGCAATAATCTAGCATTTTAAGAATATAAATTCCATATGTGCTACATATAGATAAATTATGTGTTTTGTATGATTGATAATTATAATTTCACTTTTCATAAAACATATGGGGGTGATTCCGAGTGTTTGTCGGGATTGAATGTCTTTTTGTGTAAATGTACATTGTATTTTGTTGTTTCAAATACTATTTTCTTTGCCTCTGATTGTACTTTTGTTTCTTTTCTAGAAGGCCACATTGTAAATAAGTATATGTTATGAGCATAGCTTTATGTGTAAAAAAAACAAAAATAATATCAAACAGGGAATGCCACGTACCAAAAACGCAGCCTCCCCAAAACGAACCAACCTTCTTTAAAGAAATATCATTATTATTGTTATTATTACTATCATTATTATTATTATTATTATTATTATTGTATGTAACGTCACTTTTAGAGTAAACTTATGCCTTATGTATTTGTATTCAGAACGTTGCAGTTGTGTATATACTGGACGTACTTGACTGATATCGAAACATTGTAAATTCAAAATATGCAAGAAAGCTAGTTTCAGAGTATTTTGTCCGAAGGCCCATTTTTCCAGTGTCGCTAGTCATTCACCATTTAAATAGAAGACACTTAGTAATCATGGTTTACGGCACTTTAATATACAAAGGCCTTCTTGATATATTATCCTTATATTGTACAAAATTCACCAAAGTAGGACTGCACATTCTATACTTTGTTTCAGTTTGTGTAATCATAACTTGATTTTGTCAGACTTTTTATTGGTATTATGCCTTTTTAGGAAAGAGTTTACATAAGCTTCTAGCTTCCTTCTCAATCTTAATTATCCTGTTTGTTGTATGTATTATGAACTATATGCAAAATAAAATATTGTTTAAACTAGTTCAGCTTGAGTGATTTTAATTGGCTTAAAGCTGCTCGCTCTCAGATTTTGGTAAAAAAATATAGTTCTTCAAACTGTATGAAAATAACACATTTTAGAACATATAGTCAAATAAAAAGGTTCGAGTATTCCTGAATTCCTGTCACGTATATCTGTAGATTTGAAATAATACGCTACCCCATAATAAAGCGTTGCAAACGCTTTTGAAATTCCAATATAAACATAAAGTGTAGCGGTGCCGTAAAACCAGCATTTTCAATGGATTTTTGCGAATTTCTACCTAGATTTTTACTTCAATTGTTGATTCTAGCTTTTAGTTTTACATTTTTGTATTAGTATGTCACTTTCGAACATTTTATTTGTTTCGACGGCAACTGAGAGCCAGCAGCTTTAAGTCAATTTTATCTTTTTCAAAAATAGTTTTTTCAGTGTATTACATTTTGTTAATATTTTCAGCTTCTATATTAAGGTAGTGGGGTTGTAATGAGTACTTACTGTTTAATGATCATTTGGAATACTTTGAATTTTATAGTTGTACCTATTTTGTACGGTGGCGCAGTGGTTAGAGCGCCTGCTTTGAGATCAAGAGGTCATGGGTTCAATCCCCGTAGGAGCCATATCGTTTTTTCATGATTTTTTTTCTTTTTTAGTAAATAAATTGAATAACATGAACAATTATGCCATTTTACAACATTTGAAAACTGTATCTTAATTTTCCTTTAGTTTATCAAGCTAAACATTTACTTGAAAATATAAAAATTGACCGTGCTCATTTTTAAAAGTTCATTATCTCAAAAAGTAGACGGTCATTTTTTTTCCTATATTGCAGTTCATATACTACTTATAAAAGTTTTATAATCAATAGTGATGCCCCTACTCCGAATATTTTGCTTCAGTATTGTATATTTACATGTGTGATATTTCTCGGTGCCAAATTAGGTAAATTGTATACCCTAGTTTTTTGGCATTATTGCATATTTTTTGTTACAGATGTTAAGCTTGTAGAATTATAATTATACATGTTTTGTAATTCTACATTGCTTGTTATACTTTTTGGAACCTTGAGCAAAAATAAATGTAAAAAAATACTTGCAAACATACCTATTTTAACTTTTATGGTACTTTTAAATATGGCCAGTATTTCTTAAGTTGGGGTATGGCAACAAAAAACGAAGTACATTTTTAATTAAATGGTGAAATGTCTTTAAATTTTGCACACTAGTCAGTTAATGATGTAGATTATAAAAATATTAAGTTTAATGTGTTTTGGAAATGTGTCCATTAGACCCTCACTACCTTAAACCGTTTGTCCGTGTTTTGATTGAATTAAAAATTGATTTATATCAGCCAGCTTTGAACATTTCATCCCATTTGAAAACGCCTATAAGCAGCATATTTGTTGAGTTTGTCTCCATTCTCTTATAGAATTCTAACGTTTGTTAAGATATAAATGTAAGTGATGGCTATTTACCAGGTTTACATTTCGATGCGAAGATGTTTTGGCCTTTATTTGGTTTGCTAATGTCCAAGACGTTTATCCATATTTCAGTCCCATATTAGAATATTGGTCTAATCAATGAGTCGAATAATTTAAGGTTTAACTCCGTGCTTACATTTTCCATGTTTGATAGTTTTGGACATAGCGAATCAATATGATTGGAGTGATTTGATTTATACATTTTATGTTGCGCGCTTCAAGTGTTCGTTAAAAAATAGTACTATCAGTTATTTATATTTTTCTACCTTTGCAATAGTTATGTTCTAAGTGTGAAAGGAGAACTCATGTTTGTTTAATTTTCATTAATCATTAGCATGGTTTTCGAATTTGATGTTTTTATGTCAAATTTCCTCCGACCAGAACTACGCTCCGACCAGAACTTCGCCCTGATACCTTAACTGAATCACCAGTATACATAAGATGGTTAATATTTATGTCATTAATGTTCCAGTATCACTTTATTTTACTGATATATGAAAATAAATATAATGATAGTTTAATGATAGAACCATGTTCTATTCACTCTAAAACAATGTTGACATAACGCCTTTCTTTCGTTTTCAAGGCCTTTTTTCAAGTAAAAGATTTCTTATTTTTTGCGATATCATTGAAAATAATACTGCTCTATGTTTTTAATATGTACTTATCCATTTAAAAAGCAAAGTTAGGAATGTATTTGGTACAAATAAAGGTCATTTCTGTCAGTAAGACACCTTTTTTGATCAAATGCCAGCTACTTTTAAACGGATCCTGGGACTTAAATAGTAACTGGATTGCAATCAGTGTTTCCGAAAATATCATCTATGTTCTTCACATGATATAATAATTGTTAATAACTTACGCAAGACGGTCATAAACTTGTTTTTATATTTTCGCCTTCTTTGTATTAAGGGAAATGTGATTGATGTAATATCAGATATGACAGAAAATCAAATGTTCATATGAACTTTAAATAAAATAACCGTACTGTATATGTTAGTACGTTGTTAGTTTTCTTTCACTAAAGTAGTTGTTTTCAGTTAAATGCTTTGAGTGCAATTAAAAAAATTTAAGAAAAGCTGTCCTTGTTATGCCATTCTATAAGGCTTAAAATATTCGAAATTTGCAGATATGGTGGACTGTCTGTGTACTTCCTTCCACATGATAAATATGCGGACGGGAAGTGGTATAAACTCAATGAGAAAGAACGAAAAGCAACACAACCATTTGTTCTCCATAACAATTTCGTTATTGGTGAGATATGATCAATCTTTTTATTTATCACCATAGCCGAATATTCGAGTGTTATATGTCAAATACTGAAAGCACGTACATATACTTTTATAACAATGAATTTATCAAATATCGACTGCAGAAATTAAGGTACCTACATAAATATATAATGATCACTTATTACAATAACGTTAAAACATATATAGCTTTAAGCAGATACATTAATTTGTTTATTTGATGATCGACATTTTCTTTTTGGCTTTTATTTCTATATTAAACTTTGTTCGTACTCCATGTGGAGATGTCCGTGCTTTGCGTCATTTTTATGACGTCACTAAATTTAATGATGCTAAAGCTCAGATTCATAAAAGTCTATATGGCAGATTGGTTATACTAGATACAGCAGGTATATGGTCTAATACTTCTGAGACAGCATAGTTTAACACTATATAGCATTGAATGACTTGTTTATTGCTAACGAACAAATGTCCACAGTTAACAGATAAGATAAGACTAGGGTAGGTCAAGATAAGATAGGATAAGATAAGATTTATTCGTGTGATATGTCAACAAATTCTAAAATCGAACATATATACCAATTTGTCAAAGCTATTTTGAGCACATAATTCCATAAAATTTTATTTGACACATATAAAATAAGAAAATAAATACTGACAGATTTAATATCAAAGGTTGAGTTGAAAATATATTACAATTGTGCATAGAATATTCCAGATATATGAATTGACGACATATGTGAGCACAGGTCTTCACATATTATAAAGAGGTCTTCATCGTTTTTCGGTACGTTCAGATATGACAATCATTAATAATTACTGTCAAACTGTTATACACTTATTAAAAAAATGAATTTTAATACGTACAACCCCGAAATTAAAGTTATAATAGAACAGGGACCATTTTGTATTCTCAATATCTTATTTCAGCACTCGAAATAGGTACAACAAAGAACGTTCTGGTACATAAAATAGTGTAGGCAGATTAAATAGACCCTGATCAATCTAAAAGCTGTCTGTACATAAAAAAGAAATGTGTAGTTTATATTAGACAATAAACCGAATCACTTATGAATACAGGACATATTTTTTTAATGAGGAAAGTGCTACTGTTACTTTGTAAGACACAAATATAGTAGATTTCGCCTTAAGAAGACTGTTTAAACAGTTCATCTTTTAACCTGATCTATTTTGCAAACAACTGTTCAATTGACCTTTTTCATCATCTTCAGCTTTGCTATTTTTCAGGGAACAGACACAAGATTAAGAGAGCAAGGCAATGGAAACATTGGTTTTTTCGAAGTGATGGAAAATGTAACTCAGAACTAGTGAACATGACCACCTTTCAATCAAATGTATAGTACTCGAATATTTTGGCAAGGAGATAAAACTTATGTGATAAATGAAATAAATTCTGATTTTAATTAAAATGAAACATGTGCTACTTAAAACGTAGTAAATGCCAACATTGGAGAACATAAATACGCCACATAGAAACGTGCAGAAATTTGATTAATTACACACAGAAAATATGTCATTTTTTCGGTATTGCCTTGTAAATGTTTGCTGAACTCTTAACTCCTAATGAGTGTCGAATGCAAATCTTACGGATACAGGCCTTAAAACACATAATGCTTGGAAAATTGCATGAAATGTGTTTTCATAAATTCTTGCTTACGTAGTCCGAATAATTGACGTTAATAAACTCGCATACCATAATTGAACTGAAATGAAAGACGCATTTGCTTTGCGAAGTCCGTTGTGTTTAAACATGTTCTTCTCTTAAACAATTATTCTAATTTCAACCAAATTTAACATGAACTATCTTTATACAGATCTCTTGAAGATAATTGGTATAATGCAGATATCTCTATTTTTATTTTAAGGTATACGTAGAAATAATTTGTTTTAAAGCTATTTGATTCTCTGTGAATACCATATACATATTTAACAAAAACATGACTGCCAAAGGGAAGAAAATATTTTCACTGTATGTTTACACATTGTAGTTCCTCTTGTAAATATTTTATGGACCTTTTCAAATTAATTTCACAGAAATGTTCAGAGGGAACATGCATATATTTGCACGTTTGTGCAATGTACTTAGTGTTATCTAAAGGTGAGTTTTCACTAATACATGTTTTATAAAAATAACTGTTCGGGTCCGAACTTCATGTGACTGTATGGCGAACATTTCAAAATTCTAGAGTAGCAACTGCGTGAAACGGCCCAAGCGTTGAAAGTCATGCACGACATAAAGACAGAAAATGTATTTATAATTCGACCTTTGTAGAATGATCTCGATCTATTCAATTTAAGTATTTTCTTAAGGAATAAGTTTCTTATAACAAGATTTAGACTTTGTTTGTTACAAACTTTTCCAATCTAGAACTTCACTTCTATAACTTAAATTATGTCAAATTTCATCATATACGAGGAGGTTAGGTTGAAACTTTTGTTACAAAATGTATTTTATTACAGAATATTATGATAATATTTAAGACACATGTTTTTAAGATCTAGTCTTTATAACAAAAGCTGGCATTTATATTTAAAATCATTAAAAAAAATAATGTAGAACAAAGGCCCTATATAGAATATAACAGTTACTCTACTAGAAGTTTAACTTACACGGTGCGGAACACTCCAGTAATCCATAAAAGTTTTAAATTCTTAAACAATATCTCGTTTTAACAACGTTGCCATGGTAAATAATTAACGTAGATCTAACCATTGAAGGAATTACAGTTAATCTAGCCCAAGGGCATAAGTCACAACAAAGGATGCGATATGATTTGTTGTTAATTGGCGCCCCCCTGCCAGCAATCTAACTGGTCACACATTATTGCATATTGCACACTGGTCAATTGCATTTGATAATTACACAACTATATACAACAACAAAAACAACAACAATATAGTTTATTAACTTGCAAAGTGCCCAATTAAAATTATGAAACCATTATAAAAAAATTATTTGTTTTCAAGTTTCAATCTTGAAAAACATAAATAGAGCTATATACAACTTGAAAAAAAGCAATTCAGCAAAAGAAAGTTTCCAGCAACCCTATAAATGTTCAGAAAGTATATCTTTTTGGTTGCCGATGACACATTTTATGTACTCGAATGAAATATTTTTCTTATAGTGAAATTTGACACGTATTTAGGTAGATATTGCGATTTTAATTATAAAGAGTTTTCAAATAGATTTGCGTCAGAATTGTTTTAACCAACAAAAACGTGTAACCTATTTTGATTTACATTCTTAATTCAATTGTAAATCTAATTCTTTATACTACCCACAAGAAAACGTGTCATGGAAAATCAAGCTCATCATTTTAGATATTGTAATTAGATCGAGCATTTGTGTTCTCATTTTCATCATCAATGGAAATATAATATCGTCCATATTTGTATAGTTTGTAACTCACGTGCATGCGTACTTGATCGTTTCGATACATTTGCATGGTATTTTTCTTACACATTTAAGAATAACACATATATTTCATTTTGATAGAAACAAACAGAAACAGAAGTTGGTGTCATTTGCATATAAAAAAACTCGACATAACTGCTGTATTTTTATACTTTAATCAAATAATTTTATAACATTACACGGACTTCGTTCTATACGTTACGGGCTCAAAATATCTTCATCTCTACTCTCTGAAGATGCCTAATAAGATGAAATTATCGCTTTCGTTGTTGTTAGAGTACCTGTTATCGGACACGATTGTACTGCAAGTGACGTCACTCCAGGCTAGCGACTCCAAAACTGCCGCTCGTAGGTTTCCGGAAATATTATCGTCACTTTCCGTACAGGTGTGTTTTGTAAGACCTTTATGGACTTACGGACAGGTAACCACTCAGTATTTTTCGTTAAAAATTGTCAAATTTGCATTTGCTGACGAATAATATTCAAATGATAAAAATATTTTTTTTCAATCAATGGGACCTTTAAACATTAAGGTTGTGTGTACAATTGGAGAAATAGTATTCAGTGAAGACGTTTATGTGAAATAGTATGGAATGGATGATGGCTAAATGTATGAGTGACAAAAAGCTACTGTGACCAAAACAATCAGGGTTAGCGATGCATGCTTTTTGGAAACATAGGTTATATAATTATGATTCAATTGCATACATCGACTGATACCTGAAACTGTCCAACCGACATTATGAGAGAGGCAACATTTCTAGGAATTTTATTTGTTACTTCACTACATATTGGAATATTATGATAAAGAATAACTTCATGCCTGGCATGCTTTTGTGCAAGTGTAATTGTAAAATACACGAGCGGATTTTTCATTTATTTTAATGTTTCGAGATATTGAATTCGCCCCTCCTCCCAGCATTTAAAAAATAACCAAAATTATCGAAGACATTATATTAAATCGGATAATGCTTCTTTAAGTACAGCGCTTTCGAAATAAACTGAGTAAGTTTGTAGATATTTCAGAAGCGATTCATCACTTTTGTCAACTTATACTTTGCATATCTGGGGTTATACTACTATTACATGTGAAAAAGATTGTTCATTCTTTTAAATCTTTTAAAAACATCACCATTTCATTAACACAGTATGAGATAGTCATCGTTTGTCTCCTTCTGCGGCATTATGAGGTATACTAGTCGTTGATGGTCAACGAAAATCACCTATGACTAGATACAGAAAACAATAACCAACAAATCCTAGTCAAAAGTGCATTTGGCTCTAGACCTTTGTATCAATTTTCGGCTGTTGGACGTCTGTTTTCTTCTTTCTTTCTGGTCTTCTTTAGGGAGAAGGTCATTTAACAGCTGATCGGTACTGTTAGTTCTCGTAGGTTTACTTTCTGTTCTGTGATGGGGCATGTGTTTACTAGTAAGCTCGTGCCCTTTTCAAACTCAGATCCTGCCAAATTTGGTGTATCTTGTGTTGTTTCAGGTGACTATGACACAGAGAACTCCGGACAGACTGTGCACTTGAGTATTGATGCCCCTTATTTAGATGGAGACAAACATGATTCCAGTGATCCTATTTTGTCCTAAGAACATAAATCTAATCACTTTGTGACATATTAAGTCCTGATTTTGAGCCCCCAGACTGGCCACCAATGTCGTAGGTTTACTTTTTATTCTGTGATGGGGCATGTGTTTACCAGGCCTGCAAAGGCACAATGACACAAGGAAATAAATAAGTTCTGGTGGTGAAAAGTAAAAGTCAGGCGTAAGCCATACGGACTATATTCCAAGAGCCAAATGCATATAATAACAATATTACAGGCGCGCAATGCGAGCAAATAGCATGAAACGAAAGCATATAAGATGTACAAATGAAATGGAATAATTACCCGCGAATGCACAATGACACAATGAAATAAATAATTTCTGGTGGTGAAAAGAAAAGGTTAGTATATTCCAAGTGCGCATGCTCCAGGTGCAAAACCGGGAATGTCAAATTCGTTTAAGAGGCCCGTCATGCAAAATTAGTCGTTAGGTAAAGAAATGAGATGATGCTAGTGTTAATAAAAGAAAATTGAAATGAGTGGGACATTTTTAGATGTGTGGTATGGTAAAGGGTGATTGGCCTGTAATATAACTTATATAGCTTATAAAGAAAAATATACTGACAAATACAACAGATATATATATACATATATATATACAAGAAACATGGACACAACATACTCAAGAAAGAGAACATATAAAATATAAACACAAGAAAATTAATGTGGTGTTCAACCTCGTCACATAATGGATATGCAAGTCTGTATTTATTTGGATTAAACGAGGAATTGAATTTCTTGAACAAAAACTGTATGAGACGTAGAGCAGTTCGTTTTATAACCTTGAGTTTCAGTATGCATTTCCCGTTACGTCTTATTACGCTTAGACGCAAACTGTGTCGGATTTTAAGAGCTTACATTTTCAGCTGTTAACTTAATCGTACATGTAAAACGTATTGACCATAATTATGGTAGGAAAAAACAAAAAAACATTAAACAAATTATGTCTTCCAAAATATTAACAAAATGCTGTCATTTTAAATCAAATTCGATGTGTTTTTCTGTCCTGTGTGTGGCTAAATCTTTTAAGGAATGAAAAGGTTTCACGTATTTTTAAGATTTGTCTTCACCATAAAAACTGCTACGGGGAAATTTACATTCATCGGGTAGTTACACGTGCATGAGAAAGCAGTGGTGGGTTGACAGGTTAATGAACGGGTTTACCGGCCATTTATTTTAAGTCTATTATATCAGGTAGAAATAGAAATATAAGTTACATACGACTCTTGATCAGTTTTTGCATTTCCAGCAAAGGTACCACTAGAACAAGACATAAGACATTTTAAGTGGTAAAAGTAGTTTATTAACTACAGAAATGAATGCGTAAATAAATAATCCTTCATGATGTGAGACACATAGTCGCAAAGACACCTTTATAATTTCATAATTAGAAGGTTCCTACAAACATAAAAGAAAACTAAATAATTGTTCTGTGTTTATTTCATTTCTGTGTCAAGTTTTTTGTGTGTTTTAGGATAGAATTTGCAATAAATTTCATTACAACTGAGACGATATCTTCTGTCAATACGGAATTCAGCATTGATGCTCTTTTTGAAATGGGAACATTTTGTTATTTTTATTCTGTCTTTGTTTAAATCTAGAGGCGAGATATTGTCAACATTTGCTGCACGCTTATATTTGTAAAGTAAGATTACGAGTTAGTTTGATTGACATATAACTTATATTTGTTTCTTTTAATGTAACATTGCGTATTATTTATTCAGTTTTAGGTGCCTTCTTGTTCTCTTTTTACCTATAAGTATCGTAAAATTTTATTTAGTAATTTTATAATACCTGAAATAATAATGTCCGCCCTAAATTATTTGTTTATCTTTTGTTCACGTTCAACTAAGCATTTACAATTACACATTCTTTAACGTCAGATTCTGCCCTTAATAACGACATTTTAGCACCCACGTGTCAAAACTCTAGACATTAAACTAAATATAACAACTCGATATTGTTTGTTACCACA